>OX457050.1:33100321-33227821 GCA_949752735.1 Lumbricus terrestris
AAAATGTCGCACGACAAAATATCACCGACAAAATGGCGCAATCGTAAATTAGTAAAACACATTTTTCTTGCACAAATCGACCATTTAATAAATCAATCGAATGCACTAGTTATTAGTAGTGTCAACACACACACACATTAAACCAAAAAAATCCGTGGGTAATGTCCGCAAAAATTTAAAAAAAAATTAATTTGTGAGAACTGACTCTCATTTACCGGTTGCCCCATCACGCTCCTTTGTGAAGAGAAATCCGGAAACTAACAGCTTTCGTGTTCCTTTTTGCGAAGTCACGAATTCCAACATTTTTAGCAGTATCGGTCACAAACGAAGCCTGAGGTTGCTCTGGCTCATGCTCCTACTTTTATATAGGCACAAAAGTGGCAAAGCCGTTATTCAAGCTTCCTGTTACATGCGGCTTTTTCTTTGATGTTCGAAATTACCTTTACAAGTAACGGAGTTATTTGATTGGCCTTCTAATGGTGCTATATTTTCCCATGGGCTTCATTGCCGACCGTTTGTTGACACACGAAGTTTCATGATTCTTATTTACTCTTCTCATCGATCGTTGTTTTCGTATTTATTTGCTCTTTCATGTCCATTGATACTTTGTAACGCTATTTGTACTATTTACAAGCTTTTTCTCAGGTCCTGGTTCGCTAACTAGGTATGCTTCAAACTTCGGATAGATCGAATAAACTACGCACTTATAGGGACTACAGTACTATCTACAAGCTTTGTCTCAGGTCCGTTTTCTTTAATCCTGGTTCGCTACCTCCTCGTACCGGTATACTTCAAACTTCGGATAAATCGAAGCCATTTATTCCACTTAGGGAGAATTTGGGTTGAGGTCCTCGCGACATTATGTCGGCGACATTATGTCGGCGACATTTTGTCGGCGACATTTTGTCGGCGACATTTTGTCCTGCGACATATTGTCTCCACGACATTTTGTCCGCGACATTTTGTCGGCGACATTTTGTCGTGCGACATTTTGTCGGGCCACCGTGTATTTTGCGTAACAACCGTTACCAATAATTATTATTGCGTCAATTAACACAATAAATCTGAACATTGTTTGGCCACGATTGGATTCTATATTCGGCGACGAACCTGTCTTGATGCTGCTTTCATATTATGGTCCGCAAGGTTAATATTGTTCTCCAGTTTATTGCCAAAATTTAATATTGCGATAGGAAAGAAAATTTACCTCTTTGTAACGATCGTAACGGTAGGTCTAATACCGAAATTTACACCATATTTTGGACCAACATTTGATAGAAGCATGAAATAAACGGGAGATAACAAAAACTGTGGCTGATAACTAATAGAAATGAATGTCACAATCTTCGCCATATTTAATGTTAACGAGATAAGTGTTACAATCACTGATTAAGCTTCGATTATAAAAGTTGAGCTTAGTTTAGAGTGTAGCCTACAGTACTAGAGATGCTTGAATACCCAGTCGACGGCTAAGATGCCAACGAACAGACCGACAAAAACTGCCAATGAAATCCTCATTTTATATTTCTCCTACTTGACGAAAGTCATAAAAAGAGATGATTTCTCTTAGGCAAAATCACGGGAATCGTTTACGACACCTCCCCTCTGCAGCTGTCAAGCCAACAGAGTCCAACTGCGTTAGCACTATGTGAGGTGGCGAGATAAGGAAAGAAATCAAACACATGTTCTGCGTTGTGGGTCAGCAAACAAAGATGCTTTGTTCCCACGACTCCTTTTCAATAAATAGCATTGAGTCAAAGACCGTATCATAGCTAATCGCTCTTTCACACACACACACACACACACACACACACACACACACACACACACACACACACACACACACACACACACACACACACACACACACACACACACACACACACACACACACACACACACACACACACACACACACGCACACACACACACGCATACACGCAGATGCACACAGACACACACACGCACACACCTCTGCACTTTGCTGAGGCGAGGGCGACGTCAACCAATCGAAAATGATCTGAATGAGAACTGATTTTCAATCTACAATTCATCATCTATCAGTTGAGTGTTTCTAGAGTTAATGGCACCATTTCCTGGTTGACATCAGTCAGTGTTTGATCTAATCTCCACTGCTTTGGGGATTAAAGTTTTTGGGGGAAGGGTGGGCGGGAAAATGGCCGCATGGGGAGAATGGCAACCGAGCCGCTCAGCCAGACACCGACGAAAACCCTTTGAGCGCCGAAAATTTTATGGCGACCTTTTAGAAGTCTTTTGCCAAACATTCCTCCGAGAAACATCATGCTTCTGATTTAAAAATGTTCGATGAACCTAATTTAGTGTTTTTGTCAAAATTTCAGAAAAAATGCAGTGACTTATATACTTTTAGCCTAATTCTAATGACCTTTCTTCTTCTGGCGGTTAAACTTCATATATAATTCGTATAGGCCTATCTAGGCCTACGTGTAGACAGGTGCCGTCGAATTTTTCTTGGGGTTTGGGAAATGTTACGTGTATAGACCTACTTTTCCTGGGAAAAATTGTACGTATAGGCCTATAAATGAGAACAACAGCTCTCGCTTTTCTCTGGGATTCTTATTCTTGGGGGAACTTCCCCCCCAGAGATGTCTAGAATAAGCACTGCATAGGTTGTATGGCTCTTCGCATAGCACTCATGAGTGGTTGATATTGTGTAAGACACAAGGCTATAAAAGTTGGATCAACAGCTGCCATGTGTCTGAACTTCAGACTCAGACATACAACTTCCGAATGCATTCTACATTGAATAACAGTTCTCTTTCTCAGTCTATTGCCAATTTAAATCAATAGAAAGATTAAACTTCGGTTCTATAGGTCTACACTCACACTGTATTGGAAAAAATATATAACACTGCGCTGTTATTGGGTGATTCATTAAGGCTTAAGCCATAATTATGGGGATCTAAGACGCTCGCCATTTCTTCTAGGGTAAGGCCCTATATCATGTTATTCCATTTCTTTCATGAGCACTAGCTGCTCTCTGTTTTACACGATTTTCAAGTGACCCCAGTCGAAAGTGCATGAGTAGAATAATAGGCGCTTTGTCTTTGCCGGAACTCCGCCACTGGTGCCAGTCCCAAGTCTGGATAAAGGAGGAGGGCGACACTAATCATCTTTGACATGGCGGTGTCGTTAAACAGCAACAAACTGCCGGAATAATTATCTGAGCTAATCTAAATAAAATCACTTCATTTGCAACGCGTCCCTTTTAATTCAGTTTAGCATAATAATTACGACATGATGAAGTGACGTTTCAGTTCCGTGGTGCAGTAAAGCAGAATAGATAAGCGTTGCTAGATTTGGTAGCGCACTTCGCATAGAATCCAACGAAGCAAAGTTTAGGCCTACATGATAATAATAATAATAATAATAATAATAATAATAATAATTTTACCTCTGATGCCAGGTCCAGCCGTGGAGATGGTCGTCGGATCGAAGGCCAACGATCTTGATAGGGCAATCGCAAGGCTCTCCATGCTGTATACACATGATGCTCTGGTTCTGCTCAGAAACAGCTTAAGCGTTCCAAAGCTGCTTTACAGCTTGCGCACAGCTGTATGTACTGACTGTCCGGGCTTGGCTCGGTTCGACAACTTATTAAGAGTAGGTCTGTCAACCATCTTGAACGTGGACCTTGACGACGACCGCTGGCTCCAGGCTTCTTTGCCTGTCAGAGATGGTGGCCTTGGAGTTCGTTGTGCATCAACGCTGGCACTTTCTGCCTTTCTGGCTTCCGCCGCTAGCACGAGCGAACTGCAGGCCTGCATCCTACATACAGAGTCAGCTGATGTTCCATATGTTCTTGCAGACTCAGCTCTCAACGCTTGGATTACCCTGACAGGCGCAGACCCACCTACTGGAGCAGCATCTCACAGCCAAAAGGAGTGGGATTCTAGATTCACTGTAAAGGCATGGACCGGTCTGCTCGAGTCCACCAGCGTCCCATGCGACCGCGCTCGTCTGCTAGCTTCGAGAGCCCCTCATTCTGGAGACTGGATGCTCGCTCCCCCTGTGACTGCGCTAGGCCTGCGCCTCTCAGACGAGGAGATACGGTTTGCAGTTGGCGTGAGATTAGGAACGTCGCTTTGCGAGCCTCATGTGTGCCACCACTGCCGAGGGACTGTCGACGCGAGAGGATTGCACGGACTGGTCTGCAAAGGAGGAAGCGGCAAGCACCAAAGACATAACATGATAAACGATGTCGTGTGGAGAGCTCTTGGACGGGCGAAAATCCCGTCCCACAAAGAACCCCTCGGTCTGCTAAGAGAAGACGGAAAGCGACCAGACGGTGTGACAATCATCCCTTGGTCACGAGGTCGATGCCTGGCATGGGATGTGACAGTGCCCGACACCTTCGCCCTGTCTCACCTTCCACACACATCCATCGAAGCTGGCAAAGCCGCCGAACGCGCAGCTGCATCGAAAACTATCAAGTATTCCACCATCACCAGTACCCACGCTTTTGTTGCGGTCGCCTTGGAGACCGGCGGCGCTTGGTGCAAAGAAGGACTGGATTTCATTTCTGAGCTGGGGAGGAGAATTGCTGCTGCTACGCATGACCCTATGGAAACGTCTTACTTATTCCAGCGGATTTCGGTGGCTCTTCAACGGGGGAACGCCATCTGCCTCTCCGGAACATTGCCACCGCTCCCCGATCGACACGAGAAGGAGATTTACAATCCGGCAAAACGAGCCGTGGAACGACAGATGGAAGCGACCTGCAGCAGATGAGAATGTGTGGCACATTAATATGTCGATAGTAGCCTAGACATTAGGGTTGTTCGAATGTAATGGACAAAAAAACTTTGTCTTGAATTAAATGTTTATAATAATAATAATAATAATAATGGTAATAATAATAATTATAATAATAATAACAATAATAATAAACATGTGTATCTCACACCGCTTAAAGATCCAATAAATTAAATAATAATAATAATAATAATAATAATAATAATAATAATAATAATAATAATAATAATAATAATAATAATAATAATAATAATAATAATAATAATAGTAATAGTGACAATAGGCTAATAATAAAAATAATTTTCGTTTATTCAACAGTTCCGTTGACAGATCGCAACCGGTTACAGTGACAATTATGCAGTTGAAACAATTTACAAGAACTCAGATTACAGAAGACATACAGGATGGTCATAAAAAGTACCCCTACGGTTTTTCCTCATATCTTGGCCCGAAGTAAGAATTCTTAGCCTAAATGAACGGCTAGAGGCTTAAAGGCAATTCATATTTCCGTACTATGGCCAAATTTCAACAAAATATTTCATGCAGAAGAAAAGTTACATCACTTTTATTCAGACCACCTCTGCTTTTTGACGATTCAAGAACACAGCGCAACGAAAAGTAACAAAAAGCGATGTTATTAAGTCACATCTCAAATAATTGTTATCAAATGAACTTGATAAAGTTGATAGTGCTTCACAACTTGTGCTCAATGCGTCCACCTCCACCTGGTTCACCAGTGACCAGACACGCTTGCTCTGAAGATCTCTGTAAAGTTCTTGATGGCCTTGCATGTTCATGTGTTACAGAGTTAAATCTTCCCATATAAACTCCAATGCATTGCGACCATCAATAATTATTCTCTTATCGCTGCTGGGTTGTCCGAAAATGTTGGTATTTCTCCAGCATAACTCTCCACACTTGATCGGGTTCAAATCCGTTGATGTATGGGCCATCGCTTCTTCTCAATTAAGCCAGGACAATTATTGACTTTGAACCGATCTCCTTTCATCAACGGCATATTTAAGAATTCTCAATTTAACGCGGGGATTATAGCTTTAGCTTCAGGACCTTGCTCTTAAAGCGTCTGCCATTGTGCCCTGCGCTTGGCTTTCAAGGTTCTCTTTAGAAATATGAAGATTACGATTACGATAATTCAGTGCGAAACTTATTCAGCCAGTCTCGTCAAAAATTAATGTTCAACATTCAAACAGAATAATTTACTGATGTAAGCCGGTCGGTGACTTTGAACGCAATAAGAAACACTCGGTAGCCTATAATAAAAGCTTTTGTCTTATTCTGATTATCCGTCAAAATGTCTATTTATTTTTGCAGTTAATCTCATGTACTATATTGCAACCTTAAAGATGAACTTCATCGAGTATCCAACCTATTCATATTTTTGATTCTGGCAATAATCATTCAGAAATGCGTTGATTCAACGTCTTGATTTCTGCAATTCACCCACATCATCGTTGTCATCATCATCATCACCACCATCGTCGTCGTCGTCGTCGTCATCATCATCATCGTCGTCATCATCATCGTCGTCGTCATGGTCATCATCTTCCATTCTTATTCATTCATTCATTCATTCGTTCGTTCATTCATTCATTCATTCATTCGTTCATTAATTCGTTCGTTCATTCATTCATTCATTCATTCATTCGTTCATTTCTATGAGATTAATCTTTCTTTAGTGATAAAAATGTACTGAGATTGTGGTTTTCTGCTATGACTTCATCTACCATGAGTGTGCTTATAGAAATTGACATTATTTCATTTAGGCCATACCAAAGGAGAAAGAATTATGACACGAGCAAGTCAATTTAGAATAGATCCATTTATTTGAACCAGATGAATAAGACAAATAAAGTTCCGTGTAGTCTGAGGACGACATCTTTCATTGTCGCTGATTTTTTAGGTTCTGTTGTTTACTCTCAGACGAGGGTTCCATAGCAGGAAGCTGCGTCAGTACATGGTTCGTGAGGATAAGTATTTGGCACAACGCTCACTTGAGACGTGAATGTCAAATTTCGCCCATCCGGTCCTTCCCATACTCCCTACAACAAAAACAATGAATTCGTTAGAAAGAAAGTCACTACAAATAAACGACGCGCTGTCAGTCACAAATTAATTATCGTAATCACATATACAATATTTAGATTATACTTCAGTCATAGAAACATCGGACGAGATGACATATAATTATTCATACTTTCGTTCATTTTATGTATATACATGCATATAGCGTTCCTTCAAGAACTCTACTCAGGAGCGCTCTAGCCCAGACACGACTTAGCAAAGGGACTTGATTGACTTCATTACTCTCTCCAGTGGCTCATGAGAACCGGGGCGCATCGTCTAACGAAAAAGGTTGACGAGCTCTTCTCGAACTCGTTCTAATATGTCGCTGTTTCATCGCGCTAACCGTCGTCTGGTCTCGGATTGGCAATACTATGCAAACACAGTTCTACTGTTATATGTATATACCAAACTTGTCTAACCAGAATGACGATTCTGATTGCAAATAATTATTAATTTGACTTAGATGATTTATTCGTTAGAAAGAAATTATCTGAAAATAATGAAATGACGACTTAACTTCAACTTCAACTTCCACTTGTTTATTGATCCCAAAAATATAAAACAAACAATTATGCATTCATAATAGCACACAAAGCGATTGATTGCTGTTAACAATTATGCATTCATAATAGTACACAAAGTGATTAATTGCAGTTAATGATTGCGAATGGTATAGCATAGTGTACAGCTATTACTGTGAAATGTAGGGAGCAATAGGCTACCCGAAGGGAGTGATCCCGCTATTGGGGCCTATTTAGCCTACCAAAGGAAAAAATTCTTCACTATTATATGATTAATGATAATAGATTAGAAAACAGATAGAAATGGCAGTATTTTTGGAATCAATTAAATAACAGCAGTGGGATACCTTCCCTCTGCTCAACTTAAAAAGAATGGGGGAAAAACACGGAATAAATGGGTTGTTCATTTTACATTTTTTAATGTGTGTGCACGGATTTGGGATTTAAATCGATCGAGACTCCTGGATGCACGAATATTTTCCGGTATATTATTCCATAAAAGAGGACCCTGATACTTAATAGAAAATTTTCTAGTGTTTGTTTTAGCAAAGACACTTATGTAGATTCTATTATTTCTAATGGCTTTAGTATATAAGTTAGGTCTAAAATAGGATGAGAATGCAAGTGGAAGAAGGTTGTTGTCATATTTATACATAAATGTACTAGCTTGGATGAATTTAATTTGGGATATTTTTAGCACGTTCAACTGATTATATAAGGGGCTAGTGTGAGCATTAAAGGGAGATTTAGTAATAATTCTTATGGCTTTTTTCTGCAGTCTATTTAGCTTAGTTAGGTGAGTGTCATATGTAGATGTCCAAATGAGATTGCAGTAACTTAAGTATGGGTGTACAAGTGTGAAATATAATGATTTTAGTATATGAAGTGGAAGAAGATAGGCTATTCTGTGAATTATGCCTATATTTTTTTTGGAGATTTTTTTAGACAGTTCAGCTGTATGTATATTCCATTTTAAGTGCTGGTCGATATGTACACCCAGGAATTTAGTCGAGTATACTTGCGGTAAGGAAATATTTTCAATTAGTAGGTTATTATCAGGAGGTGGAGCAAATTTCTTTTTACTAGATCTAAAAATTATATAATTAGATTTGGCTATGTTCATTGAAAGCTTATTGGCTTTGAACCATTCACTAGCCATTTCTAGGTCGTTATTTGCTATTTTAATCAATTCTTCATAAGAGGAGTGAGAGTAAAAAGCATTTGAATCATCAGCAAATAGGATGTAATGTAAAAAAAGTTCCAGAATTAGGAAGGTCATTTATGTATATTAGAAATAAAAGAGGCCCCAGGATTGAGCCCTAAGGGACCCCAAAATCAATCTTTTGGAAGCTGGATAATTTCCCATTACATGAGACTTGTTGGTAACGGTTATTTAAGTAATTTGTGAACCAAGTAAGTGCAATACCTCTGATCCCGTAATTCTCAAGTTTATTTAGCAGGATATTATGGTTGACGGTATCGAAGGCCTTAGCTAAGTCAAGAAAAATGCCAATGGAATATTCATTATTATCCATGGCTTGAGATATTATTTTTGTCTTGTATATCCAGCAATGACATGAAGGTTGAGTGTTCTCTTTGAAAGCCATGTTGAAAAGGGTACAAAATTTTGTTCTGGTTAATAAAGGAGTACAGGCGGTCGTACATTACCCTCTCAAACAATTTAGAAAAAACGGTAGTATAGAAATCGGTCTAAAATTTGAAACCTCATTTTTATTTCCTTGTTTATAAATGGGTGTTATTTTTGCTAATTTTATGTCAGACGAAACTATTCCAGTTCTAAGTGAACAATTTATCACCTCACTAAGTGGAGAAGCTAAAAAGTCCATAAGAGAAGACAATATGTGCGGATTCAAATCATCAGCACCGGTACTGTAGGTGTCTTTAAGGGTTTTGTTAATAGTTATTAGCTCATGGAAGGAAGTAGGTAGGATAGCAAAGGAATTAAGTGAGGAAGCTGGCATGTAATCTTGGTAAGGTCTGATAGAGGGTGGTATTTTTTGTGCTAAAAGTTTGGGTAAATTAGTAAAATGAGTGTTAAATGTATGTGCTATAAGTTCTGAATCATCAGTTATTTTGCCGTTTACTATTATTTCTTTTAATAGTATATCCCTATTTTCAGTATTAACAATAGATTTAATTAACTGCCACTTTTTTATGTTGCCATTATACTTGGCAAATTCATTGGCATAGTAATCTTGTTCCATTTTTGTACGAATAGTTTTGTATTTATTGCGATAGGTGGTAAATATGGCTTTATTTACAGGGTTGTGATTTTTTATAAATTTAATATAAAGTTTTTCTTTCTTTTTAGTAGAGTTTAATAGTCCTTGAGTCATCCAAGCATTTTGAGGAGTTTTTTTTAAGTAGTCGACTTTGGTCTTAGAGGAAAAGCTAGATCATAATTTTGTTTAATTAATTTTACAAATGAATTATATGCTAAGTCAGCTTCATTATTACTACAAAGAGATAAGATGGGTGACCAATCTATGTTCTCTAATAGATGTCTGAATTTAAGAATGGTGTTGTCATTAATAGTTCTTGTTAGTTGGAGATAACTGGATTTATTTAGAGGCTTGGAGGTGTTTTCAACCCAAGTAATAATAGGCAGGTGGTCCGAAATGCATCGAAACGATTAGGTTAGCTAAATAGCTGAACTCTGACCTGTTAGTCATTAAGTCATTATGATTTGTAAGTTGGCGGAGAGCAGCAATTGCGTTACATTATTCTAGACATAATAACGCACAGTAAGCTGGTCTAGACTATTCGTAGCTCTTCAACTGAAAAGGACCAAATCAATTAGCTGCCTGAAAGTTTTATATACCTCAATTGATAGAAGTTAGATGAAATTACCTCAAGGAAGAAACCGACCCATTCGCCCTCCTCCTCTTCCGCTTCTACACGATAAGCCCCAGAGCCCTTGGAACAAAAACAAAATTTGTATTTAATACATAGCTACATTTGCAATGTCGCCGCCTCTTCTGTGTCATCTCTTACAGAGAAAGAGAGAGAGGGAGGGAGAGGTAGAGGAAGAGAGGGAGAGAGGGAGGGAGGGAAGAGAGAGAGAGAGAGAGAGGAGAGAGAGATCCAGCCCTTCCAGTTGAAAATATTGAACTTTCCAACATGGGAAAGCTGAAAGGAAGTGAAATTCAGCTATAATTACATTATATGGTACTCAAAATGTCCTCGTTGTTCACGGACACACGACCGTAGACGTGGACGCCACTGTTTGATGGTCCGGTCGATGATCACCTGGTCAAATAGCTGCCACTCTTCAACCAGACCCGCCCTATGCGCCCTACGGTTATCGATGTCATGAATACGCGCGAACGAAAAACGCGCCCTTTCAGCATATTTACTCCGGATCAAGGTTTGGATTGCTGGATGGCCACAGCTGCGGGTTATGAAGCCGAGTGTCTCCCTGGACAGCTACTAATCTACTACGTCTACGGTCGTGTGTCCGTGAACGAGGAGGACATTTTGAGCACCATATGTAGGCCTAGCTGAATTTCACTTCCTTTCAGGTTTTCCATGTTGGAAAGTTCAAATTTTCGGTGCTGCATTTTAAACGCTCATAAATTTGACAAAATCACGAATATTTCTAATCGGTTCTAGGATCTCGTGTAAATATGGTCGCTGTTGCTGCATTTAAAATTTCAGACAAATCCTAAAAGTTTTCACCTAGTTACGACACTTTGTTTTGTGTACTTTTCATCCGTACACAGTGTATATAATAATTATTATACCAGCATATTTACTTTGCTTACAATACACGTTATGCATACATTACAACTACAATATTGTGATCTTATTATTATCATAATTATCGTGATCCTCAAGTGTTAATGTACTCACTGTACTACTCAGTTTGTTGCTGTAAACCATTTTACGTGATGATTACTTCACAAAGTTTGCACTAGTTTTAGCGGCCTCATTTTCTCCTAACATATCGGTGGTGTTTAATCTGGTGTCTATGAAGCGGCTTTTGTGACGCACTGTCAAATTTCGAAGATATACATTACATTACCGGCACTTCATTACAATTATGCATTGACGACTGAAAGAATTTAGGATTTGCAACTTACGAGATCTTCAATGGTGAGATTCTGTAGCCATCTGACTGGATGCCGTTCAACATCTTCACCATTTCCTTGCGCCAAACGGAAATCACGTCTAACACGAAAGACACATAAAAAAATAAATCCTCAGCAAAATACTGCAAAACCCATGCATGTTATTTTTATTAATCGTTCATGCATTTTTAGTAAGCTAACACGTTTTTTCATTGCTTCGTTCATTCGTTTACTATATAGCCTACTCATCTCCATCATTTTAAATATGTCACTTGACCTACACTAAACTATCACCTTCATTCGTTTCCATTTGCAATGCAGACCTGCAGTGAAAAGAAGTTGCTGCAATAGTAAACCTATAAAAAATGGTCTTAAAGGTTTCTAATCATGCAATACAGAAATCATTCCATCATTTGAAAAGCAATTTATTAATGAGACAGTTCATGGTTTCATGTGATTTTAAAAAATTGGACAGAACCATAATAATAGAATATTATTATTCGAATATCACATTTCATTCGTTTTCGCCGCATTAGTGTATACATACGCTACTTGACCAAGCAAATCGTTGACTTCTAAAGAGTCCGGTAAATTTTACACTGATAAAATTGAAAGGTGAAAAGCCAACGCGTGAAAGGTTATAAGTAGGCTAAGGAGTTGAACTTTAAGGATGTCTAACGAAAAAGGTTTATTATTATTTTATTATTTTAAATTTTTTACTCGAGGTATCTATAATCCCTCAGGTGACAGATATTAATACGCAGTTTTAACTCTGGAGTGGCCATCCGAGTTATTTTTTTCCCTGAAGTTTATTATTACCGTATTATTATTAAATAAAGAAATAAATTTGTAACGCGCGCAAGGTCAGACCGAAATGCGATTCTGAGGCGCATGAGTTTATGAGTTCTTCACGGGAATCGCTCTATACTATGTCGTTGTTTCATCGCACTAATGACTAATCCCTACATAGGCCTATAGGCCTCTGTGTAAGAAACTATACCAGATAAGTGATTGGAGGAATAGACTTCATGGCCATCTGACTGACCGACAGTTTAACTGACTGCATGACTAACTAATGCCTGACTGATTGACTGGTTATTTGTTGATATTGGAAATGATTGAAGTCTGACCTGGTGTCATTTCCAAGTGTGACGGCTTTGTAGGCAGCGATCTCAAGTGGAGGTGGATTTGAGTGGAGAATGATTTCTCCACCTACACTTGTCTGCAATGAAAAAAACATTCATGAAAAGAATTGGTGACAGTTAGAAGGTTAAATCTAAATTGAAAACCTCTGTAGGTCTCTTTCTGTGGCAGTGTAACCGGTTAGTCGCCACTCCAAATATTCCTATCAGATGTAGGATTGATAAACCAACCGACTGTCGCTGGAATATTGAACATGACATGTAGACCTACAATGTGCAATGTACATTGTAGGCTACAGATGGCGCTTATTGGAAACACTGTGGATTTATATTTGGAAGAGCAACAAAATGCCGTTGCAACTTAGAAAAACAATCTCCTGCATTTTTATTGCTAGCGATTTTGAAATTTGAACAGAAGGCCTGCATTGATTTTATCCTCTAATACCCTATCTCCTTAATTCATGAGATCAAGTAAACTTCTTACCGGATTGATTTGCCACCAGACGATCGGATACGTTAACTCCTACATCAAAAATAAGCAAAAACAGAAATTAAAAAGCTAACAGTTAAAAAGCAGATCATGCCAATAAACCTAGCTACATGTACTTCCAGCTGGTTTTCAGACAGCGAATTACAAACTTTATTACTGACCAACCGATAGGCCTACTTGTCGGTGTTACGCAGAACATTTCATGTCCACATTTGCAGCTCGCCTTCATGGCGCAAAGAACAAAAATAACAAAGGACTATATTATTATTATAATTATTCTCATCTTTAAAACCCATTCTTCCATATCTCGTTCATTCATTAATTCGTTCATTTGATTGATTATTCATTCGTCCTTGTGTTATTTATGAAATCAGTTTGTTAGATTGATCAGAATAATTTATTATGTTGAACAGCGCTTACCTTTAGGAAAGTCAGTATGAACGCTATAAGTGATTCGGCGATCTGACCATAGTGCGGAGCCAGGGTGTGCTCAGCGTTTGGCATGATTCTGTGAAAGAAACAGAAGAGAGAGAGAGAGCAAAACAACATGGGTTTTTAGAAAACACTGGTGATGGTCAATCAATCAGTTAAACTGGTTGGTTAACGTGACCGAAAGATTCGTAATCTATTAACTTATCAGTAGCCTAACTTCTGTAGGCCTATTTGAGCTTCTTAGCACAACAATGTCAACTACTGGCAAAAATCTTTAAATTTCAGGCTTGATTAGCCATCGTCATAACCAATTAGTAGTACCGTACTAAAGAAGAAGTTGCAATGACCAATCCCTTACGTTAGCCCTTAATCAGCTTTCTTAACTTCGGCATAGTATGTATGTATGTATGTGTATGTATGTATGTATGTATGTATGTATGTATGTATGTATGTATGTATGTATGTATGTATGTATGTATGTATGTATGTATGTATGTATGTATGTATGTATGTATGTGGACTATTATGAGGGCAGGTGACCACGCAGTTCTCCTCCTCGCCGTCTCATCGTCCCATCGACAAATTTAAAGTAGAAAGTTAACAAGTAAAGGACCTTTGATATAAATTTAAAGTAGCCTACCTGAAACCGACATAAAAAAGGCTTTGGAGCAGGGCAACTGATTCACTTGACAACCGGTAGCCTATTCGTCTGGAATTGTGACAGAATTTGTCGTTTCCTTAGGCCTATTCACAGTATTCAGGGTGGGCCTCAGTTGACAGATGCGCACTAGAAATGACCGTCTAAGACTAGTGATCTATGTTAGATCAAGTTAATCAGAGCGGAGAGCTTGGTAAGAAGAGAGGCGATACGTACGTGAGGTATTTGTAAGCAGACGGAATGCCATCCCACCAAAGAAGGTTCTCATCGCAAAGGAAGAACTCATCACCAGATGCGGAGGTCAGATGGATAGGGATTGTGAATCGCTCACGATATCCTACAGAAGACAACATTCATGCTCTAAGTTATAATTATGTCAACCTCTTTCCAAAGACTTGTCTTGTGCACTTCTAAAAAGAAATGCTACCATCACAGTCCTGCGCTGGTTCTGTGTAATAATTTAGACAGAATCGCAAGCAGCCTTCATAGCGCAAAGAACAAAACTGTGATAGACATTATCAGTTTCAACCAGTTTGAACGTCCAGGCACAGGATTGCAAAATCCTTAAGCGACACTGTTAGCTTGTTCGCTTGTTCTAGACCATCTAAAATGTCGTTAATTGTCCGAATGGATTGTAGGTCACACGTACTGTAGAGATCTTCGACATCGTAAATGTCCTGCGACTTTGGATTGTGGAACTCTTGTGTGATGTTCTCATCGTAGTATGGTTGAAAGGCGAAGGACCAAGCGCCATCTAAGTTCCGATAATGGTTCTGTGTTGTCTACAACAAAAGATCGAGATAGTCTATCGCTTTATTAACGTATACTTAATTCCTCTCTAGCAACGAACACCATCTTACATCGATGTGATACTGTAAAAGGTACGACGCTCTCCATGCAGTAACTGCGATAGGCTTTTACTGATCACAATCTGCAGGTGGACGCTGGATCTGTAGGGTGCCGTGCATTCACTTCATACAAATAAATAATCGACTCTTTCCTCTTCGATTATAGTCACGCAAAATAAAAAGCGTTTTATCGGACTTTTCGATTGTCGACGGCACATGAAGTTGGCAAGGTTGGAGGGGGAGATCTCTCCTTGGCCCTTTATTATTCATCGTCTTTACATATACTTCCCCTATCAGCGTTTAGCTAATCACTTCGGAGTAAAAAAATACAGTAGGCCTTTGCGGACTATACTCAACTGTCAATAGATTAAGATGTACTGTCGTGATACTTTTGTGGTTTGATGTCTTGTTCATTAGATTCGATCAGAGAAGAGTGCTGTGGATCCTTGCCCTGAAAATAATGCGATCATGTTGATCGTGACCTATAGGCCTACCTATCAAGACAATACGGGATCTGAGTAGGCCTAATAGAAACTCTCTTCCCTGCAGTAACATGGCCATAATCAAATGAATTATACAATACAGATCTAGTAATAATATATACCGCACATAAACGCTCATGATTTTTTGCGAATATTTCAATGCCTAATTTTTTTGAATACATATGTTCTGTTGAATTGTATGTGCATTTGTTGAAACAAAGGAACAGAACCGAGCTGGGCTGAATAAAAATGGACAATTGCTGACCTCTTCCATGTTGAGTAGACTGAATACAAACGGCATCATTATGACGACGCGTTTATCTGTGGCAGCCAGACTCCACACCGTCCAACCACGCTGAACAGAAACACACAAACACACATAGTACACAATCAGTACACATAGGCTACAGGTCTGTCTGAATTCTGAATCTAATCTCTAATAAATTATGATGAAGTGACTATATAAGGTGAAACTAGAATGTCGCATTTCTTTTCAAAATTCAGGAAAATCGCGGTCATCGTGCAGAATTGTAGGCCTACACAGGCCCTACAGTCTCTCCATTGTAGGCCTATAACCACGTGAGTTACATTAACCCATAATATATAATATATATATACTATAAATAGGCCTAAGTCATGCATACTTAGGGCCTATTACATATGATAAATAGATATGTAGAGATACACATAACGCATGTTAATTTTGCCTGCATGGATCATTTTCTATATAAATTTAAATTTTGTTGTTCTGACCACATAAAATGCACGAACAAAATGAGACAAAGTTCAGCATTTTAACTCTCCTGAGTAGTGTCACTGCATCGCAGCAGTTTAGTTATATATCATTTAAATCAAAACACAAGTAATTTACAAGACTCAATACCTTAGACGCTCCGGAAACTCCAAAACGCTGAATATTCGCTCCTGGGACGTTCTCTAAAGCGAATTCATAGATTGTGTCCAGTCCTCGCTTTGCAGCCTAACCAGACACAATAGTATTATGCATTAAGAAACAAACACAAACACCCAAAAACACCGGCCTAAAGTTGATCGATAACCTACATGATCATCAATTGCTAACATAATAATTAATAGAGTTTACTGTCACAACGTTTGAGTCTTATCGGATGAAGTCTTCAGCTTTTCCTTCAGTCGAGTCTGTGAGCAAAGGATCGTACGTATACGGCGTTTTCAACCGGGTCATTTTCATAATAAAATGGGGCGGAGGAAGAGAATCGGTGGGGGGGTCTTCGTATAGTGTCATAGACCGGATCATTACTCATTATGGGTGGGTGATCAATACTTCTATCTACCGATCGAAAGCAAAGATACCAGTGCACTAGTGCAGCGTGCAACATGTGGCTCGCAGAATAGCTGGACGTCGGTATAATTATTATAGTAAAAATTTTCGTTTATTCAACAATCCGGTTGACAGACCGCAACCATTTACAGTACACAGTTATGCAGTTATCTTAATTAACATCAATCGTACCCACATGTAGGCCTATACTAACAGAACAGACATGTGTAACCTGCATTACAACGGCGCTAATCGCAGCCTGCAAGGCACGTCTATTAAGGGCTTAAAGAATCGAAGCCAGCTCCACTTACATTGTATCTCAATGCCGGGATGCTGTGTATAATGCGTCAGCAGCCCCCGCCCCTTTTGTCTTTCGGGCGTCTTCCATTATTAAGAGACAGTTGCTGCAGGACGGAGCAGGTGTACATGTATGTGTGATACACATCTTGGTCCGTATTATGGTCAAATATGTTTTAGCCAAGGAATGCATTCTTGATCAAGGAGGCGCCGGGGGGAAATGCTACCCAGAGAGAGAGAGAGAGAGAGAGAGAGAGAGAGAGAGAGAGAGAGAGAGAGAGAGAGAGAGAGAGAGAGAGAGAGAGAGAGAGAGAGAGAGAGAGAGAGAGAGAGAGAGAGACAGAGACAGAGAGAGAGAGACAGAGAGAGACAGAGAGACAGAGAGACAGAGAGAGACAGAGAGACAGAGAGACAGAGAGAGACAGAGAGACAGAGAGACAGAGAGAGACAGAGAGAGACAGAGAGACAGAGAGACAGAGAGACAGAGAGAGAGAGAGAGACAGAGAGACAGAGAGACAGAGAGAGAGAGAGAGACAGAGACAGAGAGAGGGAGGGAGGGAGGGAGGGAGGGAGGGAGGGAGGGAGGGAGGGAGGGAGGGAGGGAGGGAGGGAGGGAGGGAGGGAGGGAGGGAGGGAGGGAGGGAGGGAGGGAGGGAGGGAGGGAGGGAGGGAGGGAGGGAGGGAGGGAGGGAGGGAGGGAAGCGTACCTTTGTCATTGGCATACGAGCGAGAACCCTGCTATTCGGTGTAGGTGAGTCAAGGTAACTTCTCCATGTCCAGGCGATGAGTCGATCTTCCGACCGACGTCGTTGTGTTGGATCGTCCTAGAACATCAGAGAACAACAATAATAGCATAATTTTATCATCACAAAAGTTGGCGAGATGTGAATATGAAGTACCAGTAATTCCAGGAAGCATAGCTCTCTAATAATGCCTAGATTATATAACCGTTAAATACACATAGTGTCGGCATAAATGTCAAGTACTCAATTGTTTTGTTAGCATTCAGCGATTATTCTTCCAGCGGAGTAGCTATATTTTCAGGGGCCTGTGTGCAGTGGTCCCGCATGGATCCCTGTTTGACCATGCAAGGCTGGTAGATTTATCTTTGCGTTCTTGGCACTACTTGAAATTAAAATCACCAAAACTAATCAATGACTTTTGCTATTAGCACATGCAATACAACTCGCTCATAGAATAAACAGGAATGCTGTAAGAAATTAATGACAATTAGTTAATAATTTGGCAACCTTCGTGGGCCTCTGGAGTACGTGGGCCCGTGTTCTTTGCACGCAATGCTCACATGATAGCTACGCCACTGGATTCTTCCCTTCCTTGAACTTTGAAGTGAAATATCTTGTCACTTTATCACTTGTTTCTGCTCAACTATAGTGCCTATCTGACTGTAGTCTGGCCTCTGCCTATATATGGGCATATCTAGCAGCTAATAAGTTAGGCCTGTGGACTTACTCCATGATAAACTTACGGAAAAGACGACAGGTTGATTGGGAACTTGTTTGACGTAACCGGCGATGACTTTCGTTTCGTTGGCGATCGTTGTAATTGCAATGTTGAATAGATCGGCGGGTCCTGGTCTACAAAGTCAGGACAAATGCGTTGTGGCAGACGTCAAAATTAGTGAGACTGTATTATATCGTCTTAAAATTTTGTGTAAACAAAAACAATGCCAAATATCTCATTAACACAAAGAAGCTATTCAAGAATCAAGAAAGATGTTATGAAGTCTCTGAACAGTTATGACTGCAATGTGAATATATGTATAATTATGTCACTGTAAAATTATAAATATATGACATACTCGTAAGTCAATGAGACCAAGAAGGCGAATAGACTTGCTTGCTTTTACGAAATTATATCTTTGGAGACTTTGGCCCTCCGAGTCTTAGAAAATTGGCCATGTGGCCCTCTGCCTGAAAAGGTTGGACACCCCTGTCTTAAATGATAACTTCTCGATGTTGACCTCTGATTAACCCTTTACCCGTTCATTTTTAAATTTTAAGCCCGTTTTCAGCGGATATCCTTGGGGCAAACGGGTAAAGGATTGTGACTTGGTTTCCATCGCGTCATCGCCCGATGCCTAGTGCATTAGAAACCGGGGCAACAGAAGCTAATTGCTACAAATTCAATATTAGAAGAATGAAGGAAGACAAAGCACAATTAAAGTTAGGGTCAAGTTAGACTGTTAGAGCATTCTCTGATAATCTCTCGGGTGTCATTCATCTAAGTCGCCAAATGCAGTGTCTAAAATACGATTACATAATTAATTATAGTTTCAAGAATATAATTATTTATAAATTTATCTAGTTAATTATTAGAAAAATGTGATGAATGAATAATGACTATTATTGGCCATTAAAATTAGTCATATTCGATTATCAATTCAAACTGGCAGTTACCCGGTTTGCAGTGAGATTACGTAATATGGCATTATGGCTTTAGGGTGCTCGTTTATTTAACAAAAAATGGTAGGCCTACATAGCATTTTATAGGCCAACTGTACGTTGTTATGCGTTTCTTAGACTGACATGATATCATCGTCATCGTTAGATGCGGAACCGATGTACAGTGCAGCAAAGTCGAGATAATCGATTTCATCTGGGACAGCGATTCCCACGATATGCCACCAAACAGGATGGTCTGTAAAGTCCTCTGGAATCACGCAGCAAAAAACCAATCGAAATTATTAAGCTGTCACAGGTCATGAAGTCATAAATGTTTGACGAGCTTCAGCCGTCTTATTTTGCATTAGGATATATATATAATTATATAATACTAGCTGGGGAACCCGGCGTTGCCCGGGAAATTTAGGATTCGATCCGCTCCGGCCACAACCCCACCACACAACTCCCCACCAAACTGCGACCTCTATACCAGTACGCCACCGGAGAAATTTGAGTTTGACGAAAATTTCCACCCCATCCCACCCCACCCCACCCCACCCCCTCCACCCCCAACCCCCTCCCACCCCCACCACCCCCACTCCACCCCACCCTACCTCCCACTCCAACCCACCCCTCCACCCCACCTCAACGAACTCCCTCACTCCACCCCACCCCAACCCTCCACCCCATCCCCAACCCCACCCCTCGAACCCTACGCCACCCCACCCCACCACCTCCACCCCTCACCTCCATCCCACCCCTCCACTCCACTTTAGACACCTCTAAAACGGTTAAAATTACTGCATTTATACGTGGCAAGTGAATGAAAATTTTTAGCGAAAATCAGTGTTTTTGACCCCCCGCACCCTGGCCCCCCCTGGTGGTGGAGATTTGCCAACCACTGATCCGGGGGGTTCTGATGGACCTCTATCTAGGAAAAAATCAAAAAATAGCTGCGTTTTTAAAAAAAAATTGGGGGTTTCGCCCCCCACCCTGGCCCCCATGGTGGTAGAGAATCGCCAACCCCTCGCCTTTGCGTCTCGTGCCGAGACCTACACAGTAGTGAAGGTTTGGAGTGAAAAGCTCAAAAACTGTGAGCGTGCATTCTGGACAAAGTCAGATACATACATACATACATACATACATGTACATACATACATACAAACAAACATAGTCACATCCTTCCTTATAGATATAGATATGCATATATATATACAGGGTGGCTCAATAAAAAATGTCCCACCAGCAAAAATGAAATTTCTCCGCAACCAATCGAGATTATTTTATGAAAATAGCAGGATTTATAGAGGAAAGATTTTGCAACAATCTCTGAAAATCTCAATAATGAATTTTCATTACTTCAGAAGTTGCAGCCGTGTAAAAATGTTTTTCCATTTTTTCAAATTTCCGCAGAAAGATGTTCCAATATATGTGATTTCTTTAAGATTTTTTGGCAAATTACAACACATAAAAAGAGTATGATGTCATATGACCTCACTAACGACTGTAAAGAAGCTGTTTATGAAGCAAGCTGTTAGTATTTGATGAGATTTTATATATTAAGGTCTCTATTTGTGAAGCCGTTACTAAACGTCATGGGCAAAGTTTCTGCCGATGATAAAATGGGAACTCGAACGTTGCGTGAACAGAGACTGAGACATCGCATGATCATGCAAAATGCCCAGTGAAAAGTAGAGCCTGAGCACAATAAAGGCTAACTGCAAACGTGTTTATGTAATGTAAGCCAAATGTCGAAAGAGAAGCAGGAAGTGGTCTTATGGTATGACTGAAAAGAGCGCGATGTTCACGAAATTCGCTTGGTAGCTGAAAGGGTCAAGTTTGCAAAGCACATTATGGTTTCTGCATCAGATCTGCTAGTTTGTGTTATGGCTGCAAGGAAAGAATGAACTTCATCATATTCAGTAGGCTAAATGTCAAACTTATTGTTGAACTCTCTTACTCAGACTCATTGAAGACCACAGGTACATGTATGCTACGACATCTGGTTTCAGTTTCCAGCCGGACGGTGCGCCTGCTTGCTCGCACAGCAAGGTTGATTATGATGACGCTACCTTATTGCCATCAACTGCAGTAAATTTATTGGCAAAGACGAAACACTCGCCATACCTTAACCCTCTTAATTATCACGTCTGGGGAGCTATGCTGGAATACTGCAAGACATTTCACCCCAAGTTGGAGAACAATGGCTAGCTGAAAGAAGTCTCGCTGATAATGTGGGATTAGTCGCCACAGGACTCAATGCACAGGCCCACATTAAGATTCACAAAAGAATTCGAACTCGTATTAAAGTAGGGAGTGGACACTCCCATCATACTTTACAATAAACTGCAAAACGGAATACAGAGGTCGTATTGAAAAGTGATATTATTTAACATGGAAATCTGCAAACGACGATCATTTTCCAGTGGATATTTGAAAAAACGGAATTGAAAGTTTAGACAGTTGTAACTTTTGCAAACATGAAATGTTTTAAGTGAAACTTTCAGAGGTTGTTGGAAATTCATTCCCCTACAAATTGGGAAATTTTCGCAGAAAAATTTCAATCGGTTACGAAGATATTGCATTTTATCCGGTGGGACATTTTTTATTGAGCCACCCTGTATATATATATATATTGAGTGTGACAGAGTGTCAGTAGCAGCCTCAGCAGTTCATCCATCACCTGGAAGACATATCGTCTCTTCTGACACGGTTGATTAATTTCCAATCTAACACTATTCGACTTCATTCAACCATTGTCCATTGCTCAGCTGAATGCTATAGAAGAGAGCGCATGGTAGGCAGATAGACAGACAGATGAATAATTGCACAGATGGATGGATGGATGGATGGATGGATGGATGGATGAATGGATGGATGTATGGGTGGAGTGTACGGAAGAACAAACAGACAAATAGATAATAACTGGTCATCTTCAGTGTCTGTTGTGTAATAATGTTGGCCAGTTAAAGGGGGTGAGGGCGGGGGAGGGAACGTGGCTGAATGATTGTGGGTTGCTGTTGCTATCTATTCTCACCACTGATGTAGAGTTGCGACGTCATGTTCAGAACGTAGAGAGTGACTCTTTCATATTCGATGGTTGTCAGCACAGTCCAACTGAAGTAACCATCGTCATAATGAACGTATTCATCAAGTTCAGTGACGACATCCTAAAGTCAAAAGACAGATCGACCCAACCAGATCAGTGTCCACATAAACGTAATGCTCCAACGATCACAGTGGCAGATTTCTTCTAAACCGGTCTTTTAATTCTTATGCAATATGCATCAATTAACACTTCTAATCTAAACATAATTATTTCGACCACGATTGGATTATATATACACGACACTGAACTTGCAGGCTATCAACGTTGCTTCATATAATATGGACCAGACGGGTTAATTGATTCACCAGTTTTTAGCAAGTAGGCTAAAAAAAAATCACCTGTCCTGTTACCTAAGTTGTTTAACAAATTGTATGCATAACCGACATCATACCAAAATGCATACTGGATTTTGGACCATGATTCTGCGGACAACATTAAATTTTGATAGAGGCAAGAAATAAACTGATTACAACCATAATAATTATTGTAATAAGAGTGAATTTAGTATAATCTCCCAATAATTTTTCTTTTTACCGAATCAATATCGACAAGACTATTACACTCAAATATGTGACTACAGGAGCTAAAGTAAATGTGTTACATTATGTTTGTAGATTAGTCTAGCTTGAATTGCTGTGGAAATGCATGAGTAGGCTATGTTTACCCAGTCGACGGCTAAGATTCCTGCGAAGAGAGCGACGAAGACAGCCAACGAAATCCTCATTTTCTTCTTCTGTCTTCTTTCTCTTTGGCCAACGTACGCCGACCAACTGAGGTGATTATTTTCTTCGCCAATATTATTAGAAATTTGTTTTATGACGTCTTCGTTTTGCTTTCAAGGTCACACGTACAGACCAACAGATGAATCTGACGACTGCGTTCTCATCATAATCATCATCATCATCATCATCATGTCCGGTGGTTAGATTAGAACAGAGACCAGACACACATGTTCCGCGTTAATTGTAGGTCAGCAAACGCCAGATGCTTTGTTCTCGCCACTTCTTCTGATCAATTGTAAAAACCGTAGGTAGCTATAGTTATAGACCTAATCGTTTAATTAGACCTACAGATAAAATTCGACGTCTGCTCGAAATTGCGGCGGCGCCGGAATGAAGTCGAGACAACCGAGTCTCCATCAATTCGTCCATGTTCCGAGCGCCTCTAGTCAATTAGGCCTACATCATTTTCTGGTTCACATCAGTTCAGCTTGTATGGGTCAAAGGGTGATAGGCTATCTCGGTCCGTAGCAATCATGAGTAGTTTATTTTATGACGAAAAGATTATAATGGGAATAGGCCTACTGTGCTGCGAATTATGATTTAGGATTAACCTAACCCTAGCCCTAATATTTAATTTTTGACCCTAGAAACAAATGTCATATACCAAACTTCTTTGTCTTTTAATGAGAACCATTTCTGTTCTTTTATATATTTTTTAGTTGTGACGGTTCTGGAGTTAGCATAGATTGCCACAAAACCGAATTTGGGCCACCATTTTCCAAGCACAGTTCGGATTTATGAGTACTTTTGGTATTTTCGTCAGTGGGTGTACTTAATTAACAAATCTGCCAAGTCTCTACTTTGTGCTAATTTGCTGAGTAGATAAATTTTCCTAAAATTCTCCCACTATATGCATAGGTGCAACCACCCTATGGGACCCATGGGACGCGTCCCCCAACTTTTGAGTGGTCCCCTAACTTTATTATTATGGTCCCCCAACTTTTAGGACGTGATTGCACCTATGACTATAGGCTATATATATATATATATATATATATATATATATATATATATATATACACTGTGTCCGGATAAAAAGTAGACCCCACAAAAAAGTGTAATAACTCGGTCAAAACTCTTAGGATTTTTCTGAAATTTTAAACAGAGCAACAGTGACCATGCATATTTACACGAGATCCTAAAACCGATTAGAAATAGCCTATTCGTGAGTTTGTCAAAGTTATGAGCGTTTAAAATGCAGCACCAAAAAATTGAACTTTCCAACATGGAAAACCTGAAAGGAATTGAAATTCAGCTATATATGGTGCTCAAAATGTTCTTCTTGTTCACGAACCCACGACCGTAGACGTAGCAGTTGTCCGGGGATACACTCGGCTTCATACCACCCAGCTGTGGCCGCCCAGCAATCCAGGCCTCGATCCGGAGTACCCAAGGGCGCCGACTCTGCGAGGCCAGTGAGTGCTCAGCACCACCAGAAATTGGCCATGCGAGGCCCGCCTATGCATGGGCACCACCAGAAATCAGCCAACAAAATGTGTTTTTTATGATATTATTTCTCTGTTTTATCTATAAAAATCATTGCGTCTTTTACATATTTTCTTAGTATACCTTGCTAGGATATCACTTCAGTTTAACCCCATCCAATAGTCTGAACTCCATACGAATACGAGGAAAACCTCGTAATCCTGCTCATTCGATCCGCTTCAGCCATTTTTTTTATTACTGACGAAGGCGACGATTTGAATGTCTGTTTCTTTTTATTGTACATGCTGGGCTATAATAATGATCCTCACTGCGCAAGAATCACCTCCCGGCATCACAAAGCTGGATATTGTTTTGTCTGCGTTAATTAACAAATCAGCCTTGACTAAAATTTAATTGTCTGTGAAAACTATTTGAAAAATTATCTTCCAAAATGCAAATATTGGTTCACTAGATAGTGGCTAATTCAGACATGATTTTTTGATTATTTTCTTGTGCAAAATTTGAGTCTGTTGAGTATTGACCTACAGGTAACTACGGGAGAGTGCTCCAAGATGCCCATGCTAACGAAGATTGTGCTTTTCTTCTCTGTTGATTCCAAGAGAAGTACATGTTGACCAAAAGAGTGATCACATTTTTTAAGCAGTTGGGAAGAACATTTATTGAAGTCTTAAATCGCATCTTTAAACAATGACATAATGGGAAATTTTGATGAGATAACAGCTTAAAATGTCACTATTTCATGTTGTGTGGATTTTTTTCAACAACGGCAGAAATGCTTTTCAAGTCTTAGACTTAAACCACGACAATTCGTAAAAATGACAGCCTAAGATGCTACCATCGCAGTGTGACAAGAGAAAATTCGAAAATGTTTAGGAGCACATCCCCCTTCCCAAGCCACTTCGGCCCTTCCCCGCTCGCCGATCGTTCTATGACTGCGAGCTCGTCCCCTATGACCATGAACAAGTCTCCGCCTATGGACAGAGGTGATTTCAATAACTCTCCTATAAAAAAAGGGTCCAAAAAATTTCTTTCACATTCCTTTGGGCACTCACACTCTTCGGCTCAACTCGGCGCCTATGGGAGTACCAGCTAGGTGCATTTACTGGAGGAGCGCGTTTTTTGTTCACGCTTATTCATGGCATCGATAACCGTATTGGCCTATAGGGCGTAGGGCGCGTCTGATTGAAGAGTGGCAGATGTTTGACCAGGTGATCATCGACCGGACCATAAAACAGTAGCGTCTACGTCTACATGCAGTAGTGTGTCCGTGAACAAGAAGGGCATTTTTAACACCGGATATATAGGCTAGCTGAATTTCACTTTTTTCAGGTTTTCCATGTTGGAAAGTTCAATTTTTTGGTGTTGCATTTTAAACGCTCATAAATTTGACAAACTCACGAATATTTCTAATCGGCTTTAGGATCTCGTGTATATAATATTATGGTCACTGTTGCTCTGTTTAAAATTTCAGACAAATCCTAAGAGTTTTGACCGAGTTATTACACTTTTTTGTGGGGTCTACTTTTTATCCGGACACAGTGTATACATGTATAGCCTATATCAGTGCTTCCCAACCTTTTTTGACTGTCGGGCCACTTTTTCTAAGTTGGAAGACACGAGGGCCACTTTTTCTTAGTTGAAGGCCATTAGGGGGTCACAAGGCTAAAATTTAATTAACTAAAGGCGTATAAAATTTGTATAATTTAATCAAAATAGAATGTTATTTTATTTGGACGTTAATAAATCGCATCAAACATTCTATTTTGATGCGATTTATTAACGTCCAAATAAAATAATTTGTAATAGAAAAGAATTATATGTTCTAGCATGTAGGCTACAAATTGTCAATTTTTACATATATTTTTCTTAATTCATTGAGATGCTGCGGGCCATTTTTGTAGGCCAGGCGGGCCACTTTTGGCCCGCGGGCCACGGGTTGGGAACCGCTGGCCTATATAATATCCTAACTATAGAGTCAATAATTAATGTACCCTGTGCGTCGAAAAGAATGAGTGGAAGGATGGGACCGAGCAAAGGGCTTGATTTCAAGGTCAGTCATGATAAGGGTATGGTCAGTTATGCTGAGAATAGAATGTGATAGCTTGGGAGATAAAAGGGAGGTGCTGGCAGTTATGACGAGTGCGAGGGTGTGATTCTTGATGGATCGGGAAGTTGACATGCTGGACGAGATTGACTGATGACAGGAGGTTTAGAAAGCCTTATGCTATATTCTGATTATTCTTATCTTTGTACATGCCTATGTATTAAGCCGTTTGTAACTCACATGCGGTCTGCAACTGAGAATTAAATCGACTTCTTACTTATTTACTTACTTTCTAAAATTTAAGTGCTATAAAAGTTTGATTTGTCAATCGTTAAGAAGCAGCGCAATAATAATTATTGGCCATGTGCTTTCGATGTTTATAGTTGTGCATTTTATTCCAAAAAACTCAAAATATCATTAGGCGTGCAAGAATGAATAAAGTAATGGTTTTAAAAGAAGGATATTCAATCAATACAGATTTAGGCAAGATTTCCTGTTTCGTTGAATTTGTGAAAAGTAATTTATTTGGCACCAATATTAAAAAGATCGTGAAGGACGCAGTAACGGTTGCAAAATTATTATTTTACTGTGTCTGTATTGTATTGTTTTCTTATGTAATTTATGAATTAAGTGGAGGTCATGTGGCCAGCACGCTTAATGCTTTATTTGCATGCAGATTAAGCAAACTGTTTTATCAACTGCACTTAATAGGTCAATTGTGCCATGGATCCAATTGAACTATGAAAAATTTTCAGGTTTCGCTCACTTTCTGTTATAAAGCTGTTTTGGAAAAATCGGGCTAACCTCGGGCGTTTATACATTTTCAGCGTTTTCGGGGATTCTCGTTTGGGGATTCAGGTTGACCCCAATTGCTTTAGGATCAATGGTATAAAACCGGTGACCTGCTATGTAGTTCAACTCTAACCTTCGATTCTTATAAAACGCGTCAAGCTTCTTGTGTGGGGCGTGGTAGTTCGTTGTCTTTCAGCCAGAGGGTTGCAGGTTCGATTCCACCTCAAGTCGCCAAGTAGGGATTTTGGGCAAGTCCTTAACTCGCAATTGCTCAGCGCTTCGGCGTGACGGGTTGCTGCTCTCTATTTGAGTGGCGATCATATTGTTTGCTATACAGGCATGCAGTCTTCGGGATCACCAAGAGCTTGAAGGGGCACTATAGTGAGGGCACATACAAATTAGATTATTAAACTGCTATAAAAATAATAATTAAATTTGCAATAGCTTTGTTTAATTTTATTTAATTTATTTCAGGTGAGCAGAAGGCTGATGGTAGTATTACTTTGGTGACAGCAAATGGCCTGAACATACTTGTAGATACCGGCCTACCAAATGACAAGGATTTCATCTGCAGTGGTAAAAGATAACTCTATTACTCTAGATCAGTGGTTCCCAACCTTTTTTGACTTGAGGGCCACTTTTTCTAAGTTGAAGGCCACGAGGGCCACTGTTTTTTAGTTGAAGGACATTAGGGGCCACAAGGCTAAAATTGTATTAACTAAAGGCATATAAAATTGTTATTAATTGATTCAAAATATAATGTTTGATGTTATTTATCGACGTTATAATATAATAATTTGTAATAGCAAATAATAATGTGTTCTATCCTGTCCAAATTGTTCATTTTCATATATTTTTTATAATTCTTTGAGAGATGAGAGTCATTTTCTGAGGCCTGGCGGGCCATTTTCTGAGGCCTGGCGGGCCACTTTTGGCCCGCGGGCCACGGGTTGGGAACCGCTGCTCTAGATGTACTGTTGTATATTCGTGTGGCTAAGAAAGTTTATTTCATAGAACGTTCACTGGTTATATCCCTGTAAATACTGCAGTTTTCTTTGGTATATATTAGTTCAATCATTTTTAAAATGGTTGCACTAAAACAGCATGGATATCTATGATGTCTTCATAATTGCATATAAATCATTGGTGTACCGGTAATTATGATCTTTTGAATATTTTAAACATGAAGTTCTCTGTGGAATTTGCGTAATCACTTAAGTGCTGATTTCTTCACTACTCTGCAGTCATTTTACCATTTCAGTAGAAATATAAGCACAGACTGTCTACCATCCAAAGAGGATTTGCAGGGTATAACGTACAGTTCATTACTGTGCACTTTTTGTACCATTTTGTGTGCATGTACCCACAACGACCTAGCCACTTGGTGTTTCAACTGGTGTAAAATTTGGCAACAACTATAACTAGAGCACAAAGACATGGCAAACAGTATGAACAACAAGTGGTAAACCCATGCAAGTATATTCAGCGGCTAATATCACACTTGATTTTTCATATTCCAGACAATTTAGCTATTCAGTAGCAGTGGTTGGACAATTGTTTACCTTACAAGTACAGACAGTTTTGACCACATTATGAATATATCACTCTTTCTTAGGGTGCCTGAGCAAGTTCTTTCAGTAATTAACTCTAACCTTTCTCATTAGAATATTGAACTGCTATGAAAATAATAACTAAATTTGTAAAACACCAGTTAGCTATTAGAATGCTTCACCCATTTGCACGTGACAGAGTCACTGTATTGTAGCAGATTTGCATTGTTTCATTTTAATTTGCATATTCATCAGTTGGGTTGCGTGTATGGTCTTAAAATAACCAGGTTTTTGTTGCAGCTCTGGCTGGTGAGGGATTGACTACGGATGATGTAGGTGTTGTTGTTGGTACACATGGTCATTCGGACCACATTGGGAATCTCGGTCTCTTTCCAAACAGCCTCATTGTTGTTGGTTGCGACATCTGCAGAGGCGACACCTACATTAATAATGGACTGAGACAGGTATTAATTAATCCATTTAAATTTGTGCTTACTTAATAATGTGACAAGGCTGTTGTAAGTCTCTAATAAATTTCATGTTATTTTAATACGGCTCAGTGATTTGGTTGCTTGCTTTGTAGTGTGAATGATGAGGGTTTGTGTCACAGATAACTGATGGGTCATCATTAGACAGCACTTGTTGCTGTAAAACATAAAATATCCTTATGAATGAAGAATAATTTGATTCTATTTCAAAGTTTGTCATGAATCTTTCAGCGTAAACAGAGGCACATCCTCGGTGTGATAGCCCAAGGGAAATAAACCATTTTTAAGCAGTGGATGCATAAGAAAGTGACCCGTACCAGTATCTAGGTTTGATTTTGAAAGAAAGACCATTCGAATAGGAAGGACACACAAATGCAAAGCATGAGGTTATGCCAAGGGACACAGACAAGTGGGATATTGGAGGAGATAGAGTGAGACGTTGCTAATCTAATCGTATGAAAATGTTAAATATTATTATTATGCAGAATGGATGGAGTATAATAGTTGTTTATAATATCTGGTATGGTGACAGATTGGTTAGAACGCTTGACATGGGGTGCGGTGGGGTAGTGGTGAGCGATGTCTTGGAGCCGGACGGTTCCAGGTTCGAATCCACCTCAAGCCGCTGTGTAGGGACTTTGAGCAAGTCCTTCACTAGCAATTGCTTGTGCGTTTCAGCGTGAAACTCTGATGCAGTGTCCGTGCAGTAGTCGGGAGCGCCTCTGAGTAGAGAGCTAGCTTGAAGGGGTGCTACAGCAAATGTGTGAAATAATTGAAAAATAAATGTGACATGAAGAGAAAAGGTTTGAGCCTCCACTCAGGTGGTCACTGTATATAAGGAATTGAGCAAGTTACTCACTGACCGTTACTCTGTACCATCAATGTTTATTGTATGGTCGTGTTCACAGTTCTTTTTTGTTATAATGTTATGAAGTGCATTGTATTGTGTTGTAGTTTATTGCATTGTATTGTTTTGTATTGTATTACATTGCTATATACTGAGTTCTATAGTGTTGCATTACATTCATGCAATGGCTGTTAACTGCTTGTATGTTTCTGCGTTTTGTGCTGTGCATGAAATTGCCAATACAGTTGACTTCATTTTAAATATGAATATCCATTTGAGGTAAAACACACATCAACCTCATAGCTTAATTCTTCCCAATAATAGAATGACCAGAAACTATCTTGCTTAAGATTATGTTGGGTGTTCAGAATTCTTACAGACAAAGTTGTCCTCGGGTTTTTCTATGAATTTGCCTGCAGATTCTATTATTGTCAGCTTAGACTGCTTTGCAGTGATAGAAGTCATTGAGGCTGGACAAGAGCACTTAATAATATATAACCACCGGGCGATTGGTAAATAGTCAGGGTCAGTTGCAAAATCACTATTTCTTTAAAAAGTTTTATTTATTGTTTTCAGGGCTTGTCGTATCCGCTTTCACCTGACATTGAAGTGAAACCAACTCCTGGCCACACTGGTAACGATGTCAGTCTAATCGTGCGAAATACGTCGCAAGGGACAGTTGTAGTTGCAGGTTCGTTTGCAAGCGTTTCTTATTGACTATTTAATTGTTAGTTGCTTCTGGTTAGCATACAGTTTTAACCCAAATGCTCTTGTTTGGATCAGTTAGAGAGAAGTTTAGCTAGAAAGGATCATCACAAATGAAAAATTGGACTTAAGAGTTGCATCTCTTCAAAACCAGGGTTTGGTGAACAGTTAATTTATGTGTGTATGGATGTATAAAAGGCAGTTGACAGCGTTTCCGTTAAAGCCCAAATGGCCAAAGTTTTAAGTCCGTAACAAATCTCCAAAGCATCAAAAATTTTCAGGCATAAGTAAATACCTCAACAGCAGCATTCAACAATCTGCGACAGCATGCATAACTATTACTCAGAAGTTTGATATACGAAGAATTTACCCAGGACATTATATACTTTACTTTGAATTGTCATGTAAATGACTCTGTGATATTAAATGGGCAATAAACAATTTTTGTTGTCAAACAGAATTGTACAGTATCCTGGTTGTTATTCATTGTGTGGGGCATGGTAGTGTAGTGGTGGTTCAGTGCCTTGAAGCCGGAGGGTTCCAGGTTCTAATCCACTTCAAGCCGCCGCAAAGGGACCTTGAGCAAACCCTTCACTCGCAATTGCTCAGTGCTTCGACGTGAAACTCTGATGCAGTATCCGCGCTGTAGTTGGAAACGCCTCTGAGTAGCGAGCTTGAAGGGGTGCTATAGCAAATGCAAGATATAAATCAATAATAAAGCCGATTTATTCTTTAATTGTCAACAAGTTTCACTTTCTCATTGTCTATCGATTTCTACTTTAATAACAACAACTGGTCTTCTCAGATTCTTCATTCATTCGTTAATGGATCTGCTCAGAACTGTTCTCAACTAACTTTGTTCCCTCTAAATTTATTCGGGCCTTGAACGCATTAAAGTTCTCATGTGCAATGATACAATACGTGTGAAGCACTAAACATCTTTTTGCACAGTATGCCCCACAGCATTAATATCATTCGCCTCTCATCGCATTACTGTGCACTGTTCAATGTGACGAAACGTAGATTTACACTTCTAGAAGATAATTTTATGCAGCAGTTTTTTTACAAGATCTTAATAATTTTTTTGTACACTATGTTTCTTGCGTGTGCTGGTTTAATGTTCTGTTTACGAGTGTACATAAAAACAGCTCAGACGGATGACTTGCAGTCCAGTACACACACATGGTAGGACTAATTTAAGTTGATAATACATTTGAAAGATCCAATTCAAAGAAAGCATTCATCGTTGGCTTCACGAATTTCTCATCGCCTTTTATTTATTTTTCTTTTCAGTGAAACCTGGTGTCTTTGTCATCTTCTTCTCTCTCAAAACAAACTATCTTCTAGTAGCCGATATGTATGTGGATGGAATTACTTGCTCTCTCTCAAAACATAATATCTTAATATCTAATAGCCGATATGTGTATAGCTGGAATTACTTATTCTCATGAGAAATATAATGTTTACTAGTACCCGATATGTTTATGGCTAAAATTACTAATCCTCTCTCAGAGCATGCTTGTACATATGGCTAAAATGCGGCTGTATGTTACCGTCTAGTGAAGAACCATTGTAGTTTGCCTTTATGATGCTGCCATTGACTGAGCAATATCATTGCTTTTTGATCTAATGACTTTTTCCATTGCAAGTGCTCCAGAGTAGTTGGAGCATTGTAATTCACAATCCTTGGTCCTTCCTCAGTTAGATTGCTGTTTTCTTTGTTTCACTCACTAAACTATAAAACTTGGTGTAAAAAAAGCTGCCTTTGAATAAATATGGTGATTTCTCTTGCTGGATTGTTACAAGGCCTGCTTTCTTGGTTCACAAATTGATAAAATATTTGCTGATTTCGTATTCTTTGTTAGGTGATCTCTTTGAAAGTGAGGCTGATATTGCAGATGACACCCTCTGGAAAGAAGTGAGTGACAATCCAACTGTCCAGCTTCATAACCGACTGGAAATCTTGCGCCTGGCTGATTTCATAGTTCCAGGTCACGGTCCAATGTTCAAGGTGACAGAAAAGCATCACAAGCACCTTGAAGGTCAATGTGAACCAAGTGCTTCGCCGTAACATAAAACAGCAACATATGATGGTCACATTATCGTGGCTGGAGAGCCAGGCAATGTCGAACTGGAGTCTCCATGGTGATGAAGACTGGTGTTGGTCAAAAGAGACATGTTGGGTAACGAATGGAATTTTGAGGAGAATTAGACTGACAGAGCGGTGGAGTTGACCAGAAGGATGTTGAGTAAACGCGATGAATTGGTGCAGGGTGGGGCTGCGACGTATTCGCAACAGCTGACAGGGCTTGAATTTGCAATGATGATGAACGTGTGTAGAAAGTAGGCGAATGCACTTCCAACGGCCAGGCCAAGTGTATAGGAAATTGTCATGACTTTTGCTGAAATAAAAAGCAGAACCGACTTAATTCAGTTTTTAAAAAAATCTTTGGCTTTGATTATCATTTCAAAGTGATGAACATTAATTTTACTGACGTGAAATGAGTTAGAGTGCAACATGTGTTCCACTATCTTGACATTACATTACCAAGGAACATAGAATAAGAAAATATGTCCTCTTTGGACTAACATCTGCTTGTGACTCAACATAATATTCAGATGCTACTCACAAAAGAAAGATTAAAAGAAGGTTCGAGCATGTGTGAAATACGCTATTGATGTTTTCTATTGAATATTTGTTTTGCTGCTTAAAATGACCAAATTAGACGATTAGATTGGGTCAAATGACCAGAATTTTCTATCATGGCTTATCTGCTTTGTATCAGTTCAAACGAGCAGCCATATTTATGGCTTTGATAAGATGAGATTTTAGGTACATGAACAGATATGAGATAAGATTAGCAGACCTGCCCGTGGCTTGTGAATGTCGAGGACTTTTCCTGGAGCCAGGATCATGGAGACATTACCAAAGTAGCCATTGGTCAGTCCAATGGCTGCTGCCAGGGCAACTGACCACACTTCTGACCCCAGCAGGACTCCTGCACCTGATGTGATGGACATCATCATCAGCGGAATCAAAATGATTCGTAGACACGCGCAGAGCAGCAGCCGGTCACTTGGCCACTCGTAGTAGAAAGACGTCAGTGCCTGGAAATATGACAACCATTCAGTGTTGTAGTGCAGTGTCAATTGCCTATAGCTTTAGCAGTCACCGTCATTTTTTTGCTGTTTTTGGTTTTCATCTTGTAAATATTAAATTTCATCTTTCTTGACTATCTATCTCTTGTCTGTCCAGTGGTGTAGCCAGGAATTTATGATGGGGGGAGGGGGGTTGGGGTTTTATGGCCTGGCCGGATGCCCTTCCTGACACCAACCCAACAGTATTACAGTACATAAAATAATAAAGTAGCAAAGGGAATAAAGTAAGAAAAACAATTGTTACTACAAACAATTGTTTTATTTTTCTTATTTAAGTGGATAAATAACCTTTAAAAACCTTTTTCCTAAGCTAATGGGGGGTTTAACCGCTGAAACCCTCCCCACTTGTCTATGCCACTGTATCTGTTACGTCTTGTGTGTTTGTCTTCCTTGCATTGTATTTCTTGTCTTGTCTGGTTGTTCTACCTTAAATCTTGCCTACTTAATGTTCTATAGCATTGGTTTTTTATTACAGACTGCATAGAAATCTGATCCAAAATAGTTTTCTGTATTTAAGCGTGATGGGCCGTAGAGAAGTTTAGCTTAATTTGGTGAGAAGACTTTTAGAAACAAATGATAGTTGCACGTGACCTTGTATCCAGTTTAACTGTGTTTGAATTGAGATAATTTCTATTCAGTCTGGTTTTTAGTTTTGTGATTTGTTCTTGTTGTTTTTTTTCTACACCAGAAAGTGTTGGGATCTGATATAGCAATCTATCCGAATAATGAAATTTGTTCAATTAGAAGATAATTGAAAACCACCAGCATGATCATCAACATTAGAAGCATCATCAATATTGTTATCAGGATGATTTACTCATGACCATAATTTTATGCCTAAAATGCATTTGCCAATTGGTTCAGTACCGGATATACTTACTTATTTAAAAGTAGCATTAATACTTGCTATAATTAGATATCCTTGTCAGTCGGTGCTCAAACACCATTGCTAGACTGATTGCTCGCCTTCCCAGGTACCTCTACCTTTATGTTTGATGAACTTCATTGGCTCCTGTCTGTTTGCGCATACAATTTAGGATCCTCAGGCAGGGACGTCATTTCAGCTTTTTTCAGGGGGGGCCAAAAAAATTGCGCAGGTCAAAACTCCACAAGCTTCGTAAGTTCTGTATTTAGCCAACATGTGCAAAACTGTGCTTAAATGAGATGTTTTATTCATGCTCATATTTATTAAATCTACTTATAGGCCTCTTTGATTCAGTGATGAGGTATATTTTAAATGCCTACTACGGGTACTTTAAATAGACTATAAGTGCTTTGCACTTGTTATTATATACCGTGATATTATTTACCATTATATGATTATAATAAAGGTATTATTTACTATGATATATGATAGTATCATAATAAAAGAGTAGGATTTATTGTTAATATTTGTACAAATACTATTTTTATACAATTAAAATGACAGAAATAACCTTCACCCACAGAAAAAAGTTGAAAAATTATAATGGCCATTGCTCCAGTTTACATTATTGTATTACATAGAATTGTATTACATAGACCGGGTTGGACCATTATAATCTACCATAATATTATTGATTATCATATAATTATAATGATATTACTTACTATAATAATAGTCTAATAGATGACATCATAATCATGAAATGGAAAATAATTTACTGTTAATACTTGTAAAATTAAAAAAAATTACCATTAAATGTCTTATCTCCACTATCCAGTGTAATCTTTCAAATTTCAAACTGTCAGATTGAAAAATGTTTTGTTCCTTGAAACAATTAGTAAAACAACATCATTATTACATATGCTTTCCAATTTTGGTAGTTTAATTGGCAATTCTTGCTTACTTTGTATACCATGCTTAACCATTTCTACTCAAATTGTGTTGTCTTGAACAACAAGGGTAAGCTTATTCCAGTACAACAAAGTAAGCTTACATGTACATAATAATTATTATACTCCAGTCTGCTGCTGTTACTCATTGTAATAGTCCATTAGCAACAGAACAGAATTGCCTAACTTGATACACAAAGAAATTATTATTGCAATTATAATTACATTTTGATATTGATATATTAAACCGCTCTTTTTTATCAGCACTGAAATAACAGAGTGATTTTGTCAGGATAACATCCTACATGCTATGATTACAGTGTGGAAGCTCAACAAGAATTTGCTATTATTTTAAGTGGACCTATATTTTTTAAGTCTTAGACCACTCTTAGCAGCACTCAAATGGAGCAATTTTGTTCAGACCACAGCCTAAAATGGTGCCATTGCACCGTGAAAATTCAAACAAATTTCTTGCAGGCAGTTGGGCACATCCCCTCCCCACTGCTTTAATTTGTCATTAATAACAATTCACATAGCAATATTGCATGCTGCATGCACTAAGTCTGCAATAATTATTTTTGTCTTTGGGTTAATGACTTATTATCTATGGCTATTCAAGTGGTGGTCAATGGCTTGTGATTATATCAACCTGGAAAAGATATGACTGAAAGAAAATGTTAATATCCAGGATTTCATGTATAAGAAGTAACCTGCTTATAACCATTGCACTAAAACAGTCAGTTTGTGGAAATTTCCAGTTCAATTGGATGTCACATAATAGGCCTACCGTGTGGAATGTGGATCGTTGTGAGTGTTCACAGGATGAACTCTCATGTCCTTTGGTCCGCTTTTACCGTCTCTTCAGTTCTCAAGAAAGCCCAATTATCAGCTCTACTGTAACCCACACTCATACCTCTCCCCCAACTGCTGCATGCAGTCAGCCCCTTGTAATACATCTTTCTGCTGTGTTCTTTCAGTTTCAGAACTTCCCGCTCATTGTCCTTTGCCGGCTACTTGCCCTAGAGGTCGCCGGTGTTGAGAGGCGAATCCACTCCAGGTCCCGGTCAGACGGGGTGGGGTGCTTGTAGGCCTAGGCTCAGAGGGAGAATCATGCCTCAGATGCCTGGCTGCTTCATGTTATAACTGGGTATTGGTCGGCTTGCACTACATGTGTGGCTGACAGGACCCACACATCTGGTGACCTTATACTGACCTGGGACTTTATCTAGGGGGAACAAGCTGTACGTACGTCTTTCCAGTATCAGCCTGAGCTCATTCCCTGTGCAGATAATATCACAATATATACATAAGTTGATATATGTATCTGTGGCTATGATGAACTGTGCACTGTGTGCAGCTCGAAATTCTCGAATCTGCCCTCACATACAAAATTACACAGGCTGTGAAGACACAGGCCTTTTGGCATAGATGTAAAAAACGATGAAAACGGAATAAAAAACGGTAAAAAACGTCGTTTTTTTCGAAAAAATAAAAAACGACAAAAAAACGATAAAAAACGGAAACGGTAAATAATTTGACTTTGCTACATCTAAAACCGCATTTTAACTTTGGAAACATTGATTAGGAACCTACTACACGCAGACTATCTCTTAAATGATGATGTTAAACGATGAAATAATGACTTTAGTTAGCTGAATCCTTGAGAGTTGGCGGAAAACATAAGGAATATCAGAAAAAAATTAAATTAAAGAAAATAATAACAGAAAGTAAATGAATAAATAAAGTTAAAGAAAAAATAAAAAACGATAAAAAAACGATGGGAAAAATAAAAAACGAAAAAAACGACGTTTTTTTGGAAAGAATAAAAAACGAAAAAAACGTTTTTTACAACTATGCCTTTTGGTATTTTGAACAACGTGTGGCGCTGCAAAGCAATGCAAAATATGTCATGTGTAAGAACAATCGGTCAAATTCAGGGGGGGCAAATGCCCCCCTGCTCCCCCACCAAATGACGTCCCTGTCCTCAGGGCTCAACAGGGTCTTGCTCAAAAGTATCTCGGTTATTTGCTTCAATTGTACCTACCACTTGGTATGCTATCTTCTGTTCGTTCTACGATCTCTGGCAGTCTCTCTTCTCCCTTCTGTCTTCTTAAAACATGTTTTTTTTCTCATGGAGTCTTGTGCACTGGGAGTGCTTCTGAAAGGTTCTTTACAAGAACGGTGCTTTACAAATGCTCAGAGAAATTTGTTTTGCGATTTTTTAATAATAGCGTAATAATATACAGCTGTAAGGCTGATACTTTTGTTGAAGTCCAAAATGAGTCGAACCTTTCCGATGCAATCGAACATATTGAAGACGGTGAGAAGAATGAGTGGCGTCCAGTGGGTCAGTCTGCAGCTGACCACTTCGGTCAGTATTCCCGGAAACAGACTGAGAGTTACGCTGTATGTTAGCCACACACTGAACATGTAGGGCCAGATGGACTTGCAGACAATGCACCAGGACACCATATCCTCTGCAAAATACAACACATCAGTTTCACGTTTCAGTCCTTTACCTGTCATGTTAACACACGCGCATGTACAGTACACACACACACACACACCGATCGTTGTGCCTTTACGAGGTTTTTAAGAGGTATTCTAATTTCTAGCCACTTGAACAACAAAGTCCTTAGGTTACAGTTGTGAAGTGGAAATGTGCCAATATCTTCAGTTCTTCACCCTTTGTGTTTGACTGTTTTCTTGCGATGGATTTGAGCTGGAATTCAATTTGAATTTGTCTCTTAATCTGTCTTTGATCTGGATTTCAACATCAGATATTTAGCCAAAAGCAAAACCTAGTATAGGACCTACTACCACTTTGGCATTGGAGATAACTGTTCATTGAGATCCTGAATTGCTATTGCGAAATATAATATGACCTGATCGGTTGGGGCAGTCGTTCCTCCGAGTCCTCCGCTTTATTTCTGGATATAGGTCACTACGACCTTCAATGTGACCTTGTGACGACGCTGCATGACGATCTCCATTTCTCTTGCGGCGGAAGACTTGTGTGGTTCGATGGATATGTATTGTATTGTATCCTATGTATCGTTGTGTGTTGGGTCTAATTGTCGAAGAAAAGCTTTGCTTATGAATTCCTAAGCTGCACTTCGACCTGCAGTTGACTGTCAATTGCTACAGGACTTGCAGACATTATGCGCCGCTTCACAAGCCACAATTAACTCACGATCGAATGGAGTTGGTGATGGCTATAGTGCCTATCGATCTATCTGCATTTATTCCTCTCTCTGTATGTCCGTCTCTCTGACTGTCTATACTCTGTCCCCCTATCGTTAGGCTATCATATATAGTCTGTCTTTCAGTCTCTTGTTTAAAGATCAACGTCAAGTCGTCGACTGATACGAGATGCAGCGACTCGAATGCGTTAATTCAGTTTGGTCTCGTGTTGTAACGCAGAAGTGTCTGCTTGCCTTGGCATTTGCACTGAAGAGAGCAAAGCGAATTAATACTGATAATATTATAATTATTGTGTGTGTGTGTGTGTGTGTGTGTGTGTGTGTGTGTGTGTGTGTGTGTGTGTGTGTGTGTGTGTGTGCTCTTGTATTCACTACCTTACGCTGCCTTTCATGAGTTCAAAACCTACCTTCTGGGTACGCAATGTCTTGTGGGTACATTTTTCAAGACCCCACATGGAATTCATCGGCAATCCTCTGATTTGTGCATATCCAGTGTCCAATTGAGGTTTCCTTCTGGGGTCATGTCCACATAAGGTGTGTGTAAAGTGTGTGAACTGTGTGCAAACACAATCCACACACTCTGCCCTGATGAACATTTTCGTGAAATCCGGCCATCTGGTGGGAAATATGCACTAATATATTCATTATGTAGCCTTCCATCAATGCCTTGTAAGTTGGCTATCTGTTAGTGTATTGTACCCTTACAAATTCCATGTGGGTACAATTTGACATTTCACTGCAAACGGGTTTTGTAAAACTACGCCGAAAAAGAAGTGCCACACACTGTCCCCACAGAGGTTGCCTGTGGGAGCTTAAGTGTGCAGTTATCCTGTTTACGCTTTCATAGAAGATGCCAGGTGAATGAGTCATTACAGAAAGGGTTGGCTATGACCCTAGCAGAGGTCAAATCGGCCAGTCTGCGCGCAAAGCGCACTGGACAAAGAGGGACACCAGTCTAAGTCTATGTGTGTTATGATTGTGGAATCAATCATGTAAACGTTTGTCAAAACCTTACCTTTTAGCGTAGCTTACATGCCAACATCAGACCACAGAAACTAGTAGAGCGGCCTGGTGAAAAATTGTTCACTTTGTGATAGAAGCATACTATGTCATAAGAAAAAAATTTGGCTATACGGCCATCGCAGATTTGACCCCTGGCCCAAATGGCAGCCATTTATCAAAATGGTCGACCAGTTTACATATTTTAAATCATCTCAGCTTCCAGTACACTTAGAGTCTTTATCTTTGTGTCTAAACATACATAGTTATGGGAAAGGATTGCAACAGAATTATTGAAAATGTTCCCCATGGATTCAATGGCGGCCATTTTCTAAAATGGCGACCGAAATACGGATTTTTCAGTTTCTCAGCTTCCAGTACACTTAGAATCGTCATCTTGGTGTCTAAACATACATAGTTAGGGGAAAGGAATACAACAGGGCCATTCAAAATGTTTTCCATGGATTCAATGGCGGCCATTTTTCAAAATGGCGACAAAAATGCGGATTTTTAAAGTTCTCAGCGTCCAGTAAACTTAGAATCGTCATCTTTGTGTCTAAACATACATAGTTAGGGGAAAGGAATACAAGAGGGCCATTCAAAATGTTCCCCATGGCTTCAATGGCGGCCATTATCAAAAATGGCGAAAAATATGCGGATTTGTCAATTTCTCAGCTTCCAGTAAACTTAGAATCGTCATCTTGGTGTCTAAACATACATAGTTAGGGGAAAGGAATACAACAGGGCCATTCAAAATGTTCCCCATGGATTCAATGGCGGCCACTTTCCAAAATGGCGACAAATATGCGCATTGTTCAATTTCTCATCTTCCAGTACACTTAGAATCGTCATCTTGGTGTCTAAACATACATAGTTAGAGGCAAGAAATACAACAGGGCCATTCAAAATGTTCCCCATGGCTTCAATGGCGGCAAATTTCAAAAATGGCGACAAAAATGCGGATTTTTCAGTTTCTCAGCTTCCAGTAAACTTAGAATCGTCATCTTGGTGTCTAATCATACATAGTTAGAGGCAAGGAATACAACAGGGCCATTCAAAATGTTTTCCATGGATTCAATGGCGGCCATTTTCCAAAATGGCGACCCAAATACGGAGTTTTCAATTTTCCAGCTTCCAGTACACTCAGAATCGTCATATTGGTGTCTAAACATACATAGTTAGAGGCAAGGATTACAACAGGGCCATTCAAAATGTTCCCCATGGCTTCAATGGCGGCCAATTTTCAAAATGGCGACAAATATGCGGATTTTTCAATTTCTCAGCTTCTAGTACACTTAGAATCGTCATCTTGGTGTCTAAGCATACATAGTTAGAGGCAAGGAATACAACAGGACCATTGAAAATGTTCCCCATGGCTTCAATGGCGGCCATAATCCAAAATGGCGACAAATATGCGGATTTTTCAATTTCTCAGCTTCCAGTACACTTAGAATCGTCATCTTGGTGTCTAAACATACATAGTTAGAGGCAAGGATTACAACAGGGCCATTCAAAATGTTCCCCATGGCTTCAATGGCGGCCAATTTTCAAAATGGCGACAAATATGCGGATTTTTCAATTTCTCAGCTTCTAGTACACTTAGAATCGTCATCTTGGTGTCTAAGCATACATAGTTAGAGGCAAGGAATACAACAGGACCATTCAAAATGTTCTTCATGGCTTCAATGGCGGCCATTATCCAAAATGGCGACAAATATGCGGATTTTTCAATTTCTCAGCTTCCAGTACACTTAGAATCGTCATCCTGGTGTCTAAGCATACATAGTTAGGAGCGGGGGTTACAACAGGGCCATTCAAAATGTTCCCCATGGCTTCAATGGCGGCCAATTTCCAAAATGGCGACAAATATACGGATTTTTCAATTTCTCAGCTTCCAGTAAACTTAGAATCGTCATCTTGGTGTCTAATCATACATAGTTAGAGGCAAGGAATACAACAGGGCCATTCAAAATGTTTTCCATGGATTCAATGGCGGCCATTTTTTAAAATGGCGACAAATATGCGGATTTTTCAATTTTCCAGCTTCCAGTACACTTAGAATCGTCATATTGGTATCTAAACATACATAGTTAGGGGAAAGGATTACAACAGGGCCATTCAAAATGTTCCCCATGGATTCAATGGCGGCCACTTTCCAAAATGGCGACAAATATGCGCATTGTTCAATTTCTCATCTTCCAGTACACTTAGAATCGTCATCTTGGTGTCTAAACATACATAGTTAGAGGCAAGAAATACAACAGGGCCATTCAAAATGTTCCCCATGGCTTCAATGGCGGCAAATTTCAAAAATGGCGACAAAAATGCGGATTTTTCAGTTTCTCAGCTTCCAGTAAACTTAGAATCGTCATCTTGGTGTCTAATCATACATAGTTAGAGGCAAGGAATACAACAGGGCCATTCAAAATGTTTTCCATGGATTCAATGGCGGCCATTTTCCAAAATGGCGACCCAAATACGGAGTTTTCAATTTTCCAGCTTCCAGTACACTCAGAATCGTCATATTGGTGTCTAAACATACATAGTTAGAGGCAAGGATTACAACAGGGCCATTCAAAATGTTCCCCATGGCTTCAATGGCGGCCAATTTTCAAAATGGCGACAAATATGCGGATTTTTCAATTTCTCAGCTTCTAGTACACTTAGAATCGTCATCTTGGTGTCAAAGCATACATAGTTAGAGGCAAGGAATACAACAGGACCATTGAAAATGTTCCCCATGGCTTCAATGGCGGCCATTATCCAAAATGGCGACAAATATGCGGATTTTTCAATTTCTCAGCTTCCAGTACACTTAGAATCGTCATCTTGGTGTCTAAACATACATAGTTAGAGGCAAGGATTACAACAGGGCCATTCAAAATGTTCCCCATGGCTTCAATGGCGGCCAATTTTCAAAATGGCGACAAATATGCGGATTTTTCAATTTCTCAGCTTCTAGTACACTTAGAATCTTCATCTTGGTGTCTAAGCATACATAGTTAGGAGCGGGGGTTACAACAGGGCCATTCAAAATGTTCCCCATGGCTTCAATGGCGGAAAATTTCAAAAATGGCGACAAAAATGCGGATTTTTCAATTTCTCAGCTTCCAGTAAACTTAGAATCGTCATCTTGGTGTCTAATCATACATAGTTAGAGGCAAGGAATACAACAGGGCCATTCAAAATGTTTTCCATGGATTCAATGGCGGCCATTTTCCAAAATGGCGACCCAAATACGGAGTTTTCAATTTTCCAGCTTCCAGTACACTCAGAATCGTCATATTGGTGTCTAAACATACATAGTTAGAGGCAAGGATTACAACAGGGCCATTCAAAATGTTCCCCATGGCTTCAATGGCGGCCAATTTTCAAAATGGCGACAAATATGCGGATTTTTCAATTTCTCAGCTTCTAGTACACTTAGAATCGTCATCTTGGTGTCAAAGCATACATAGTTAGAGGCAAGGAATACAACAGGACCATTGAAAATGTTCCCCATGGCTTCAATGGCGGCCATTATCCAAAATGGCGACAAATATGCGGATTTTTCAATTTCTCAGCTTCCAGTACACTTAGAATCGTCATCTTGGTGTCTAAACATACATAGTTAGAGGCAAGGATTACAACAGGGCCATTCAAAATGTTCCCCATGGCTTCAATGGCGGCCAATTTTCAAAATGGCGACAAATATGCGGATTTTTCAATTTCTCAGCTTCTAGTACACTTAGAATCGTCATCTTGGTGTCTAAGCATACATAATTAGGAGCGGGGGTTACAACAGGGCCATTCAAAATGTTCCCCATGGCTTCAATGGCGGCCAATTTCCAAAATGGCGACAAATATACGGATTTTTCAATTTCTCAGCTTCCAGTACACTTAGAATCGTCATCCTGGTGTTTAAGCATACATAGTTAGGAGCGGGGGTTACAACAGGGCCATTCAAAATGTTCCCCATGGCTTCAATGGCGGCCAATTTCCAAAATGGCGACAAATATACGGATTTTTCAATTTCTCAGCTTCCAGTAAACTTAGAATCGTCATCTTGGTGTGTAATCATACATAGTTTATAGGCAAGGAATACAACAAGGCCATTCAAAATGTTTTCCATGGATTCAATGGCGGCCATTTTTTAAAATGGCGACAAATATGCGGATTTTTCAATTTTCCAGCTTCCAGTACACTTAGAATCGTCATATTGGTATCTAAACATACATAGTTAGGGGAAAGGATTACAACAGGGCCATTCAAAATGTTCCCCATGGATTCAATGGCGGCCACTTTCCAAAATGGCGACAAATATGCGCATTGTTCAATTTCTCATCTTCCAGTACACTTAGAATCGTCATCTTGGTGTCTAAACATACATAGTTAGAGGCAAGGAATACAAGAGGGCCATTCAAAATGTTCCCCATGGCTTCAATGGCGGCCATTATCGAAAATGGCGACAAATATGCGGATTTTTCAATTTCTCAGCTTCCAGTACACTTAGAATCGTCATCTTGGTGTCTATTCATACATTGTTAGAGGCAATGAATACAACAGGGCCATTCAAAATGTTCCCCATGGATTCAATGGCGGCAAATTTCAAAAATGGCGACAAAAATGCGGATTTTTCAGTTTCTCAGCTTCCAGTAAACTTAGAATCGTCATCTTGGTGTCTAAGCATTCATAGTTAGAGGCATGGAATACAACAGGGCCATTCAAAATGTTTTCCATGGATTCAATGGCGGCCATTTTCCAAAATGGCGACCAAAATACGGATTTTTCAATTTTCCAGCTTCCAGTACACTCAGAATCGTCATATTGGTGTCTAAACATACATAGTTAGAGGCAAAGTATACAACAGGGCCATTCAAAATGTTCCCCATGGCTTAAATGGTGGCATATTTCCAAAATGGCGACAAATATGCGGATTTTTCAATTTCTCAGCTTCCAGTACACTTAGAATCGTCATCTTGGTGTCTAAGCATACATAGTTAGGGTCGGGGGTTACAACAGAACCCTTGAAAATGTTCCCCATAGCTTCAATGGCGTCCATTTTTTAAAATGGCGACAGAAATACGGATTCTTCAATTTTTCAGCTTCCAGTACACTTAGAATCGTCATCTTTGTGTCTAAACATCCATAGTTAGAGGCAAGGTATACAACAGGGCCATTCAAAATGTTCCCCATGGCTTCAATGGCGTCCATTTTTCAAAATGGCGACAAATATGCGGAATTTTCAATTTCTCAGTTTCCAGTACAATTAGAATCGGCATCTTGGTGTCTAAACATACATAGTTAAAGGCGAGTATTCCAACAAAATTATTGAAAATGTTCCCCATGGCTTCAATGGCGGCCATTTTCCAAAATGGCGACCGAAATACGGATTTTTCAGTTTTCCAGCTTCCAGTACACTCAGAATCGTCATATTGGTGTCCAAACATACATAGTTGGAGGCAAGGATTACAACAGGGCCATTCAAAATGTTTTCCATGGATTCAATGGCGGCCAATTTCCAAAATGGCGACAAATATGCGGATTTTTCAATTTCTCAGCTTCCAGTACACTTAGAATCGTCATCTTGGTGTCTAAACATACATAGTTAGAGGCAAGGAATACAACAGGGCCATTCAAAATGTTCCCGAAGGCTTCAATGGCGGCAAATTTCCAAAATGGCGACAAATATGCGGATTTTTCAATTTCTCATCTTCCAGTACACTTAGAATCGTCATCTTGGTGTCTAAACATACATAGTTAGAGGTAATGAATACAACAGGGCCATTCAACATGTTCCCCATGGATTCAATGGCGGCAAATTTCCAAAATGGCGAAAAAAATGCGGATTTTTCATGTTTCTCAGCGTCCAGTAAACTTAGAATCGTCATCTTGGTGTCTAATCAAACATAGTTAGAGGCAAGGAATACAACAGGGCCATTCAAAATGTTTTCCATGGATTCAATGGCGGCCATTTTCCAAAATGGCGACCGAAATACGGATTATTCAATTTTTCAGCTTCCAGTACACTCAGAATCGTCATATTGGTGTCTAAACATACATAGTTAGAGGCAAGGATTACAACAGGGCCATTCAAAATGTTCCTTATGGATTCAATGGCGGCCAATTTCCAAAATGGCGACAAATATGCGGATTTTTCAATTTTTCACCTTCCAGTACACTTAGAATCGTCATCTTTGTATCTAAACATACATAGTTAGAGGCAAGGTATACAACAGGGCCATTCAAAATGTTCCCCATGGCTTCAATGGCGGCCAATTTTCAAAATGGCGACAAATATGCGGATTTTTCAATTTCTCAGCTTCCAGTACACTTAGAATCGTCCTCTCGGTGTCTAAACATACATAGTTAGAGGCAAGGAATACAACAGGGCCATTGAAAATGTTCCCCATGGCTTCAATGGCGGCCATTATTCAAAATGGCGACAAATATGCGGATTTTTCAATTTCTCAGCTTCCAGTACACTTAGAATCGTCATCTTGGTGTCTAAGCATACATAGTTCGGGGCGGGGGTTACTACAGAACCATTGAAAATGTTCCCCATGGCTTCAATGGCGTCCATTTGTCAAAATGGCGACCGAAATACGGATTTTTCAATTTTTCAGCTTCCAGTACACTTGGAATCGTCATCTTTGTGTCTAAACATGCATAGTTAGAGGCAAGGTATACAACAGGGCCATTCAAAATGTTCCCCATGGCTTCAATGGCGGCCAATTTCCAAAATGGCGACAAATATGCGGAATTTTCAATTTCTCAGTTTCCAGTACACTTAGAATCGGCATCTTGGTGTCTAAACATACATAGTTAAGGGCCAGTATTCCAGCAGAAGTATTGAAAATGTTCCCCATGGCTTCAATGGCGGCCATTATCCAAAATGGCGACAAAAATGCGGATTTTTCAATTTTTCAGCCTCTAGTACACCTAGAATCGTCATCTTGGTGTCTAAGCATACATAGTTAGGGGCAAGGATTTCAACAAGGCCATTGAAAATGTTCCCTTTGGCTATAATGGCAGCCATTTTCCAAAATGGCGATCAAACAACGGATTTTTCAATTTCTCAGCAGTGGCGGCGCTAGGCCAGGGCATGGCAGGGCAATTGCCCTGCCAAAAAAGCCTTTGCCCTGGCTGATGCCCTGGTCGTTGCCCTGCCAGAAATTTTACCCTGGGAGAATTTGTTCGGGCATATTGCTTCTTACTGTTCACGTCGGTCCGCTCTCTGGCAGGGCATAAGTTCTGGCAGGGCAAAATTCTGACAGGGCAAAAGTTCATGAAGAGAACAAAATCTGGCAGGCAATTTTCTGGCGGGGCAAAAGTTCTGACAGGGCAAAATTTTTGGTAGGGTAAAGACTGTAAAATTTTGGCAGGGCAAAAGTTCTGACAGGGAAAAATTCTGGCAGGGCAAAAATTCTGGTGGGGCAAAGATTCTGGTGGGGCAAAAGTTCTTGCAGGGAAAAATTATGTTGCTGTTTATCCACATTGCCGCATACAACTAACAGCGTAGGTCCAGCTGTCGCTTTATTGTTTTTCAAATGAAGCGTACCGGTAAGCATTTGCGTAGACAATGGACCTTTATAGTGGACTCCGTTAGCCTAATTTATTTGCTGAACGCTTTGCTTTCGAAATGCTATTCGAAGGAGGATTTGCCATGCTTCACTAAGTCATAGAGATTGGTCTTCAGGTTGGGCCATAAAATGACGCTAAATTTTTTCCCCATAATCTTGGCCAGAGGTAGTAATTTTGAATGAAATTTTACAGGCTTAAAGACAATTCATATTTACACATGATGGCCAGATTTCATTAAAATGTTGAGACAGAACAAAGGTTATATCACTTTTAGTGAGATCACTCACTGTTATATGACGATTCAAAAACACGACGCAGCAAAAAGTAGCAAAAACGAATTTATAAAGTAACATCTCAAATAATTAGTGTCAAATAAACTTGTTATCGACAGAAAAATCGTTATTATTATTTAGAAAAAGCAGGTTCCAGCATAGCTGCACGTCGCTGTGACATCAATTAGCAAGATTACTGTTAAATTGGTAAATAAAGAATTTTTCTGATTAGTAATTTTGTTGTTAAAATAATAAAATCGATTTCTATCAAATTAAAATTTCCAAGGTGTCGATGGCACGCAAAATTATTATTCATACACTTCATGAGCAAGGTCTTGGAGATAAGGGTATGGCCTAATCGGCGCTTAATCTGATAAAAAAAATTATTGCAGAGAAATGAAGAGCTAAATTGAAATAAAGAGTTAAGACATGTGCCGCTGATGAAAACAGATTGGTTGAACGTCAATATTACTGTACTGGTTTCATTGAGAAAAACCAATGGTTCCAAATATACAGATTTGAACCCGATGATTTTATCAACTGTGGAGAGCTATTTCGAGAAATACCGTAATTTGCAGCCAAAACTAAGAACGATAAGAGACTGAAAATTGATGGTCACATTGTTGATTGGGAAGATTTATCTCTCGAACACATCACCAAGTCCATCAAAAACTGTGCAAAATACTCAAAACAAGTGTGGGCATTGGTGGTGGACACATTGAGTTTGATGTGATGTACTATCACGTTAATTTGATAACAATAATATTATTATTTGAGATGAGACTTATGAAAAATCGCTTTTTTGCTTCTTTTTGTCGCATTCTGTTTTTGAATCGTCAAAAAGTCGGTTGTCTCACTAAAAGTTATATAACTCTTGTTCTGTTTGAAATATTGCAGTGAAATCTGGCCACTGTGCGTAAATATGAATTGTCTTTAAACCTGTAAACTTTTATTAATTTTTTACTTCTGGCCAAGATATTGGTCAAACACTTTAGTTGGGTCTTTTTATGGCCCACCCTGTATAAGGTTTCTAAGATTTGCTTTTCGATTGTCAAAGTGTTCGTTTTTATGACTTCGCTCATTTGATCCTCTGACCAGAGAACCCTAATAATGTAGGGTGGGTGATTTATGGCATGCACGGTAGCGCAAAATTATAAGCCTATGTAAGCTCGTAGGCTACTACCGAGCACGCGACTCGCCCTCTGCCCTGGTTACTTGTATCACTGCCCTGGCTATGCCCTGGCTACAAAAAGTGTCTGGCGCCGCCACTGTTTCTCAGCTTCTAGTACACTTAGAATCGTCACCTTGGTATCTAAACATACATAGTTATGGAGACAATCGTTTTATGTACATAACACTTCCTGATATGTAATGATTGTGGTTTCTGCTCAGTGGTTTCGCCAAGTCCTTAGTTAAGTCTTTAGTTAAGTCATTAATTAAGTGTTGTTTTTCCCCTTGTCGATGCCTAATATTTTTTCTCTCTCCCTCATAATCTTTATATTCCTACAATTGAATGTTCTGTCATGTTTTTCTTTTATATTTTACAGGAATTGTGGGTGGCCCTATTAGCGGGATTTTCCATCCCTTCTGGGTCTCCCTTTCTTCACCAAATTATGTTATTGTATTATTCAATGCTATGTTAATGTATTCAATGCCATAATTGTATCGTGTTTGTTTGTTGTTTTGGTTGAGGAAAAAATGAATAAATAAATAAATAAAAATAAATAAAATAAATAAATAAAATGTACTGGATATAGCTACCATAGTCGCACAGATTTGTCTTCATAGGGATTCCTTATGGAGACAATCGTTTCATCCACTGGATATAGCTACCATAGTCACACACACACATTAATTTTGTCTTCATAGAGATTCTTTATGGAGACAATCGCTTCATCCACTGGATTATAGCTAGAATAGACGCGCGCACATTTGTCTTCATGAAGATTCCTTATGGAGACAATCGTTTTACTCACTGGATATAGATACCAAAGTCACACACACACACACACACACACACATTTGTCTTCAAATAGATTCCTTATGGAGACAATCGTTTTATCCACTGGATCGATTACTATTACGATTATGATGATGGTGATGGTGATGACGTAAACGAGGATGATGAGGACAAAAAGGAGGAGGTGGATGAGGAGTAGGAAACGACGGTTGGTTGTGGTGGTAGTGATGTTTGAGGTGGTGGTATAGGTGGTGATTGTGGTTATGGTAGACATAGTGGTGATGGTGGTGGTGACAAACGACCAGCATGGTGAAGCTTATGATGAGTTTGATTATGGTCTTGACGTAGACGAGGATGATGAGGAGGAGAAACAGGAGGAGGAGAAGGAGGACGAACAGGAGGAGGAGAAGGAGGAGGCGGAAAATGACGATGATTATAATCACGATGATGTTGATGGTATTGGTGGTGGTAGTGTTGGTGGTGGTGGTGGTGGTGGTGGGGTGATGGTGGTGGTGGTGGTAGTGATGCTGAGGTACATATTAGTATATATGCATTGTTGCTACTCGTCAAACAATGTATAAGAATATATATTCTCGTATTAGTCGAAGTCATTTATTTTAGTGTTTTGATATTAAGCGAGAAATGAGAGAGAAACCAGCAGGCGTTTCACGAAGAGTAGAAGTGAGCCCATTCCAAGTCGCATGAATTGCTTGTCAATTGAGAAAAAAGGGTTAATCCAGCCTCAGCGGGTTCATACGACCCTTTTGGATTCATCCTTTGACTTATGCACCAATCACTTGAAAGTTATTGACTTTGTACGGATTGCTGCTATTTCGTGTTTGGTTGATGCTTTGTTAATAAACGGCTACTACAACTACCATTTAAGTCACCAGATCATTCTGCTCAAGACATGCTCAAAAGAGAAGAAGAAGCAACTTTCCTATTCCATTATCCTCTCCCCCGATTTTATGTATGAAATATTTCCCAGAACAGAGCCTATCTCACTGCAATTAGCCTATTCCTGCATTTAATTGATAAGGAAATGAACTGCTAACGTTCACCGTCAGACAGAATGAGAGACAAACAGAGAGACACAGACAGAGACAGACAGAAAGACAGACAGACTGAGACAGACAGAGACAGACAGACATGCACACAGAGAGGCACATGGAGAGAAACAGGGACAGAGAGAAGACAAACACCGTAGCCACTCCAGATGGCCATGAATTCGAACGGCCTGCGCCCGCTGAATACGAATCGTGAGATGCGACGGCCCGGAATCAGGTCAAACTACACCAAGTGACCACTGCACCGACTGACCACAGCACCGCTGGGGGGAGGAACCCAAGCCGGGTAGCGGGCGGCCTTTTGATATTAGAGGTAGGGGTGTACCACCAGGCAGCTGATAGTGGATGCACATCTGTTACGGAGGACTCAAACACAGTTAGTGCCTTTGGGTGTCGTGCCTCAATACAATGGTATGATTGTCTGACACGCACGTGGGGTGGGGTAATTGACATAGTTTGCACACCCAAAACTTGTAACAGAAGTCTCAGGGGCAAAGCAGTACTAAACTAAAACCTCTAGGTGAACGAATTTCCTTGAAACTCTTGACCTGCTAACTTGAACCTGTTAACGAATAATCTGACGTAACCGCTGTTGTTATGCATGAGATGAACACAAACAGAAACGAAATAGCAAAAGGATAAAAACACAAATTTTGACCAATGACTGCGGGGTATACTGTGTTCACCCAGAATTTTCATAGTATTTGCCCCGGAAACGGACAGCCCACCCCGAACAAAAGCCTCCCCGGACATTTGCCACTCCAGACAAAAGCCCCCCCCCCCCAGTTATGACATTAGCCCCCTCCCGTCTATTATATCATTACTTAAAAATAAAGAACAAAATGTAACAATAGTAATAATGTATACCGTACATTGTACATTATTCTAACATTGTAAAAATGATACACAAAATGTAACAATAGTAATAATGTATACCGTACATTGCACATTATTCTAACACTGTAAGAAGGGTTAATATGCATATTATAAAACATTTAAAGGCGTTAATTGTAGAACGACGCGAACAACTAAGTGTGTAAAGTATCTCATAAATATCTGACGATTCCCATTCGTTTACTTCAAATCTAAGTTTTAATGGAAACGACGCTGATAATTCTACGAAACTCAGACGAAGCCTAACTGACGTTAAAAACCTTCGTTGTACCCAACATTAACGGTTTAGAACGTAATCTACGGTCGTTGTTTATTTATTGACAATATGTTTGTGCGTTTTAAACGCATAGCTATTTAAGCGGATTCCTTAGCATTTACTTCAAAGGAATCGTTGTAAAAGTTTCAGATTTAATTATACAGGCCTAGGCGTAGGTCTAGAATTCAGGGTAGGACTCGTATGGTCATTTGAGGTGGTATTCAAAGAAGGGGGAATGTCCAAAGGTAAATGTCCTAGTCAAAATGGGTGGAAACGTTCGCAAAATCGGGGGGGGGGGGGGTAATGTCCGAAGGCTTTTGTCCGGGGGGCATAATGTCCGGGGGGCTAATGTCCTGGGGGCTAATGTCCTACACCATTAGCTCTTCTGGACATTATACCCCGGACATTATCCCCCCGGACAAAAGTCTCCCGGACATTATCCCCCCCTCCGAGGTAGGACAGTCTATGCTATCACTACCTTAAAATTATGCAAAAAGTACCAATAGGCCTATGTTAAATGAGCATCTACACATTACACTGGTGTAGGACATTAGCCCCCCTGGACATTAGCCCCCTCGGACATGATTCCCCCAGACATTAGCCCCCTCCGGACATATTCCCCCCCGGGGTAGGACATCCTCCCCCAGTCCATGATACCATTACCTGAAAATGATCCACCAAAAATATAAATAGGCCGATGTTAAGTTAATATCGATACATCACACATTAGTTTATCTTTGTAAGAATATGGTAAGTTGATTCCAGGTTTGATATGTAGGCCCTATATGATAAAACATTTAAAGGTCCTAAATGTCGAAAAACGCGAACAATGGAAACGACGCTAATGAGGCTACGAAGCTTAGATGTAGCTTAACTGACGTTAACAAACCTTTGTTGTAGACACTAAACAAAATTAATAGGTCCTACAAACAATTCCCATTCGATCAATTAAAATCTAACTCATTGTGTAAAGTCTCTCATAAATGTAAAAAATGATAAGTCCAAAGTTTGTGAAATCTAGATAAAAGTTTAATGCCTAACTGACTTTAACAAACCTTCGTTGTAGCCATAACTGACACTAACAAGTAGGCCAACCTACTGTATATTGAATTGAGACGACGCTAATTACGGTAGTCTACGAAGCTGAGACGTAGCTTAACTGACGTTAACAAACCTTTATTGTAGGACACTAAACAAATAGACAGTATAGGCCATACGCGATTCCCATTCGTTCATTTCAAATCTAAGTCTATTATAAGTCTATTATAAGCCTACTGACACGATTAGGACATAATAGATATGACACTAAGAACTTTCGTATGCATGTGAATGCCAGTGACAAGTCATCAGTTACGGCACTATTCGATGATTTGCACATAGGGGGGGGCTTTTGTTCGGGGGGGCTAATGTCCTAGGTAAAATCGGGGGGGCTTTTGTCCGGGGGGCTAATGTCCGGGGGGCTAATGTCCGGGGGGCTTTTGTCCGGGGGGCTAATGTCCTACACCCATCATCTTCTTCATGTTCTCTGCCCCACGGCAGGTTCGAACTTCCGACGGCGCCACTCTTCCCGGTGTTGAGCCTCTTCTTTCAGTTTCCCATAACCTTCAACCAGCATCCAGTCCAGTAGTTTCTGTCTTTGTCTTCCTCTTTTTCTTTTTCCCTCAGTTCTTCCTTCAATGATCACTTTCAGAAGGGATTCTCCTCTCAGGATGTGTCCTATCCATTTCTTTTGTCTCATCTTTATTGTATCCAACATTGCTCTTTCCTCTTCTACTCGCTGTAGCACCTCCTCGTTTGATACATGTTCAGTCCAACTAATCCTCTCCATCTTCCTCCATAACCACATTTCAAAAGCCTTCAGTCTTCTAGTATCTTCTTTCCTTAGAGTCCACGTTTCTGATCCATATAGTGTTACACTCCATATCAATGTTTTAATCATTCTTTTCTTGAGATTCCTACTCAACAATTTTTTCCTCTTCATGAATGCCTCCTTCCCCATTGCTATTCTTCTCCTGATTTCGCTATGACATTTTGCATCTGTTGTAACCACACTCCTTAAGTAACAGAACTCTCCGACCTGTTCTACCTTCTCTCCGTTGATTATTATCGTTACTGTTGTTTCCTTCTTCCTGCTGATCTTCATTACTTTAGTCTTTTTAGTGTTTATTTTCATACCATATTCTTGAGAAGTCCTTTCTAGACGGTCCATCATCTCTTGTAGTCTTTCCTGTGTGCCTACCAACATTGCTTGGTCATCTGCAAACCGAAGTGCCTTTACCAGTGTCCCACCCACTTTTATTCCCACCTCCAAGTTTTCCAATGCCTCTCTTATCAGTTCTTCTATATACCCCATCATAGCATTACCTAAAAGTGATGCACACAATGTAATTAATGGGCCTATGTTATATGAATATCTATACATTACACATTAGTTTAACATCCTGTAGGAATATGCTAAGTCAATTGGAGGCTTAATATGTATAATTATTATAAGACATTTTAAAGGTCTGAAACGACGCTAAGAAGTCTACGAAGCTCATACGTAAATGTCGTTAAAAAACCTTCATTGTAGCCATAACTGACACTAACAAGTAGGCCTACTTACTGTATACGATTCCCATTCGTTCATTTCTCTAATGTATTGAATCTAATTTTGAATTGAAATGACACTAATAAGTCTAGGAAGCTGAGACATAGCCTAACTGACGTTAACAAATCTTTGTTGTGAGACACTAAACAAATAGACTGTACAGGCCCTGGGCCCTACATACGATTCCCATTCGTTCATTTCAAATCAAAGTCTAGGCCTAGGCCTATTGATACAATTAGGACCTAAATGACACTAAGTACTTTCGTTTGCATGTGAATGCCAGTGACAAGTCTTATCGGTTACGGCATTATTCTACGATTTGCACATAGGGGGGGACTTTGTCCGGGGGGGCTAATGTCCTACGCAAAATCGGGGGGGGGGGGGGAATATGTCCGGGGGCTAATGTCCGGGTCGGACAATGTCCGGGGGATAATATCCAGGGGGGGCTAATGTCCTACAACCGCCTCCCTCATGCCTCTGACATCCATTCGCATTTCACTAGGAATTCATCTGCATATCGCCCTGTCAGAGCTCAATCAAACACTAGGCGTTTTACTGTTAAATCTTATGGCGCTCAAATGTGGAATAAAATACCAATTGATATTCGTCAATCCAGTAGTCTGCAGGTTTTTAAAAAGAGACTTCGTATTTTTCTTTCCTCCACCAAGTCTACTTAGAAGTGCACATGACCACTTGTAGTTAAGGTTTTACTTAAGTATTATAGTTAAGTTTGTTCCTATACATGCTATTTACAATTTAAACTTTGTGCAATCTGTCATCACCTAATTTGATTTAATTTTTTTAAATTTTGCTATCTTGTATAATTTTTCTTGCTATTTTTTTCTTACTTGGGTGACCCTCCCTAGCGGGATGTCAATCCCTTTAGGGCCCCCCTTTGTAGCCAATGCATGCATTTTTTCTGTTTTTGATGTTCGACTTTAGTAACTTTGAGAATGTTTCATAAGATACATGCAGTGAATGGAACGCTGTTGGATGGTGGTGGTGGGACAGGTGCCGTGTGTGGCTGCCTCTGCAGAGCCCGTCGTTCGTTTGTCTCTGAATGTGTGCTTGTCTTTGTTAACTTTGTCAAGGTGCCCTTGTAGCAGCATGGCTGTGTTATGGCGCCATAGAAATTGTCGTCATTACATTACTGCTACAGTATGAAGGTTGAATAGCTGAGAAGCTGGACCCTCTGCTTCGATGCACAATAGTGCGGGACTATCAACGAGTCATCATCACCATCATTGTAATGATTAGCCTCATAGCCATCATCATCGCAATCCTCATCCCATCCTCATTCCGGGTGTAGGACATTAGCCCCCGGACAAAAGCCCCCCAGGATATAAGCCCCCCCGGACATTAGCCCCCCCGGACAAAAGTCCCACATTTTGGGTAGGACATTAGCCCCCCGGACAAAAGCCCCCCTCCCTATGTGCAAATCGTAGAGTAGGCCTAGTGCCGTAACTGGTGACTTGTCACTGGCATTCACATGCAAACCAAAGTTCTTAGTGTCATTTAGGTCCTAATTGTGTCAGTAGGCCTATAGACTTAGATTTGAAATGAACCAATGGGTATCGTATAGGCCCTATACAGTCTATTTGTTTAGTGTCAAACAACGGTTTGTTAACGTCAGTTATAGGCTACGTCTCAGCTTCGTAGACTTATTAGCGTCGTTTCAATTCAAAATTTGATTCAATACATTACAGAAATAAACGAATGGGAATCGTATACAGTAAGTAGGCCTAGCTATTAGTGTCAGTTTGGCTAATACGAAGGTTTGTTAACGTCAGTTAGGCATTAAACTTTTATCTAGATTTCACAAACTTTGGACTTATCATTTTTTACATTTATGAGAGACTTTACACAATGAGTTGTTCGCGTCATTCCACAATTAGTGCCTTCAAATGTTTTATAATAATATTTATGCATATTAAACCTTCAATTAACTTAGCATATTCTTACAATGTTAAATTGATGTGCCATGAATTCGCTTAACTTAGGCCTATTGTTACATTTTGTGCATCATTTTTAGGTAAAGATACCATAGACTGGGGGGCTAATGTCCTACCTCGGGGGGGCTTTTGTCCGGGGGGGCTAATGTCCGGAGGGGCTTTTGTCCGGAGAAGTTGGATAAAACGAATTTTTGCCTAAATGGAAGCAAAGGGGGGAATTGTCCGGGGGTTAATGTCCTAGGCTAAATCAGGGGGGAAATTGTCCGGTGGGGTTATTGTCCGGGGAGGGGGTTTGTCCGGGGGGGTTTTGTCCGGGGGGGAAATGTCCGCGCCCCTTGTTTAGACCTGTCTGGTAGCTATGTTTAGCGCCTTCGTGAGGTCATGTAAGGTTCAATATAAATCATCATATACATCAGCGTTTCTCAACCTTTTTTTAGTGGCTACCCCTTGGTAACATTTCGAAAGTTGTGACAACACGCAACATCAAAATTCCTTGAGTTACCCCCTTTGTAGGCCTACTGCAGTTTAAAAAAACAGTAAAAACTTGCCGGTTGTTATGCATTTTCACCCTCATTATTCCAAAACTGCTTTTGGCAATAAAATTAATTAGCCTAAGTTTGAGCAAATAATACCTACAGAAATAGACTATGCGCAGCAAAAAGGGGAATTGTCCGGGAGGTTAATGTCCTAGGCTAAATCAGGAAGGAATTGTCCGGGGGGTTATTGTCCGAGGGTTTTGTCCGGGGGGTTGTCCAGAGGGAAATGTCCTACGCTCCGCTCATCAAGAGGACAATTGAAAATGTAGGGCAGGCTACACAAACTTATCTAATTAGTATTATCTATTCAGTGCTATGGAACGCATCGTCAAGATGTAGGCCTTTAGGCCTATTGTCTTTTCTCAGACAGACAGACAGACAAACAGACAGACAGACAGATATTTATCTATATATACAGGGTAGCAGAAGGTTGTGCGGCATATCGAGCGGTGAGGCTCTTTGGGGCCAGATTATTTATTAACAGGTTCAAGAAAATGTATTCACGTGAAGGTTTTAATTTGCTCGTCACATGTTTAACGACACTGCCATGTCAGAGATGATCAAGGTCGCCCTCCTCCTTTATAAAGACTTGGGACTGGCATTGGCAGAGAGCAACCAGTGGCGGATTTGGGTTTTAAATTAATATTGCTTTGCTCCTTATACAGTTATTCTGACATTATATATGCTAACCCCATACAAGTTCTGTGTGTGCAAGCTATGTCAACTGCCCCACCCCAGCGTTTCAGACAACGGGGCCATTGTATTGAGGCCTTCCAGCTGTGAGGGCACTGACCACCGTTGCAGATGTAGCAGATGGGCATAAACTATCAGCCTCCTCAAGTTACACCCCTACCTCTTAGGTCTATATCAAAAGGCTGCAACCTGCTCAAGAAGCCACACTGTTTCTCTCAGCGGTGCTGTGGCCAGTCAGTGCAGTTATCGCTTGACCTGATTATCCCCCTCCCCCCCCGTCGTATCCCAAAATTCGTATCTGGCAGCAGTTTAGCGGTCTGTCTCTATCTACATGTATGTCTATCTCTGTCGCTGTTTCTGTCACTGTCTCTTTGTCTCTCTGTCTGTTTGTCTGTCTGTCTATCTGTCTGTCTGTCTGTCTGTCTGTCTGTCTGTCTGTCTGTCTGTCTGTCTGTCTGTCTGTCTGTCGTGTGCCATCAACAGCACAGCTATGAACGAACTACGACGGGTGAATATGAATTTGTCTGTCTGTCTATCTGTCTATCTATTGAGGGTTCGCTATACCCGGCTGCGGGCGAATACTGACCCTGGCCCTAAGCACAGTGGGCAGCTCAGTGGTCTGAGGGTCATGCCTAGGCCGAGGACCCATGTGTAAGTGCTTATACCGGGTCCTTGCCTAGGCCGTACAAACGACACAGGCATATTGCAAGATCTATCCACATATTGACACCTTGCAGAATAATTATTCATAGTGAGGCAGAGTGATTAAAGTGAAGACAGAGGGAGACAGGCAGACACGCAGACAGACACGCAGAGACAAATAGATCAGCTTCAGTCTCTTTGTCTCAAAAGGGAACGGAGAAGGGACTGCAGAGTCCCGCTGGAAAGAGATGATCAGGTCAAATATTAAACGCTAACTGGTTTAGCTCCGACAACAAGAAGTACATTAAAGGCCTACTCAATTCTTCGACCTCTGGATTTACTCAAAAGTTCAGAATTTTTCATGCTCATCAATGCTTCTATCCATCTAACAGCACAAGTCTATTATCTTCGATTTCAATTTGATTACTTTATGCTTGTTTGCGAAACATATAGTAATATAATGCCTATGTGTCCTTCCGTCGTCCGTCCATCCATCCATCCATCCATCCATCCATCCATTCATCCATCGATCCATCCGTACGTACGTACGTACATACATACATACATATAACATACATACCTACATACCTACATACATACATACATACATACATACATACATACATATATATTACATACTTGCATGAATACATACATACATACATACATACATACATACATACATACATACATACATACATACATACATACATACATACATACATACATACATACATACATGCATGCATGCATGCATACATACATACATACATACATACATACATACATACATACATACATACATACATACATACATACATACATACATACATACATACATACATACATACATACATACATACATCTATCCAGCCATTTATCAATCCATCTATCCAGCCATTCATTCATTCATCCATCAATCTATCTATCGATCAGTGTTTAATCTATGCATCTCCAAAAAGGAAAGTTGCCCAGAAATGACATTTAACCTGCCAGAAAAATTTGACAAATTAATAATAGCTTTTAGTTGCTGTTTACATTATTGTGTTACACAAATTCTTATAATTTACCAATCTATATAAATAAAGAGAAAATTATGTCTGTCTATCAGTCTCAACGGACAAAAGCCCCCGGACAAAAGCCCCGCCGGTCATTAGCTCCCTCGGGCAAAAGCCCACGATTTTGCGTAGGACATTAGCCCCCCCGGACAAAAGCCCCCATTTGCAAATCATAGAATAGTGCCGTAACTGATGACTTGTCACTGGCATTCACATGCAAACGAAAGTTCTTAGTGTCATTTAGGTCCTAATTGTGTCAGTATATAGGCCTATAGACTTGGATTTGAAATAGACGAATGGGAATCGTATAGGGCCTATAATAGGCCTACAGTCTATTTGTTTAGTGTCCTACAATAAAGGTTTGTTAACGTCAGTTAGTCTACGTCTCAGCTTCGTAGACTTATTAGCGTCGTTTCAATTCAAAATTAGATTCAATAGATTAGAGAAATGAGCGAATGGGAATCGTATACAGTAGGTCAGCCTACTACTTGTTAGTGTCAGTTTTGGCTACAACGAAGGTTTGGAGTCAGTTAGGCAATAAACTTTTATCTAGATTTTACAAACTTTGGACAAAAATTTTTACATTTATGAGAGACTTTACACAATGAGTTGTTGGCATCGTTCTACAATTAATGCCTTTGAATGTTTTATAATATGCATAATAAACCTTTAATTAACTTTGCATATTCTTACAATGTCGAACTAATGTGCAATGTAGGCTTATTCGCTTAACTTAGGCCTATTGTTACATTTTGTGCATCATTTTTAGGTAATGGCATAATAGACCGGGGGGCTAATGTCCTACCTTGGGGGGCTTTTGTCCGAGGGGGCTAATGTCCGGGGGGCTTTTGTCCGGGGAGCTAATGTCCGTTCTCCATCCGTACTCCATCCATCTACCCCTCCCGGCCAAAATCCCCCCGATTTTGCGTAGGACATTATACCCCGGACAAAATTCCCCTCTGTGCAATTAGTCTGCTTCTTCATGTATAGTTTATAAAGCTAATTGCCCTGAATTTGATCGCTGTGTCAACTTATTAATGCCGTCACCGATAAGACTTAGGCTTCTAGTACTGCCATTCAGATGCAAACTAAAGGCTTGTTAGGGTCATTTAGTTATTCATTTCTAACGCAAGGAGTTGTTATTGTCAGTTAGGTACACAACTACGGGGTGTAGGACATGATTCCCTGGACATTGTCCCCCCGGTAGAACATTATCTCCCACTCCATCTATGATATCATTACCTAAAATGATACACAAAATATAACAACAGAGCTATATATGTTACCTATATATGTTACATAGGGAGATTTTCTCGGGGGGAAAATGTCCTACGCAAAATCGGGGGGGCGGGGTATGCCCGTGGCAGCTTTTGTCGGGTGGGAGAAAAATGTCCGGGGGATAATGTTCAGGGGCTAATGTCCGTTCCCCGCAATTACGACCTTTTACTGCTGCTTGCGACTTAAGTTCTTAACATCCAGTGAACGTTTCCATGAACTACATGTCAGGAACATTTGACGACTAGTGTAATAAATTAATAATATAATCTTAAGAGTGTATTTCGACCTATAGTCTTAATGCCTCTATAGGCCTACGACTATACACCATATCATATTCTTGTGGATTTTTATGGATAATTTTCATGTATAACATACAGATTATAGGCCTTAACTATTCTAACAATTTTCAACTGTCATGTCTAAATGTATGGATATTCGCCTTAACATATAGGCCTATTCTTATATTGTTTTGCATCATTTTTAGGCGATGGTATCATAGACCGGGACATAATATCCTACCCTGGGGGGTAATGTGTAGGGGGATTTTGTCCGGAGGGATTATGTCCGTGGGAAATAATGTTCAGTGGGATAATGTCCGTTGCCCTTCAGTCTCTGCCTGCCTGTCTGTCTGTCTGTCTGTCTGTCTGTCTATCTGTCTGTCTCTCAACCAGTGACTCAGACAAACAGGTAGGCTAGATAGATCCACAGATCTACTAAACTGGGCATCGTAATACTCCCTCGGCTTCTTAAATAGCACTATTTAGCATGATTTCTACTCCTGGGCAATGAGTATTGTTTCCTGTTTACCAATGCCTATAAAGTATAGTTAATGTTTGTTAAACTTTTTAAACTTTGCTTTCTGTGACCCGGGCCATCGTTTTCGAAACAGGCTCAAAAAACGAGATAAGCTTACCACATGAACGTGTATCAAGCATCACTAATGCTTTATCAAAAAGAAATTTGTTAGAAATCAAAAGGTAATCACGTGAAAAGTGAAAATTTCCAGGAAAGGCAAGTGCTCCCTCTAGCCCCATGTGTGCAGGCGCCCATGACAAAGACAGACATAGAGTGGCCTTTTTCTGTCTGTCTCACTATAGCTTCCAAATCGGCTTACCGAATATGTTCTGGATTTCCATTATCTATAGGCCTAACGATTTTGTCATTTTCTTCCATGCTCTCAGTGCAGCACTCTAAAGAAGGGAAAAGAACAGCAATTATAGGCCTATAAAACGTTTCGCATGTCTGATTCATAGCCCTGCCTGCATATCTGTTTCCTTTTCTCTGTCTGTATGTCTGTCTCTGTCTGTCCAGATTAGGTCTGTCTGTCTAACAGTACATTATGCCTGTCTGTCTGACTGTCTGTCTCTCAATCAGTGAATCAGACAGACGGGTAGGTAGACCCACAGACAGACATAATGTAGTGTATAGATAAATGTCTCTGCACAGTGCCCGTCTCTCTGTGTATTGGATTTCAGCGTGAGACCTCTGCTGCGGGCGAATACTGACTTGGGCCCTGGACATTTATTTTGAATTTTTAATAAAAACATTTCTGCAAAATAAACGGACCCCACGTAAAAAAGTGTACATATTATGAACCTTTAAGCTAACATACTTCTGCATAATATGTACAAAATTCAGGCATGGATATATATATGGTCACGTACGTATACGTGCGTATACGCATGCATGTATATACACATACTTACTTATATGCACACATACATACATGCATACATACTGCATTCATACATACATGAATGCATAAATACATGCATACATACATACACGCAAACATACATACATACATTCACAAATACATATATACAGATGTATAGTTGTATACACTTACATGCACATTCATGCATACATACATACATACAGAGGCGCTCCCGACTGCAGAGCGGACACTGCATCGGAGTTTCACGCCGAAGCGCTGAGCAATTGCGAGTGAAGGACTTGCCCAAGGTCCCTACACGGCGACTTGAGGTGGAATCGAACCTCGGACCTTCCGGCTTCAAGGCAACGACGCCACCACTACACCACCGCGCCCCACAATGTATGTATGTATTGTAGCGAAATTGGGGAAGGGACCCTCCCCATTTTCTTTAGCGCTTCCTGCCTCTTCTGCCTTCTCCTGTTGTCCGTTTCCCGCGCTCCAGCCTGCCTCTTTTCGAGGCCTCCCGTACTCTGAACTGCACGTGCTTCATGTTTCCCGCGCGATAGCCTGCCTCTTTTGAGGCCGCTTGCCTTTTAGTCCTCTAGTGCATCTAGTTTCCCGCGCGATAGCCTGCCTCTTTAGAGGCTGGCCTGCCTCTTTCAGAAGGCTAGCCTGCCTCTTTAAAGGCTAGCCTGCCTCTTTAAAGGCTGGCCTGCCTCTTTAAAGGCTAGCCTGCCTCTTTAAAGGCTAGCCTGCCTCTTTAAAGGCTAGCCTGCCTTTTCGTTCCCGCGTTACTTTGGCCACGCCCAACCCCGGGTAGTGTATATAAGGGGCTGTGTTTTAGGACGAGTAGTCATCGACCCAGTCACGCTGCGAGAGTCAGCTCCGATACGTAGTCATCGACGGAGGCCAGTCTTCGACAGTTTTCGACAGCCTTCGAGAGTCTTCGATCCGGTCAGCGAGTAGTCGTCGAGTCAGTCCGAGTGCAGTTGAGTTCAGAGTTAGTCAGTGATGTCGTCGACGAATCAGCGAGGCAGTTAGTCCATGACGTACAGCGGACGAGTATTGTTTGAAAAGAAGTATAAACGGCGGTTTGTAGGCAGAATTATCACTCGCAGTAAGAGTTAACGTTATATGATGTTATTTGGCTCAAAAATTTATTGACAACTTGAACTGTTACGTTAGGCCTATGTATACATTGTGAGGTTCCACGACTCTCTACGACTGGTTCTTGTCATGGGATGGGCTATAGTCACGGTCACTTGACTTTGGTAGCCTTGGAGGGTGACACCTGGTGACAGACTTGTTCTATATAAGGTCTGACTTCAGGGGGCGTCATTCTATTTTTGCTAAGATGTTAGTTAAGCTATGGTGAGGCGCTGATGTTCTCGACTGCGGTTGACTGCATGGCAGTCTTCTTGTCAGGTCTCGTTAGAATAAGTTTAGTTAAGCTTTCTTTCGTTACACCTCGCCTGGTGTCTTTAGTTAAGTTACTTCGTCGCCAGCCTGTTGCTGTTTGAAGACGTTCGTCGCAGAATGCCGCGCCGTCGACGACTTTCCACTGGACTACAGTGTGGTACCTGTATCATTTTCGTTCTTTATGTGAAATTATACCTTTAAACTAGACACGAGTTATTTTATGTGAGCTGAACCAAGTAGGGACCTTTACTTAGGGGACACTGCTCACAACAACATGTATAGCCTACAGGAATATTTCACATGTATAGAAATCGTCCAGGACCTGTTAGGCCTATACAATGTAGTGCAAAATAATGGTAAAAATGCACTCATTCTGATGTATGCAGTTGCTAGAAAATTAAATTTAATAATTTAATTTATTATAATTTATTTGAAATAAATAAGGAAAAATATTAGTCGCTATGTAATTTGTCATTCTTTTCTAAGGTATCAGCCAAGCTCAAGAAATGTCATTGTGCATTGTGCTGAATATAACATTCCTGTAGCATTTTTCAGTTAGGCCTACTACAATTTCAGGTAGGCCTAATGGCAGTCAATGGCATCGTATATGTTGAATACACCACTCGGCTTTTGCTCTGATTCACATCCATACAGATGAGTTGGTATATGGATCCAAAGCCTGGAGCCCTAGATTAGTCAGGAGGCATATTGGTTGTCAATTCAGTTGACTCCTACTAACAAATCGTGGTCATTTCACCACTTCTTTACCAGTCTCAGACTGCAACTAAGCCTTGTTGGCTACAAAGACTGTTCGTTGAATACACCACATGGCTACTTTACTCAGTCAGACCTATAATGTAGTTGGGGTCTTGAGTCCTCAACTTGGTGTGGGTGGTTCATTGCAACCACTATGTTTTGCAGACTACTATGACTACTTTCTTTACCACTCTGAGACTGCTACAGTAGATGAGCAAAATATACCACTATTGAGACGATACAAGCCAACAAAGATGAAGATTTTCACTTCCTTTGGTCGAGCTGTTCAATATAGAAAAGTGAGGGCCAGTGCATGGATCTGAACACATAGCTGTTTCTATTAGGGAAATGAAAGCTGACTGTATGAACCAGAAAGTGTGTTCACTTGCACTTTAGCACTAGACTCCATCTATTGGAACTCAGATGCATTGTGCGAATGAAAGTGCGCGGAAAGTTTGAGAAAAATGAAATGTCGGTCCACATAAAGAGGGTTAGGCCAACAATCTACTACACAAAACCAGTCAAAAGCACTTTAGCACTTGAAACATCTATAATGCTTCATGTAACTGTTTTATGAGTCTTCTGTAACAGTGTTGGTTGCTACTGATAGCCTATAGGATGTTGATCTAAGGCATGGACAGCATTATTATGATATGATGCGTGTAAGCAATTTATTTGAAAATGTGAACAATTTCGCATATAAATGAATTCAGGCATGCCATTTTTGTTGAAATTTTGCTTATACATTTGATTTTGAATGATTCTGAGTACAAATTATTTATATGTTCTCTTAACTCGACTGTAACAACAGTCTTGAGTGATATAACCTGTACATATGACTATGTAAATCTTCACGTACCCATTCGTGCCTAGCGTCCCCAAAAATGGGACGCTTCAAAAACTTGCTCCTAAAGCATCAAAAGCAAATATTTTGCAGAATTTGTGTTAGGTATTGTCTAAACTCATCACTTGCAACAAAATTTTTATATTTTGAGATGATTTTGAAAAATCAGGCACTAATGGGTTAATATCCAAGGTGAAATAATAATTAACCTTATACAGTTTCTGTCGCAACATATTTTGAGGGCAAAGAAGGAAACGGACCACTTTGTTTAATCTGAGGTAAAAAAAAAGCCTTAGAGTTTACAGTTAGCCTACAAAATATTCTCTTTGATTATGCTTTGTCATCTTTATTTAGTTTTGTAAATTCCTGTTAGCACTGTGTGAATAGCCGTGCAACATCTTATTCTGATTCATTCACATCACATTACAATATCGCATTTTGGGATGTTTAGTTCTTTGTATTCATATCCAGACTAGTGTCATCAAACGATCTAGCAAATGATCGACTGAGTGGACCTTTGGTATGATAACGGGAATCTATGCCGCATCCTACCTGATGTTCTGCTCTTCACGCCAGCTATGCTACCATGATTCTATGGATCCCCAAGGCATAGCAGGAACATTTCCCTCGGTCCGTAACCTGAGCTCACAAGCCATAAGTCCATTTTTCTTCATGAGACACGGATGCCATCAGCCTCTTGGCAATGAAAACCATGTATTCGACAAAACTGGTCCCAAGCGTGGAGTTTAATCCCCAAAGAAAAACCAGCAAATTTAAAGCTTTATATCATAGCCTTAAATTCCAAGCTTCTAATAAAGCACCACCCGAAAGTGTTATAACTCAGAAAGCTATAGGTCTATCATCGTGAATATAGCCTAAATGGGCAAAATTGGCAAATTGCAAAAGCGAGAAAAACTGACAAGTGCATGGATAAGTAAAATGATGTCACAAAGAATCCTTGTGGAGACATATTCTGCCGTCCGGATACAGTAGGCTAAAGCATGGTCACACACACACACACACACTCACACACATACGTGTGTCTTCACAAAGAATCCTTCTGGAGTCAAACATTCTGTCGTCCGAACACAGTAGGCCAATACATGGTCACACACACACACAAACGTGTGTCTTCACAAAGAATCCTTGTGGAGACAAACGTTTCATCATTCGAATGCCGCCAAAGCATGGTCTCACACACACACAAACGTGTGTCTTCACAAAGAATCCTTGTGGAGACAAACGTTTCATCATTCGAATGCAGCCAAAGCATGGTCTCACACACACACAAACGTGTGTCTTCACAAAGAATCCTTGTGGAGACAAACGTTTCATCATTCGAATGCCGCCAAAGCATGGTCTCACACACACACAAACGTGTGTCTTCAGAAAGAATCCTTGTGGAGACAAACGTTCATCATTCGAATGCCGCCAAAGCATGGTCTCACACACACACAAACGTGTGTCTTCACAAAGAATCCTTGTGGAGACCAAAGTTTCATCATTCGAATGCAGCCTAAGCATGGTCTCACACACACACACAAACGTTTGTCTTCACAAAGAATTTTTGTGGAGACAAACGTTTCATCATTCGAATGCAGCCAAAGCATGGTCTCACACACACACACAAACGTGTGTCTTCACAAAGAATCCTTGTGGAGACAAACGTTTCATCATTCGAATGCAGCCTAAGCATGGTCTCTCACACACACACACAAACGTGTGTCTTCACAAAGAATCCTTGTGGAGACAAACGTTTCATCATTCGAATGCAGCCAAAGCATGGTCTCACACACACACACAAACGTGTGTCTTCACAAAGAATCCTTGTGGAGAAAAACGTTTCATCATTGGAATGCAGCCAAAGCATGGTCTCACACACACACAAACGTGTGTCTTCACAAAGAATCCTTGTGGAGACAAACGTTTCATCATTCGAATGCATCCTAATCATGGTCTCACACACACACAAACGTGTGTCTTCACAAAGAATCCTTGTGGAGACAAACGTTTCATCATTCGAATGCAGCCAAAGCATGGTATCACACACACACACAAACGTGTGTCTTCATAAAGAATCCTTGTGGAGACAAACGTTTCATCATTCGAATGCAGCCAAAGCATGGTCTCATACACACACAAACGTGTGTCTTCAGAAAGAATCCTTGTGGAGACAAACGTTCATCATTCGAATGCCGCCAAAGCATGGTCTCACACACACACAAACGTGTGTCTTCACAAAGAATCCTTGTGGAGACCAAAGTTTCATCATTCGAATGCAGCCTAAGCATGGTCTCACACACACACAAACGTTTGTCTTCACAAAGAATTTTTGTGGAGACAAACGTTTCATCATTCGAATGCAGCCAAAGCATGGTCTCACACACACAAACGTGTGTCTTCACAAAGAATCCTTGTGGAGAAAAACGTTTCATCATTGGAATGCAGCCAAAGCATGGTCTCACACACACACAAACGTGTGTCTTCACAAAGAATCCTTGTGGAGACAAACGTTTCATCATTCGAATGCAGCCTAAGCATGGTCTCTCACACACACACACAAACGTGTGTGTTCACAAAGAATCCTTGTGGAGACAAACGTTTCATCATTCGAATGCAGCCAAAGCATGGTCTCACACACACACACAAACGTGTGTCTTCACAAAGAATCCTTGTGGAGAAAAACGTTTCATCATTGGAATGCAGCCAAAGCATGGTCTCACACACACACAAACGTGTGTCTTCACAAAGAATCCTTGTGGAGACAAACGTTTCATCATTCGAATGCAGCCAAAGCATGGTATCACACACACACACAAACGTGTGTCTTCATAAAGAATCCTTGTGGAGACAAACGTTTTATCATTCGAATACAGTAGGCCAAAGCATGGTCTCACACACACACACACACATACGTGTGTCTTCACAAAGAATCCTTGTGGAGACAAGCAGCCTCCCTGTGTCTTGTCTTTCTATCTCTCACTCTGCATCCATCTCTCTGTCTCTGTCTGTCTCTCTCTCTGTCTCTTGCTGTCCGTCTCTGTCTCTGTGTCTGTCTGTCTGTATGTCTGTCTGTCGGTATCTCTCTCACACACCCACACACACTCACAGAGACACACGTGTATGAGTACCCATATTGAATCTTTGTGGAGACAAAAGTTTCATTATCTGAGTTCAGTAAGCATAGTCTCACACGTACATTGGTCACTTTATTGAATTCTTGTGGAGACAATCATTAATTTTATCTATTTAATGCGGTCTGCATATTCATACACTCACACACTGTCCCTCCTCAGACAGTGATTCCTGTTTAGAACAGATTCGTGTTAATCAGGACAGCCGGGTCTACTAAATAAGTGAAAAAGAACCTTAAGCCTATACCAAGTATTACAAAGAATTTTTAAAATTTATATCCTGGTTTTAGACTGGGTACGGGTATTTAAACTTGAAAATGGTTTTCTTCTCAGTAGGTTTACTTAAGCTTTTGAATTTGGTGTGCAAGATTTATATGTCAATCAAACTCATCTTAAACTGAAACATCATCGGCATTTCGAGAGTAATATTATTCTTGTTTGAAGATCATGAGAGTGGACGAAAAATATTTAATCTCACACTTAGAACGCCGTTTCTGAGCTAAAATAATTTTCTGAAATCGTGCTATTGTATCTAAACAGGCTAATAGTAATAGGGAGCTCAAGTATAACATCGTAGTGTGTAGAAAGCATAGATCCTTGTACCCACATGCACTGCTTTCGGTAAGGTATGTTTTGGCACTATTCATGCACACACACACACACAACACACACTTCTGACTCCATAAGACATCCATATGGAGACAAGTGTGTGTGTGTTCAACACAGTAATGAATATTAATCAGATGTGTGCATATTAATGCAAAGTAGTTCCTTGACCCCATAGAGTTACGTGTACTTTAAGGCATGTTTTGAACTCATGACTTGTACCCACATGGAATGTCCGCTTAAGGTAGTGTATGCGGGTATGTGTGTGTGTGTGTGTGTGTGTGTGTGTGTGTGTGTGTGTGTGTGTGTGTGTGTGTGTGTGTGTGTGTGTGTGTGTGTGTGTGTGTGTGTGTGTTATAGGCTATATGTATATACAGGGTGCACCAAAAAAAGTAATCCCCTACGGTTTTTTGCCCATATCTTGGCCGAACATACGAATTTTTAAATGAAACTTTACAGACTTAAAGGCAATTAATATTTACGTACAGTGGTCAAATTACAAAAACATATTTCAAACAGAACAAAAGTTATATCACTTTTAGTGAAGCCACCCAGCGTTTTTTGACGATTCAAAAATGAAGCGCCAAAAAAATTGTGTTTTTGGCCAATATCTTATCCAGAAGTAAGAAGATCGAAATGAAATTTTACGCACTTAAAGACAATTCATATCTGCACATGATGGCCAGATTTCATCAAAATATTTCCAACAGGACATAAGTTATACCACTTTTAGTGAGGCCACCCACCGTTTTTGACGATTCAAAAACGAAACGCATCAAAAAGTAACAAAAACACGTTTTTATTAAGTCTCATCTCAAATAAGGCATCGGACACCTACGGGCGCTGAGCCCACGGTTGCTGATGATGATGATGATGATGATCTCAAATAACTGTTGTCAAATGAACTTGGTAGTGCTTCACAACTTGTGCTCAATGTGCCCACCACCCGTGCGAAAACTTCTTTTGAGTCTCTTTGCAAAGTTCTTGATGGACCTGTTGATTAAGCTGACAGATTTCTTATTTACCAATTTGATTGTCATCTTGCTAAGTGACTTCTTTTTTTGGCGCACCCTGTATATATAGTGTCTTATGCTGTACACAATGGCTACAGACTACAGAGTAGGCCTACATACTGCGCTTCGAATGATACATGATTACTGTCTTGACGCAGGCAATTGCTGCAGATGCTGAGGTGTTGGATGTCGTTTACAATTGGCTCATTCAGCCTCCTTGCATCCGATAACCATGACCTGCTGCTGCTGCTGTTGCTGCTGCTGCTGCTGCTGCTGGCGCCAGGTTGACGACCGTCTGCTCCAAAGTCTGGCGCCGGAGTCAAACTCAACTAAATGATGACAAGCGGTGGCGGCGCCGGGTCCTCTCGGCTCCTCTCTGCGTTTCTCTCATCTCCTCTCTGCTTCTTTCATCCCTCTTTCTTCTCTCATCTTCTTTCAGCTTCTCCCAGCTTCTTTCAGTTCCTCTCAGCCTTCGTCACGCCATCACGTACGTGACGATGAATCGACGGGTGACTCTCGTAGACGCTTCTCCGAATCGTTTATCTGATGTTGAAGCTTCTTTTCTCTGCTTCTATGTTGTTAATAGGCCTAGTTGGGCAGATGATGATCTTTGCCAGAATAATATCCACTGACATCGGATGGGACATAGACGGACTCTAATTAACGGGTGCCAATACATACAGCGAGCCTACCTACACGGTGCCCGTACATAACCCACATTTAGGCTCATATATATATATTGAGAAGCGTAGCTGCATGGAAATGTTGGCAGGTATATTGAGCTCCATGCCGGTGACTAGCCTATATAAGCTGGTCTACGGCCTGACGTGGCTTTTGTGGGCGATGAGAAATTCTCGAAGATTTACATTACCGGTACATTACATGCCGGCATCTACGAAAGAGCTCGAGATCTTATATGGGAGCACTAACGGTTTTTGCCCGTTCTCTTAATTAAGTCTTTTATTTTCGAGGGGATTCTTCGCACGTTGGTAGACCACACGGAACCATGGTCCATGAAACCATACCAAAGGAACCATACAAATGGAACCATGGGAATCATACCAACGGAACTATGGGAACCATACCAATGGAACCATGGGAACCATACCGATGGAACCATTGTTACAATACCAATGTAACCATGGGAACCATACCAACGGAACCATGCATGGCGTTCTTCGGCTAATGAGATTTAAGTTGAAACTCGACATTCAATTATTGATTGCTGTTGAAATGTAGATTTTGAAGACTTTGTGGCAGATTTGACCTACTCTGAATGATTTCGACCAGCTTCCACGTGACCTTCTCCATCTTTCCACCACGTCTTCCTCTTCCAGTTCCCATCTTATCCACAGACTCCATCTTCCTTCCAGATTCCACGTCACCATCAGTCACGTGATGGGTAGCTATTGCTGTGGTAGTTGTCGTTGTAGTCGTTGTGGCGGCACTGCTATTGTTGTTAGTTGTTGCACAACTCGTCGTTGTCGTTGTCGTAGTTGTTGCTGGCGCGGTGAGTGGAGCACAGGTGGGACTCTGGATGACAACGACGCCATAGATGTCACGTGACTCTAAGTCGTGCTGGAACGAGAACTGGAACAAGAACCAGACACAGTATGTAATGATGATGACTTGCGACGACTTGAATGATGACAGATGATGACGAGTTGTTGTTGAGATGATGATGACGACAGCATCGCAATAACAACTAAGTAGTCAATTTTGACGTAGGCCTACAGACCTTACACGCTTTTGCATAGCGACCCTAAAATGATCTCTAGACTCGGACTCCCTGATCTGTTTTTCAATGAATTAAAGAATAGAATCTATATATTGAATCCGTGAAACTAAATGAAAGGCCACCAGGTCGAGTATTGCTGGCATTCTATTTAGAGAGAAAGTAGGCAAACAGTATAACAGCAGAAGATAGATAGACAGACAGACAGACAGAGATACAGACAGACAGACATACAACAGACAGACATACAAAAACGGACAGAGGGAGTGCTAATTGAAACTCATAATTATCTTCTTCGTCTCATGCAGTAGGCTGTTCTACAACGGAACGACCTCTACAACAGTTATAGCTTTCAGAGGTCATAGCCTAATTATTATTTGGTTATTATTTGGCGCTGGAGTTTATAATCCCACTATAAATATTATTATCGCAGGCAGGTCTGCTGCATTCGATGTCTCTTGGATGGCTCGAGATTATATGACGAGGGTTTGTGACAACAGTGGCCGTTGCTCTCCACAGAAATTTGTTTGGCATATTACAGCACTTGTTATTAATCAATGTTGCCACTTCATAGTCCACGACTGGTCACTTTAACAGTTGGTTGGCAACTTGGATGGAGGATTTAATAGCATGACATGGAATGCGGTGAATAACAGTTAACGTTGGCACCTATACTGACAAGACTAATAATAATGGTCCATTTTATCAGCCAGGGGTCGGTCATTATGTCCGCCATCTTTGCACTTTTATTTCGCTGGTGCGCTGCGAAGAGATCAGTCGTTTTCCCCAGTTGTCCCAGCAGTCTACGGTCCACTGGAGTTTTGTTTCATGGTTGGTTTTGCCGCTGAATGAAGGAATGGTTTACTTTTGGTCTGCATGAGTCTTAGGTGTTTTGGTTTGCTGGTGGCAGGGGCGGATACAGAAATTTTCGAAGGCGGGGGGTCAACGTAACGTCGGTATACGCTTATAGGCAGACACTTGAAAAGGTTTTTATCTTCTGTGAAGCAATAATAATAATAATACATTCTGAGTCGTTGCCAGACCATAATGGCATCGAGACAGTCGCATTGCAGTCGTCTTTGTCGAAGGCATGCAGACATGTCGTTTGAATAATAATAATGGAGTCTGCAGTCGTCGTCGTCGTCGTCGTCGTCGTCGATATAGGTTATGATGCCTTTGAGAGGTGCTTAGACTTTAGAGGACGACTTTTAAAAAGCGCAGAAGGAGAGTGCGGCTGGGTTGATGCAAGTCGTCGACATTTTAACGATAATGGTCCCGTGTATTAGAGGATGCGGGTGATGGTTGGTGGAGTGAGTGGACGGGTGGAGTGAGGTATGGTGGTGGAGTGGGTGGAGTGGGTGGACGGGTGGAGTGAGGGATGGTGGGGGAGTGGGTGGAGTGGGTGGACGGATGGATGGATGGGGAGGGGTTGGTTGAGTAGTGAGTGGACGATTCTGCGACTAGACACAATAACATCCGCCTGAAAATGACGCCGTCGACGATTATCTAATCACGCGGAATATCTTCTCGTCGTCTCTCATGACGTCGTCTCTCATGACGTCGTCTGTGACGTCGTCGTCGTCGGTGTTGTTTGGCTCAACTCAGAGACTTCAGTCGTCGTCGGTCGTCGGTCAAATGCTGGCATTGATGGCTGTTTTTCTGCGGCATAAAGGCTGGAAAAGAGGAAGGGAAAGAGGAAGGGGAAGTAGACGCTGATGAAAGCTGCTTCATTACTGATCCTATTACGACAAGACCGATGAACAGACAGGCGGAAGACAACCTGTCAAACGTATCGATGCAAATCCAGTTTTGCCTTTCACTGACTGACTGACTGACTGACTGACTGACTGACTGGCTGACTGACTCACTGACTGACTGGTCTGTCGATTCCTTAATAGGTTGCTCGTCACACAGGACGTCCGTGGTCATGCGCAAGCGGACATCCATGTCTAAATTTGGTAGCCTATGTACAGGGTGCGCCAAAAAAAGTAATCCCCTACGGTTTTGTGCCCATATCTTGGCCGAACATACGGATTTTTAAATGAAACTTTACAGACTTAAAGGCAATTCACATTTACGTACAGTGGTCAAATTACAAAAAATATTTCAAACAGAACAAAAGTTATATCACTTTTAGTGAGGCCACCCAGCGTTTTTTGACGATTCAAAAACGAAGCGCAACAAAAATTAGGTTTTTGGCCAATATCTTGGCCAAAAGTAAGAAGATCGAAATGAAATTTTACAGGCTTAAAGACAATGTATATCTGCACATGATGGCCAGATTTTATCAAAATATTTCAAACAGGACAAAAGTTATACCACTTTTAGTGAGGCCACCCACTGTTTTTGACGATTCAAAAACGAAACGCAACAAAAAGTAACAAAAACACGCTTTTATTAAGTCTCATCTCAAATAACTGTTGTGAAATGAACTTGGTAGTGCTTCACAACTTGTGCTCAATGTGCCCACCACCAGTGCCAAAACTTCTTTTGAGTCTCTTTGCAAAGTTCTTGATGGAGGTGTTGATTAAGCTGACAGATTCCTTATTTACCGATTTTATTGTCATCTTGCTAAGTGACTTCTCAGTGACGTGCAGCTACGCTGGCACCCTGTTCCTTTTTTCAAAAGTTATAATAATGATCATCTGGCAAGATCAAGGCTATCTGATAACAATTATTTGAGATGAGACCTAATAAAATCGTGTTTTTGCTACTTTTTGCTGCGTTACGTCTTTGAATCGTCAAAAAATGGTGGGTGGCCTCTTTAAAAGTGCCATAACTTTTATTCTGTTTGAAATATTTTGCTGAAATCTGGCCATCATGTGCAAATATCAATTGTCTTTAAGCCTGTAAAATTTCATTTCGAAATTCTTACTTCCGGCCAAGATATTGGCCAGAATAATTAAATTGTTTTTTTCTTACTTTTTGTTGCGTCGCGTTTTTGAATCGTCAAAAAACGATGGGTGGCCTCACTAAAAGTGATATAACTTTTGTTCTGTTTCACGTATGGCCATGAAATTTGGCTATTGTACGTAGATATGAATTACCTTCAAGCCCGTAAAACTGGATTTGAAAAATTCCTATTTTTGACCAAGATATTGACAAAACGACGTAGGGGATTACTTTTTTTGGCGCACCCTGTATATATAAATATTTACAGGCTGTTTTAAAGGAATTTTTAGAACTGCACAACCACTTCTATTTATTCATATTCCCCAGAGTAAATTATTCCCAATCGGATGACAATGGCCCTTTTCTACTACTTTTAACTGCAAAAGCCCATTTAAAACTGCTCAAGTCCATTTAGAACTGCACATTTTGTGTAGAACTGCATGTTTAAAAAAACCTGAATATTTTTATGAGTCTGTCCGCAGATCTTTTTGCAGGAGGTCAAAACACGGTAGATGTAATTGTTTTTAGAGAGAACATCATGACCATCATTATCATCATCATCATCACCATTATCATCATCATCATCATCATCATCATCATCATCATCATCATCATCACTATGATAGTATGATATGCTCGTCTATGATGATGATGATGCCCTCTGTCTATCTGTACCTCATCGGTGGCGCAGTCGATAGACGATGACCTGTCTTCCTCTTCCTTCTGAACTGCAGCGATGTACAGCTGAACGTAGAACTGAACGAAGTCCGTTCTGACGGTCAGAAGAAACGCGAAACAGCAGACGACGAGGATGACGACGATGACGACGAAGAAGAGGATCGTGTTCAGCCGGATGTCGGCGACGACCAACTTAGTGACGACGCGCAGCACAGAAGCCAACAGCCCAGCCGTACCTGCGGCCAGCACAGAACGAGAAGATGACATCATCACCATTCATATAATTATTATTATTGGTATCGTTATTCAAAGTCAGGGCAGCAATTTTTGTTTCACCTGCAACCGCCAATAACATCGACCATATAATTATTATGCATGTACACATATAATTATATATAGTTATATATATATATATATATATATATATATATATATATATATATATATATATATATACTCTGGCCGAACGAACACTGCTAAAGACAGATCAGGCGCCGACGGAAAGTGTTGATCACATCCTTCATTCATAAGATTAGCCGAAAAAACAATGAATTGCTTTGAACTTCAATGACTCTATTCACTCTATGCATTTAGCCTCTATTGGCCTAAACTTCACTAGATGGACCATGGCCATCTGCTGGAATTCGCTTGGGAATTATATGGACTGGTCGATCTCATCTTCATCTTCCTCTCCTCTGTGTTCTCCCTTTCCTTTAACATAACAGGGTTTAAGGTGGTTCAGGAGACTCGTGATCTGTGTGAGAACCACCACATGTTCGCTTCTTTTTTTCTCCTGCTCGTCTACTGTCTTTTTTCTTTTACCTTTCCTTCTTTTTTTCATATCCGGTTTCGTCTATTTGCGCTTTGTCCTTCCGTTTATCCTTGTTCCTATTCTTATCATTCTTCTTCGTCAGTTTATTCTTCCCGTTCCTCCTCCTCCGTCTTCTCCTCCTTCTTCCTCTCTTCTTCCACCTCCTCCTCTCCTCTCCTCTTCGTCGTTTACTTTAGGAGTTTACATGATTATTATTCGTCAGCTACATGAAACTTTCAAAAGCTTGACCGATAAATTATGGTCTGAAAAGTTGGAAACATAATCAGATAAACGAAGATTGCAGCACTGCTTCAGATCTATTTTCATCAGATCAGAAGAGAAATTGGATGATTGGATGATTGGATGGTTGGATGATGGCTGGATGATGGTTGGATGATGGTTGGATGAACCAGGATGATGGTTTGGATGATGGTTGGTTGGTTGGTATACTCACTCTCTCCTATCATCACAGCCTGTGTGTATCTTCGTGGAAGTATTCTCGTGTAGCCGTAGAAGCTGTGCTGCTGAACTGCATTTAGAAAAAAACAGTTTTCAGTTCAACACGCATTTGAATTATATGTATTATTGTATAACTATGAGCATTTGTAAATCGCCACTAGTAGGGTGAACTGTTCAGAAGCACTCCCAGAGCACATGGTCCCGCGAGAGGAGGGAGAATTGAAGAGCGGACAGAAGAGAGGAAAATCGTATTTCAAAGGCATGGAATGAAATGATCAAGAGACTGAAGCATATACATGTATATCGCGGTTGACAGAGATGGGAACGAAGAGGTTTGTTGTGTGGACGAAGTGGACGGTGCATGGGAGGAAGCAGAACGAAGCCTAAGCATTACCATCAGACATATAATAGTATATATATAGTTGCATGTATGCATTTGCATACTTTCGGAGTACTCATAGTAGTAACTGTTGCCTTTATAGCTCTATAAAACGACTCGTTCAAATCTGGAGCACCTGCTAGATTGAGATTCCCGTCCTTCCCCCTTTCTATTCCTCCTACTCTTCTTTCTCTATCTCCACATTCCTCTCGTTCAGTCAGCGTTCTGTCTTTCACCTGTCCATGTCTCAGTCTCTATGCCTATCTCTGTCTGTATGCCTATCTCTGTCTCTATGTCTGTCTCTGTCTGTATGCCTATCTCTGTCTCTATGTCTGTCTCTGTCTGTGTGTCTGTCTCTGCCTCTGCCTGGTCTAATCCTTTGTCGCCATAGCTGCGACGTCGTATATGCTGAGTGCTCTTCAAAGCGATTGGAAAATTATCACGTTGGACAGATTTGTGGGTGTGGAGGGGTGTGCTGGTGACCGTTGTTGACCCCTGCCCTGACCCCTCCACCACGTATGCCGGAATCCTCGAAGTCATAAAAGAAGCACTGAACGCGCAATCTGCCTTGCACCGTTCGTGCTAAATAGTGGGTTCGACGCCATAAAGACGTCTTAGACGAAGAGGAGAAGAATGGGGAGAGGAGGGGAGAGGAGGGGAGATGGAAAGAGGAGAGAGGAGGAGAGAGATGGGGAGAGAAGGGGAGAGGAGGGGAGAGAAGGGGAGAGGAGCGACACGTCGATGGTTCTGTGGAGAAACAGTTGAAATGGTCTTCGCCGTAGAAAGTCATTAAACAGATCGGGCAACAAAAGGCGATTTACACCCGAACGACAACAGCTGCGTCGTTCGAATGAAAAGGACGAAGATGTCGCCTCCTCCATCTCTTGATGAGTTGCTGCTGCTGCTGCTGCTGCTGCTGCTGCTGCTGCTGCTGCTGCTGCTGCAGATACTTTCGATTGGATGTCGCCTCCGCAAAGAGCGATGTTGTCAAAGGCGGAAATGAGGGCGGTAGGGGAAGTGGTAAGTGGACGCAACGACAGCGCCTCCCCCCCACCAATAAAAGGCACGCGAATAATTATCACAGAGGAAAGAAACACTGGACACAATACAGGCAGGTGATACGAGTCTGCGAGTGTCTGCTGGCGTGGTCTTCCCCAATCTCAATGACATTCAGAAGCATAGTAGGCCTACTTCATTTCTCAGTTAGCGTCAAATAAATTTTTCGAATCTGCATAAAGCACCTCGCCTGGAAACCAGGAAGGTCAACTGGAGGACATTTGATTTCTAAGGAAAACAACTGGAAGCGAAAGACATCGTGCATGGAATGGAGAGGAAAGACGGATAGTGACAACGCATGGCTAAGTGAGAACGGATGGCTAGTGACAACGCATGGCTATAGTGACGACGGATGGCTAGTGACAACGGATGGCTATTGACAACGGATGGCTAGTGACAACGGATGGCTATTGACAACGGATGGCTGGTGACAACGGATGGCTATTGACAACGGATGGCTTTTGACAACGGATGTCTATAGTGACAACGCATGGCTATTGACAACGCATGGCTAGTGACAACGGATGGCTAGTGACAACGCATGGCTAAGTGACAACGCATGGCTGTTGACAACGCATGGCTAAGTGACAACGAATGGCTAGTGACAACGGATGGCTATAGTGACGACGGATGGCTAGTGACAACGGATGGCTAGTGACGACGCATGGCTATTAACAACGCATGGCTAAGTGACAACGAATGGCTAGTGACAACGGATGGCTAGTGACAACGGATGGCTAGTGACGACGGATGGCTAGTGACAACGGATGGCTAGTGACGACGCATGGCTATTAACAACGCATGGCTAAGTGACAACGAATGGCTAGTGACAACGGATGGCTAGTGACAACGCATGGCTATAGTGACGACGGATGGTTAGTGACAACGGATGGCTATTGACAACGGATGGCTGGTGACAACGGATGGCTATTGACAACGGATGGCTGGTGACAACGGACGGCTATTGACAACGGATGGCTGGTGACAACGGATGGCTATTGACAACGGATGGTTTTTGACAACGGATGTCTATAGTGACAACGCATGGCTATTGACAACGGATGGCTGGTGACAACGGACGGCTATTGACAACGGATGGCTAGTGACAACGCATGGCTAAGTGACAACGAATGGCTAGTGACAACGGATGGCTATAGTGACGACGGATGGCTAGTGACAACGGATGGCTAAGTGACAACGCATGGCTATTGACAACGCATGGCTAAGTGACAACGAATGGCTAGTGACAACGGATGGCTATAGTGACAACGGATGGCTATTGACAACGGATGGCTAGTGACAACGGATGGCTAGTGACAACGGATGGCTAGTGACGACGCATGGCTATTAACAACGCATGGCTAAGTGACAACGAATGGCTAGTGACAACGGATGGCTAGTGACGACGCATGGCTATTAACAACGCATGGCTAAGTGACAACGAATGGCTAGTGACAACGGATGGCTATAGTGACAACGGATGGCTATTGACAACGGATGGCTAGTGACAACGGATGGCTAGTGACAACGGATGGCTAAGTGACAACGAATGGCTAGTGACGACGCATGGCTATTAACAACGCATGGCTAAGTGACAACGGATGGCTATTGACAACGGATGGCTAGTGACAACGCATGGCTATAGTGACGACGGATGGCTAGTGACAACGGATGGCTAGTGACGACGGATGGCTAGTGACAACGGATGGCTAGTGACAACGGATGGCTAGTGACAACGCATGGCTATAGTGACGACGGATGGCTAGTGACAACGGATGGCTAGTGACGACGGATGGCTAGTGACAACGGATGGCTAGTGACAACGGATGGCTAGTGACAACGGATGGCTAGTGACAACGCATAGCTATAGTGACAACAAGGTACAGCGACCGACAGTCCGACAGAATGAATCGGACTCTAGGGACGAAGACCAGCTGCAGCATCGCTTTTAAAGGACGACGACGACGACAGTGCGCAGCACAGCAAATAGACTGAAGGAGATAATGGATGGATGGATGGATGGATGTGTGGATGTGTAGATGTTTGTGCGCCGGGGTGGGGGAAGAGAGGTGGATTGATGGATGGCTGAATATATTGGATGGATGTGTGAATAGATGGATGGACAGATGGACTGCGCCATATAAATTGTCGTAATTATCAGTAAATTGATAGATTTGTGGATGGATAAATGTACTTTTTCTACTCTCTCATCTTTCCCGCTGCATTAATTGAAAGTTTGAAAGCTGATGGGGGGGGCACGTTCTGCCAAAATCTCTCAATCGACTGCCATATCCGTCATTTCATATCATTTCATCCATTGCCTCTCTACCTTCTTTTTATTTAATCAGACTATATACCTCTCCATGTCCACTTTTCATCTGTGCATTCAATTATGCAGTGATGACCATCACTCAGACTAAAGTGAGGTGGCCTTGAAGTAAAGTGCAAAGCAACGCCGCTCGATTAATCATAATTTATATAGCGCCCCTTCAAAGTACCTACTCAGAGGCGCTCAAAGCTCCCATTCAAAGGCGCTATAGGCAGCCTTTCAACTTTTACCCCATGAATAATATTTTGCACACAATGTTGTAAGAAATTGAAACGATCGAAAAGATTGAGAGTCAGATATTTTGAAAATGAGAAACCAGAATCTGCCTGAAATTGCAATTGTCTGCTATGTCAATCCGATTGTGAGATACACTGAAATATATGGATCAATATCGTTCTTGAATGAGTGAGTCAGGGCCACATGAGTGAGTCAGGGCCACATGAGTGAGTCAGGGCCACATGAGTGAGTCAGGGCCACATGAGTGAGTCAGGGCCACATGAGTGAGTCAGGGCCACATGAGTGAGTCAGGGCCACATGAGTGAGTCAGAGCCACATGAGTGAGTCAGGGCCACATGAGTGAGTCAGGGCCACATGAGTGAGTCAGTTCATCGGTCCGCTTTTCCATGTTATGCGCCCACAAGTAAATGCTTCCGTGCGTCCAGTTCGTATATTCAGCCGTCCAGCCTCACGTCAATTCAAGTGTATACTATGCTCTCTGTTTTAGTCTATTTCGTGATGGACATCTTGTCTCTGACCATTAGATCTCTTCATCGGACTCATTGCCACACACACACACACACACACACCCTACCCACCTCACACACATACACACACCCGCACCTCCCACACACGAGGCAGGCAAGTATGTAGGCTATGGTTAACGCTACTCGGTACAAAGTGCCATGAAAGTTTAATGAAATGGGATTTAAAAGCTCTTAGCTTCCGTCGTTTATCAAATAAACCAATAGACGTGTTTAGACTGTTTGTATATAATGTGTCTCTCCCTGTATATAAACAGCTCCAACAGTAAGCTATACGCTACTCGCTACCATCCAAAACAACGCTTACGCAAGTGATACAACATTCACTCACATGCTAATACACAAGCACACACATTCAAACAACGTTCACTCACATGCTAATACACAAGCACACACATTCAAACAACATTCACTCACATGCTAATACACAGGCACACACACATTCAAACAACATTCACTCACATGCTAATACACAAGCACACACATTCAAACAACATTCACTCACATGCTAATACACAAGCACACACACATTCAAACAACATTCACTCACATGCTAATACACAAGCACACACATTCAAACAACATTCACTCACATGCTAATACACAAGCACACACATTCAAACAACATTCACTCACATGCTAATACCCAAGCACACACATTCAAACAACGTTCACTCACATGCTAATACACAAGCACACACATTCAAACAACATTCACTCACATGCTAATACACAAGCACACACATTCAAACAACATTCACCAACATGCTAATACACAAGCACACACATTCAAAGTTTCAAACAACATTCACTCACATGCTAATACACAAGCACACACATTCAAACAACGTTCACTCACATGCTAATACACAAGCACACACATTCAAACAACATTCACTCACATGCTAATACACAAGCACACACATTCAAACAACATTCACCAACATGCTAATACACAAGCACACACATTCAAACAACATTCACTCACATGCTAATACACAAGCACACACATTCAAACAACATTTACCAACATGCTAATACACAAGCACACACATTCAAAGTTTCAAACAACATTCACTCACATGCTAATACACAAGCACACACATTCAAACAACATTCACTCACATGCTAATACACAAGCACACACATTCAAACAACATTCACCAACATGCTAATACACAAGCACACACATTCAAAGTTTCAAACAACATTCACTCACATGCTAATACACAAGCACACACACATTCAAACAGTCATAGAAACATTCACATTCGCATTAACATTCATGCACACGATCATTCACACACATTTTCACACATATCTACACACAATGTCACACACCCACATTTTCCAACCGGCATTGTCTTTACGAATCAGTCGAAGTTTCTGGGTCTTGAAGACCTCACAAAAATGCATTCAGCAACACACACGACGCCATACCTCACCCCAACCGACACACACGACGCTATACCTCACCCAACCGACACACACGACGCCATACCTCACCCCAACCGACACACGCGACGCAATACCTGATCCTGAACGACACTTAGGTCCCCGACAATTATGCCGACCTGTCTTCACGACTATTTCCACTGTGTTTTAGCAGAGCCCATGCTTACCTACTTCCCTATGTGCTTACTTATTTACTTTCTTCTTTCATCTTCTATGTTTGTTTGAGAGATAAGTCGTTGCTTCTGACCTGTGCATCCAACAGCAAATATGGCGACTGTGACGAGGTAAGCGTTGTAAGCGTCGGCCATCTTGAATAGACCGAACCAGATATCCGCTGACGTCACAACGGCCAGAGTCACGGCGGAAGTGACGTAGCCCATGACGATGCGCATGCGCAGCTCGACCGTTTCCGTCAGTAGATTGTTGACGATCGCGACGCCGGCGAAAGCGAGGCAAACGTACGTCACGTTGACGTCAATGATTGACGTCATCGCCGGAAACCGGATGCGGAAGTAGTCTACGGCGACGATGAAGGTGTTGTAGGGGAGGAGGAAGCCAGCGCCGCAGACGACCAGCGAGAGGTAGATGAGACGGTAGTTGTCGAGCGGTGGAAGTGTTCGACTGTGGTAGCAGGATCGGCCGCGAGGGGGATCGGATGACGATGACGTCACGATCTCCACCCTCTTTGAAGTTCCGGACCCCAGCTGGCAGTAGCCCCGCGTCAGATTCTCATCCATGTTGACGTCAGAGGTAGTGACGTAATCAGAGCAACTGCTGATGACGATGACGTCACGATTTGAACCTCTTCGAAGCTTCTTCTAAGACAATGTTCTATTTACTGCTGCAACTCCTTTGCAATGAAGAGGAATCGAGTCTCTTGTACCTTCTCAAAGAAATAACAGTAAGCCAAATGAGTTGAAATGACTTATCTCTAGACAAAAATCTTAATTCCAAATTGCAGTCTTAAATGATCAGGTCTACAGTCTAGCTTGCGTCAGTTGAAAACTTTTGTGTAGCAAAAGCGTTGGCCAAAAGCTGAACTATTGTTGTCGCGAAATTGAATGCGCTGCTCTTCTGTTTGTAGCTTCCTTCGCAACCTTAAGTAATTCTAGGCAGATGGCATCCACCAAGATTAAGATAATAAAGCTTTACATACGAGACTCTTACTCTTACATTTATTACACTCGCGTGTAATAAATGAGGTTGGATACAATATCTTTCGATAAAATTAACCCTAAACTTATGAGCCACATAATGTGTGAGCTATGTATTCAAACATCATCTTACAAAACCTTTGTTAATAGATTCATGAGATCATCAGAAAATGAAATAAGCAGAGTAATAAAATCACTGATTAATTATAAGACCGAATTTGTAGTCTACCTGTACAAGTCATAACCTTATGCTAACGTGAGCTTACCGGTAGTTGAAATAATTCAGAGTAAAATACGAAATATAATTAGCCTATGAGTGAAAGATGTTTACGACATCCTATGATCCTACCTTCCAGATGATGACCAGCGACAGAACTGAGAAGCAATGGATGATTCGTGAACGCTTTATTGTCCCTGCGATGACGAATACTATTGGCGCGAGATGACTAATGGTCGAACCAGCGATTCTCAATGACGAGATATCTGCTGCTACAGCTGAAGAGACGTTGTACGTGGGCGACGCAGAGGCTTCCGATTTACGACTCACTTGTTACTAAGGAAACTGTCACCACAGAGATTGTCACCTTAGCAACCGAAATAATCGACTATTGGAGATAGTAGTTGGCTGAGTAAGCCAGCTTAATCTGGTGTTTGTAGAGACGTGCGAGTCTTCTATTGTCTTAGGCTGACTCTCGATAGCAGACCAACGAGGCAAGAAATACGCCGCGCTATTTATACGCTCGCTACCACTGCATGACAGCTTAGATATACAACCCTGTGCGCATGGACTGCATTTGAGTGTGCGTGTGAGTATATATGCTATGTATATACATGTACATATATATATATACATGTACATATATATATATATGTGCGTATGTATTGTATGTGTATCTAAGTTGGCCTTAGCGCACGCTATCTGAGAAGATGAGTGCGTCCTGGTTCCAAGCACTTTTCTTGGAACTTTCATTGCTGAGCGCTGATCGATACTGCACCGTTGGCTGTCATCGCTCGATGCAGGACCAGGCGGCGGTGGCGCCCAGGCAGGCCGGGAGACAGGAAGGAAGGGAGGGAGGGAGGCGGAGAGGGAGGCTCGGCCGGCGTCGGTCCAGGTCGGTCTTCGGACTGTGAGCTAAGCAGGCGAATGGTCAAGCGGATGACGCCTGCACCGGACGGTCCCTGCCTCCGCCGCCGCCGCCTCCGCCACTGTCACCGGACATGACGGATGGCGTTGCTGGCCTGGCTGGTGCGGGGTCGGTTGGTCGGTGGGTGGGTCGGTTGGTCGTCGGTCAGTCGTCGAGTGATGACCGAAGCTGTATACAAGCGAGAGAAATTGGGTCAGGATGGTGGCGTCCTCTTTTTACGAGCTGCTGTTGCGGTCTCCGCGGTGCGACTTTGATGTGGCATCGGCCAACGTAACTACAAAGACGCCGACCGCTGTGACAGCTGCAGGGGAGGGGAGGAGGAGGAGAAGAAGGAAGGGCAGGGAAAGGGAGAGGGAGGCAGAACAATGGAGGAGGAGGAGGAGGAGGAGGAGGAGGAGGAGGAGGAGGAGGAGGAGGAGGAGGAGAAGGAGGAGGAGAATGGTTTCGTTATGCGCCAGGGTTCAGCGGAAACGGTTTCTGCGAGAGTAGAGAAACGATTCGTTACTTGGAAAATGATTCTGGAAGAAGCTATAGATCTATATGTATATATATATATGCTTATATATGTATATATGTATATATATATATTTATATATGCATATATGTATATATATATATGCATATATGTAGATATATAATGGCGGAAGAGTTATATGCATCGAGGAAGGTTGGCGAAAACAGATGGATAAAAAGACGTCTGCAGGAAAAGCGGTTTGTTAACTAAAACGTAAACGACGTCGATTGGAAGAAATTGCATCGCGAAGAAGAGATGAACTGAGATAGAGATGCCGATAAGAAAAGACGTTAAGACAGATTGGAACGTAAATAAAACGAAAATCACATTCTGAAGAAATCAGTAAACAGAAAGATAAAATTGCGTTCATCAAGTTTGGTGTGACGAATCAAGAATGGCTGATCAGATGCCAAAGAAGATGTGCGCCCAGCCAAGGTACAGCTTTGAAGGAAAGGACAGAGAAGCAGACAGACAGACAGACATACAGAGACATACATACATACAGAGAGATAGACAGACAGCGATCATTATCAGTTTACGAAAGGGATTGGTCATAAATGGCGTCACGTGCCTAGGGGCTGGGGGTCACACATCTGTGACAATTTGTGACGAGAGGGAGGAGGTGTTTAAGAAATGTGACGTCACATCGTCACATCAAACGTTAAAATGCTTTTTTTGTTTTATTTATAAATTTCAATTTAAATGTAAGCCTACAATACAATGCTGCATAAGTCTCTACACGTTTAAATTTGAATCTCCTGTTAAACCACATCAATGACACCATTTACATGAGCCATTCCTTCATGCGTAGGAGCTTTCAAAGACTTTTTAAAGTTTAGACTGCAATAGCAAATAGAAAAGCATAGGCTACTGTTTTTGTCTAGAATTATTGAAAATTAAGGTTATAATAATATTATAACCTTAATTTTCAATAATTCTATAGGCCTATAATATAGCGTATTTGTTCATCATTGCTTATTATATTATAATAAGCAATGATGAACAAATACGCTATATTATAGGCCTACTTGCTATCTTGGATTGTTTCGAGTTATTGTTATTAAACATTTTTAATTATTGTAATTATTCTGCAGGATAATTGTAATAATTAAATTCTATTCTTTTTCTTTCTACAATATATTTTCAAGTATTTTTTTTAAAGCTTATAACTACTTTAGGCTTATTGGATAATTGCATGAAAATTTGCATAAAATTCTGAACGTCTAGTTTTTTGGTGGGATGTCAGAGCTCTGTGATGACATATTTGAGGGGGTATGACTTTTGTGACGACGTATAATGAGGGAGGGTAAAACATTTGAGATCTAGGTTGACTGCTCGCAATGGAATCGATTCACGAGTGGATTCGAAAGAGTCGTGAAGATTTTTTTATAAACATTAGACATCGAATTATTTTTGCGTTGATTGTGTTTGAAAAACAGATGAATAAACTGGGATTATGCCTAAATATATTTACATTCATGAAAATAATGGAATGCCTCATGGGCGGAGTTTATCAGGGGCTAGGGCGGCTAAGCCCCCCTCCCCCCAAGAAGACCCAGATTCAGTTTTTGTACCGTGTAAACGGTATCTTTTCCCAGGCTTAGCCCCCAAGAAGGCGCAGACTCATAAGTTAGCCCTCCAAGAACGGAAACCAAACTCCGCCCATGGAATGCTTATTGTAAATGCAATTGTTATCGGTAATTTGTAAAGCGTCATGTCAAGAAAAACCTCATCAGTGACGGCACGGTGTCCAGAAGAAACCAAGCTAATTTGGCCTAAAATTAATAAGAAGTGGTGAAATCCTCCGGATTTGAGTTCCACCTACGTGAATTCGGGACATTTGCTAACTGAAGAAATGACCTTAGATGATAGTTTCTGCCTCTTCAAAACTATATACAGAGTCGACATTTCACTGAAAGCCACTAGGCCTATCCATCAAAGCTTGCTAAATTTTATACCTAATTTTTTATGTTATTTTAAAAGGGACTACTTCAACTTCGATAGCTGAGGAAATAAAAACTTTGTTTCCATTTAAAATTTAAGTTACATGAGTCTTCTACAATTTCTTTTCAGATCAAGTAATAGCCTGTAGCTTGGGGATTCAACAGTCTTGAAAAGCAGTAGCTGGGAGAATTAATAATCTGGAGTAATAGTTGCTAGAAGAAATATTTTGAGAATTAACGGTTATGAGAATTGGCCTAATTAGAACAAAAGTAAGAACTAGAAGAATTAATTGTCTCGAGAATTTATATTATAGAAAATTGCTAGCTATGAATCAATAGCAGGAATATCACAAAATTTAGGATCAATAATTGGATTTAACAGCTCTCAGAATTAATTTAACAGCTCTCAGAATTAATAGTTGAGAGAATGAAGAGAATGATTAGTCTACTAATGGAAGAATTGCTAACTTTGAGAATTCAAAGTTAGGAGAATTCGTTGCAAGGAGAATGAATTGCCACGAGAATTAATCACATGTACGAAGGTTTGTTGGAATCGAGACGCCTGCTGAGAGCTGCAGAGGTGGTTGCTGCTGCTGCTGCTGTTGTTGCTGCTGCTGCTGTGTGGTCCATTGTCTGCGGCGTTCGATGATCAACGTCTTTGTTCTGCTACCTCATCATCATCATCATCACCACCATCATCCGAATGATTCACACAACAGCCACTGACCCTATCCGATTGGTTTGCAGGATTTTTATCTGCCCGCAAGACTCAACAAGCGTTGAACATGTATTGGCTGGTCAAGTGCAGACCATTCTATCTTTCGCTGCTCTATGCTATTATTGCGAAGGCGATGGCTATTCAACTCGGGTCGAAATACGGGATTGAAAAGCCGCCAAATGCGTTTGAGCCGAGTTGATCCCTCTGTCGTTGAGAGCACGAACAACGAAACGATCTCCCGACCGACGATCGAACGACCGACCGACGCTCATATAATAATTATTATTGTAATAGCGCAACATAAATTCTTCAGCAGACGATGTTTGCAATCAAACGCTGATCATAAACGTATATTCTGCAATGTAGTTGAAAAATAACTTCATACCAAGCGCTCTATGAGTCTCGATCGTTTAATGTAACAGATGACTTCTACGACTCCAGTACCATCTAAGTACCGTAGACCAATTTCGATCTGCTCCTTTCGCTTTTGAACAAAGTTTTGCAAAAGTCTCGCATCGTTCGACGTTGAATATAGTCTGTAATATTATTTTTGAGGTCGTAAGGTCGATGGCTTCAGTTCCAAAAGAAGAAAATATTTTTTCTCTGCCCTGATATTCTCGCTCTAAGTTATCTCTACAATCACTCATGATGCTCCTACTACTGCTACTTCTACTACAACTACTACTATAGCAACTACAACAACAACAACAACAATTACTACTATGACTATCGATCGATGGCCCTGAGCAATTGAGAGTGCCTAAGGTCCGTACACTGCATCGTAGACTTACGGTGTTGCCAACGGAGCCTGACAGTAACCAATCGGCTACCGTGTCCGAATAAAAACCGGTCGATATAGGAATAGGAATAGAAAGACAAAATAAGAAGAGGAGGAAGAAGAATGGTCAAAATTATACAGAAAGCAGACGAGCAGTCGTTCCATAAAAGACAATGGAAACGACACAATGGAAACGACACAATGGAATTCTGCAATGTATGACACAATGGCAGATGCAACAATGACTTGACGGTCACACTGAGCAGAGATAAGTAGCATCACACGATGAGATGTCTAACAATCAGTCACAATGACTCTTCTCTATTCATTCATCGGACTAAAATCAGCCAATGAATTCCTTTATAAGTGGAATCTGCTGTGGAATCGTCGTGATTTGTAATTGTATCGAAGCGCATATTTTATTTAGCGAATGCTTTCAAGAGGGTATATATGGATGGCGGTCATATACGCACAGCCAACCTCCAACAACACACCCACGACAACGACAACAACAACGACAACAACGACAACAACAACAACAACAACACACGTTAACCCAGGCCAATCCTAACAGAAACCAATCTCGTCTGTGAATTTAATATGTATAGGCTATACACCTCTTGCTTCATCATCATCATCATCTCTCTGAGGCGTCGTGGGGTGACACTGGGGTGACACTGGGGTGACAGTGTGGTGACACTGGGGTGACAGTAGGGTGACACTGGGGTGACAGTGGGGTGACACTGGGGTGACACTGGGGTGACAGTAGGGTGACAGTGGGGTGACACTGGGGTGACAGGGGGTGACAGTGGGGTGACAGTGGGGTGACACTGGGGTGACAGTAGGGTGACAGTGGGGTGACACTGGGGTGACAGTGGGGTGACATTGGGTGACAGTGGGGTGACAGTGGGGTGACAGTGGGGTCGTGGTCGCTACGGTTCTGATCTTTGTCGGCTAAAGTTTTGCGCATTTGACGACAACATCGAATCCAGTAACCGACCAAACTGATATGAAATCAGGGAGGGAGGCAGGGAGGGAGGGAGGGAGGGAGGGAGTGAGGGAGGCAGGGAGTGAGGAGGATGGGAGGGAGGAGGTAGGGAGTGAGCAGTTGCAGCAGGAGGAAAGAAATAACGAAGATCGATCAACGGAAATGATTAAGTGGCAAAGCATAAGGAAGAGCTGAGAAGAAGAAGGAGAAGGAGGATCATGAGCAGAAAGAGGATGAGAAGAAAAAGTAAAAGGAGAAGGGATGAGGAGAAGGAGGAGGAGAAAGACAAAGAGAAGCAGAAGAGAGATGAGGAGAAGGAAGATGAGGAGAAGGAGGAAGAGAACGAAGAGGAAGCAAGACTGAACTGGAAAATTGGATATGAGTACACGCTGCAGCAGCCTATTATAGGTCTGTCGTCGTCTGTAGGTTAGTTTTTCTGTGAATACACGCTGTATATTGTACCAGCTAATAATAATATTATGCCGTCGATTACAGTCGTGAGAGGAAGTAATAAAGAAGATGAAGATTTATTAGATCCTATGATAGCAAAAGAGAAAAGATGAAAGGGGAAAATAGTAGTAAAGAGAAGCAGAGGATGATCTTATTGTCTGATCATCATTGAAAGATGAAGGTGAAGAAGAAGATGAATGTTTCCTTTGGCCAATCAAATGCTCTCGTCGTCTTTTCCAGGAAAAAACTGTCTGCATGGAACGGGTGGAATGTCGTTTCCTTGGAGCGTCGATCATACGTCAGCCAGATGAGACAAGACGGAGGAGCACCAAGCAGGACAGACAGACACAGACAGACACAGAGACAGAGACAGGCAAAGACAGAGACAGCCATATTGAGAAGCAAAGACAGATAGAGAACACCAGGCAGGATATACATGTAGACAGATATATATATATATATATATATATATATTTTGTTAACTCGAGTCTAAGGAGAAATCTCGCGAAGTCCCAAATTCATTTAAAGTCGTTTTAATAACAGCAATATATACAGCACTTAACTAGGTACAGAGTCATTGTAATACCTTGACCGTAGACTGACGATAGTCAAGTAGAACCGAACCAACGGTGAACACGACACAAACTCCTGACCAACCGAACGACGGCTGCTGAACGTCAAGGAGGGAACAGGTTCCAAGACCCACCAACAGGGTAGACGTCTCTGGAACATCCGCAAAACGAGTCCACCAACGGGGCGACCAAGACTCGACCAGTCTCACCAACGAGGCGTCAAAGACTCCACACACTATCGTCGAACCTTTCCACGAGATCTCGTGCCAACCCACGTGACCGGTGGCGCCAACACGCTCCACCGTACCCTCTCACGTGTAGAACCCACGGACCGTGTCCAGGTCTACACCCGAGATGGTCACGTAAGCCATAGGCTAGGAGAGGCTGTGAGTGAACGCTCGTTAAGACAAGAGCGTACACGTAACATACTCCCCCACCCGAACACGAGGAAACCCGTAGGTTGACGAGCAACCATCACCAACACCACCTTAACTAAACCATACACCATTTACTTAACGGCATAACTGCATAATGCAACAGCAAGATAACATATAACTATTCAGCTATAAATCGATATCAGCAACAAGGAGCTAACGTTACTTAACTAAATCATGAAGATTCCATTAAAATCCGTACACTTATGAAACACCACAAAGTTCAAGTCCGTTCCTACCTAAATCAATCACCGAACGCAAAGCGACAGACTAAATCTGACAACAATTTCGGACAACGCATTCTACATTGATGTCGATGCACAGAACATTGATTCGCTTCGCAATGAGAACATTGATTCGCTTCGCAATGAGAACATTGATTCGCTTCGCAATGAGAACATTGATTCGCTTCGCAGTGAGAACATTGATTCGCTTCGCAATGAGAACATTGATTCGCTTCGCAATGAGAACATTGATTCGCTTCGCAATGAGAACATTGATTCGCTTCGCAATGAGAACATGGATTCGCTTGGAAAGTCAACGTCCAACGTTTCCGGCAACTGCTCAGATTGACTTTAGCAACCTGCAGCAACTCGCACACCGTCCACCTCCAAACTTGCGCAAAGACACCACACAGGCCAACGACTTGAATGAGCATCACGCTCAACGCTTGAATCCATGGCGAAGATGCAACGAGCAACTTGTCGAAGTGCCCAGTGACCGAAGTGCCACTCGGCGACATCACCATAACGGACCACGTCATCCACAGGACAACAGAGTCGCTCGCGTCCGTCTCTCGTCGCAGCAATCGTCCACGGCGTAGTCGACGTCCATCACCGACCATTGACTCCTCAGCATCCACAGTATCCTGCAAATAGACTCCCGCACACAACTGAGAATCATTGCAATTCACATCCTCTTTAACAACATCAGAGGCAATAGAGGATTCCTCTAGCAAAGCACCTAAACCATCATGAACATAGACATCATGCATCACTGATTCAACCACATGACACACCACAGGCATGCACGAAGACTCATGCACAAAACTTGTATCACTAGCCGTCAACTCATAACAATTTTCAAGCACATAATCTGCCTCAATATCCGAAAACTCGTAGACATGATCATGCCCATCATTATCTGCCATAACACATGTAACAACAGAGTAATTCGCACGAACACTCATATCATCCTCAGCAACATCTGATGCAACCGTATAACCATCAACCGAAACACATGAACCATCATTGAGACTAGTCCTCACTGCGTCTGCCAAATATACATGCCAACGCACTATGTTATCATGCAACAACTTTCCTTTCGAAGTAGATTTCACATCATTGTCCATCCACAACAACACATCAGACAACTCAATGTTATTGGAGTCCTTTTGCACAACAAAGCAATGAGTAAACACCACAAACTTGTGCACATCTACAAACCTTTCAATCATCTCAACAGTTATGTACAACCGTACAACAGTCGAAACTGTGAAACACCAACAAGTCTTAACTGAAGATGCATCATACACAACAGTTGTCATCAACGACTCCACAACCAAACTTCCATTCACATTGTCATGCCACGGAACCACCATCATCGTCCCAAGCGACGCATCACCCAATTCAGAGACAACATTCTCTTCTGCTTCAGAAACATGCATTGCTTTAGTTGTCCACCGCACGAACAATTTCGCATCATCCTCAGAATTCATGTCATTGTTCAAACATGCAATCACATTGTGAAAAAAATCATTTATTCTCAAGACTCCAATGTCACGCAACACTTTGTCATACACCCAACAGAAAATCCAACTTCGGTAGTTTCCATGCACACACAACCCATTCACACAAGTCCGATGCAAGTCTCGAAAAGGAATTCTTCTAACCCACACGAACTTTGACCCGTGCGACTCAAACTCAAAGACACTACACGACAGATCAACTCCCCAACCCAAATTTCTATGCTCAAAATCCAACACATCGTCAAATAGCAAGTTCACCGTCATCATACAATCATCACATACAGTCAACAGCAGATTTGTGTCAACAAGAGAAGACTCCTCAAGCTTTTCCTGCAACGCACCTGCAATAGGCCGACCACACTGCACATCAAACTCAATCGCAGACAACGCCATTTCAGAAACATCAACCTTCGACTCACTGAGACACGCTTCATCGCACACAGCACTCGATACACGCTTACATTCGGTACACACAACGTCCGAGTCATTCACTCTCAGAAACAAATCATCGACAGCGACATCATTCGTACACTCATTGTACACCTGTTCGTGTAGTTCTGCACAAGCCTCAGCCCTATTCGCTCTTTTCTCCTCTAGACTAGGCCTATGTTCCATTTTCCCAAAATTTTCCTGTATATTAGATCTACTCCGGAGCACTCAACTACGCAAAAATTTTCTTCCACGCGCAACGAATAACAAATTTCTCCGTCACAAAACCGACGCAAAAATAATGGCAATTTAACCATAAATTCAACGACAATTAACGGACAAATTTCATCGACGGCCTCACGTCTTAGACCTACGTCCTCTCGCAAAAAGTCAATTACCGAAAACCATTTCTTATGGTCTAACAAGCCCTCACACGGCTCAACAAAATTAACAAACGGTCAGACCACCTGACTGACGGACAAATAACAAACAAAACGTAGGTACACCCATACGTCGTTTCAACCTACAAAAGTTACGCACGGCCTACAAAATTCAAACGGACCGACTTTTGTGTGTTAGAATATTCGCCCAAAAATTAGCCCACGACCGACAACCGACTAAGGCTCTCAAAATCTGTCTCGCACAAGAAAAAATTCCTCCGCAAATGCAAAACTATCAAAATTTCTCACTTTTCAAAATTTCACTCTCCCCCAAATAGCGCACGACCTACAACCGGCTACGAGCCCCCATTTGTTAACTCGAGTCTAAGGAGAAATCTCGCGAAGTCCCAAATTCATTTAAAGTCGTTTTAATAACAGCAATATATACAGCACTTAACTAGGTACATAGTCATTGTAATACCTTGACCGTAGACTGACGATAGTCAAGTAGAACCGAACCAACGGTGAACACGACACAAACTCCTGACCAACCGAACGACGGCTGCTGAACGTCAAGGAGGGAACAGGTTCCAAGACCCACCAACAGGGTAGACGTCTCTGGAACATCCGCAAAACGAGTCCACCAACGGGGCGACCAAGACTCGACCAGTCTCACCAACGAGGCGTCAAAGACTCCACACACTATCGTCGAACCTTTCCACGAGATCTCGTGCCAACCCACGTGACCGGTGGCGCCAACACGCTCCACCGTACCCTCTCACGTGTAGAACCCACGGACCGTGTCCAGGTCTACACCCGAGATGGTCACGTAAGCCATAGGCTAGGAGAGGCTGTGAGTGAACGCTCGTTAAGACAAGAGCGTACACGTAACAATATATATATATATATATATATATATATATATATATGCAGACATACAGATAGACAGGCAGATGCAGAGACAGAGAAATAGACACAGAGAGATAGACACATAGATAAAGTGAAAGAGACAAAGAGAGACAAAGACAGAGACAGACATAGAGTGACAGAAATGGACAGAGACATATTGAGAGACAGATAGACAGAGAGACATAGACAGATACAGACAGAGGCAGACAGACACAGAGAGGCAGATAGAGACAGAGACGGACAGAGAGAGGAGAGAGACACTGGCGACGACGACGATAATGATTCGAGACAAGAAACGGATTGCGAGCCACGTTTAGCACTGAGTCCTCCCGTGTGCGTATCTGTGTATGTCTGTGTATGTCTGTGTATGTCTGTGTGTGTGTCTACGTATGTCTGCGCGTGTCTGCGTATGTCTGTGTATGTCTTGTGTGTGTCTGTGTGTGTCCGTGTGTGTCTGTGTGCGCCTGTGTCTGTGTGTGTCTGTGTGTGTCTGTGTGTGTCTGTGTGTGTGTCTGTGTGTTTTTCTTGGCCAATGTAGTCAACAAATAAATCGCATGCAGATAGACCTATACGTCGCATCAAGCACGTACGTGTGAGTTCGTCGTAAACACATCGTCACAATGTCATGACGATCTGTACGTGTTGAGTCACGACACGGAATAAATACAAAATGGTTGGCGTATACATTAATTTTATGCAATTGGAAGAAGGAATAAAGAAGGAAGAGGAGGAAGTCGATCGCATTCCAGTCATCACCAGATGGAACAGTATAACAGGGTGTATAATGTATAATTATAAGGTCCGTGGCAGACTGGAGGGGCGAGAGACCCAGGTCACTTGCGACCATGCTGGATGGACACGGCTCGCGCAAACGCGCCGACTGTATATATATATATATATATATATATATATATATATATACACGTGTAAGCCTATAATTATTTAGGAGATACGACATATATTTGTAGGTTCCTATAGTATCATGTTCTTAGAACGGCCTATAGATAGGACACACCTATGCGGATGCGTCAAATGCCATAAGTCAGGAAAGTCGCGTTAACTGGAGTCTTCAAGAATTCAGTGTAATCTCACCAGCGCAATTCTAGTTTATCAAAGTCCGTCAAAGAAAGACTGGACTAGTGACAGAACACGAGATCTCGTGCTAAAGACAAGAGAGAGGCTTTTCTGGTAGGATCCCATGCATTCAGGACTCGTGAGCCTCGATCCATGCTTCACTTTAGTGCATAAATTGTTCGCAGCGTATAGCGTATACGCTCGGTGGCGCTTGACTGGATCAGATCATATCTATGCGGGCGAAGCCAGTCGGTTTTTTACAATGGGGTGCATTCGTCGTTGCGTGTTTTAACCAGTGGAGTACCTCAGGGGTCGGTTCTGGGGCCTCTGCTTTTTCTGCTGTATACGGCCGATCTTGAGAAACTTGCCTCTGGAGTGGGGCTATCCTCTCATTTCTATGCCGACGACTCGCAGCTATACACCACTGGTCCGTCGACGACTGCGCCTCAACTGCAGCAACACATGGAGTCGGGAGTAGAGGTTGTAGCTGAATGGTTGAGGTCAAATCGCCTCCTTCTGAATCCTGACAAAACTGATTTCCTTTGGTGTGCCACTCGTAGAAGGTGCGATCAACTTAGCAGTGAGTCCCTAAATATCTGTGGAATATCGGTGCGGCCTTCTACCGCCGTGCGTGACCTTGGAGTTCTATTCCAGACGGACATGTCCATGACGCGCCAAGTGGGACTGACGGTGAGCAGATGCTTTCGCCAGCTGCGGTTAATCAAAAGCTGTGTACGATCACTGCCTTTTGAGGCTGCAAAAACAGCCGTTTTCTGCTTCGTGGTTTCTCAGGTGGACCGGTGTAACAGTTTGTTGGCTGGTGCGCCGAAGTACCTGCACGACCGACTACAGTCTGTGTTGAATGCAGCGGCGAAACTCGTGTGTAATTGGCGGAAGTATGATCATGTGACACCATTACTGCGTGACGTGTTGCATTGGCTTCCAATACCGTACCGCATTGAATTCAAACTCTCATTGCTCGTCTACAAGTCACTACATGGCTTAGCACCGGACTACCTCAAATCCTATTGCTTGCAGATGGCGGCGTCAGGTGCTGGCCTTACACTGAGATCCAGTGTGAAAGGAGATCTGTATGTGCGAAGGACGAAGACACGCTTCGGGGAGCGTGCTTTTTCAACTGCTGGCCCCCGCTGCTGGAACAGTCTGCCTTCCACAGTTCGTTCTGCCAACTCTGTTGGGGTTTTCAAAACTCGTCTGAAGACATATTTGTTTTCCAAGGCGTACCTGCAGTGACTGAATATATTATGTTTGTGTTTGTAGAGGCGCCTTTGTAACGGCATGTGCTGTGTTACGGCGCCATAGAAATTGTCGTCATTATTATTATTATTATTATTAGCTGTGAGTCGTGGAGAAAGTGAAGCTTGGCCGACAGCCCAAGGAAAGTTTTCGAGAATTTCAAACAACTTCGAGGGTCCAACTGCGACACGGGACCCACTATACAGACAGAGTAGGTCCTAATCAAGAACCTCCTTTTAATCCTTTCGACATGTAGGGATTAAAAGGATTCTCGATTCGGATCTTGTGAATAATCTGTTGATGAGAGGATCAGACAGAGAACAGCCAAGAAACTGCACGGTCCATACCAACAGCTTTAATATCACAATTACTGATATAAATATGCATGAATCTGTGTCAGGAAATAGTCTACCTGCATAAAACTTTTTGGGAACGCGAAACTGTGAAAATACGGGATGGGCATCTGACCGCGCATGGGCGTCCTGCCCCGCTCTCCCCTAACTATGATAGGATAGCTTCGAGAGCGCCTCTGAGTAGCTAACCTGAAGAGGCTCTATATAAATTCTCAGAATGAAATAAATTCTCATACCGTGAACACGGGTATGCGCTCAGCTGCATTCGGCATTCGTATATTTTGCACCGAATTGCACCGAAATACTCCTCGCCTCCTCTCCAAAATGGCGACCATTAGACCGTGCTCGGGGATTGTGACGCTGGCCGTTAATCGTGTTGAATGGATTTGTTGATGACAATTAATCTGTACGTAGATCAAAAGCAGCAGAACTCCTTCGTCCCCCCCACCACCCTGTAGAGCGGGTGGAGGCGCACATTTCCTACTCGTGAACTCTGGAGCTGGCAATAAACGAATCTGAGGTTACACATCACGAGCATCGCTCTACTAGACATTAAATTTTGATCCGATGATTGTGCAAAGACAAATTTATTGATAAACAAGACAAGAAGTTTCTTATCTCGAAGTAGTTTGGGCAAAGAAGTGAACGAACAACACTCGTATTTGAAACGCAACTCATGATCAAGATCATCTTGCTGCACGCATTAATATTTTATTTGCATACAAAGTTGAACTCTAAATGTCGCAATTCTATCATCCAGTCCAATAATTTTATGGTACATGATGTACAGCGTGGGCCAAAAAGACCCGAACGGTTTTTTGCCAAAATCTTGGTCAGAAGTAGGCCTAAGAATTTCGAAATGAAATCGCGGTTTTGCTACTTTTTGTTGCGTTACGTTTTGAATCGTCAAAAAACTGTTGGTGGCATCACTAAGTGTGATATAACTTTTGTTCTGTTTCAAATATTTTGATGAAATCTGGTCATCATGTGTAAATATGAATTGTCTGTAACCTTGTAAAATTTAATTTCGAAATTCTTACCTCTGGCCAAGATATTGGCAAAAAACTTAGTTTTTTGCCCACCCTGTATGTTATGTAAGATATACAATATACTACGCACGATATACGTACAGGGTGGTCCAGCATAAATGTCTCGACTTTGCACGCGTATAGCTTCGCCAATTTTTGACATTTATTTATACTTTATGCGTCAAATTAAAGGTATTTCACTCTAGTATGTGCATGCACTGAAAAAATGGAACTGGTACAAGTTTAGGTTTTAATTATATACTCGGAACAGCGCTAGCTACCATACATGTATTTTGTTGTCATTTTTTTGTGACGCAATCTGGCGCCATTGACAGACGATGATCGCGTTCTGATCCTAATTTTACGAACTGATTATGGATTTAATTCGTTTTAAATGATTAACGAATTTTCTAACAGAGGATGGAATAAACAATACCTTGAATTATCTGCTATACGGAAATTGAAAAATAGGACTTTCTATACTCGTAAACCATGGGAATCGCGACGCGTATGTCTGCTAGCATTGGTCTTGTGTCCGAGTAAATTTGCAGTCAAGACAATGACCCGGTTGGACCTACAAGCATATCTCCCCGGGTCATTCAGCGCGAAACAGGTAGTCCTAGAAACACTGTACAACGTATTCTAAAGGATAATCTAAAGTTATTTGTCGACGTGATGTCCAACAGCACTCCAACACTGACGCAAAGAAACGTCTAGCGAAACAGCGGGCGTGCTGCCAGCCGTTTCTTTGCGTCTGAACCAGCGCGTGGCAGCGCGCACGGCTGTTGATAAAATTAAAGGGACATGGTTTGGCGATGAAAGGGTATTCATGGTAAAGACTCATACAAGCACCCAAGATGATCGAGCCTATGCACGTGTTAGCAAATAAACGATTTGTGAATATCCCGGGGAAACGGCGCCATATCAACAACAATAACAAAATATGGTAGCTAGAGCTGTTCCGAGCATATAATTAAAACCTAAATTTAAACCAGTACCAATTTTCCAGTGCAAATACTAGAGTGAAATACCTTTAATTTGACGCATAAAGCATAAATAAATGTTGAAAATTGGCGAAGTTATACGCGTGCAAAGTCGGGACATTTATGTTGGACCACCCTGTATATACGATATATGATACAAAACATATGAATATGCTACGTTACGATAATGATAGGCCTGTGATTATATATTCTAATGACGCACGAAATACCAAGCGAAGGTCTTTTCCAAGGAAACAAGCGACTGAATCCGTTGGAGATGACCATTTTAAATCTTCTTCTGTTCTGAGGTTCAAATAAATTCCCCCGAATTTCAGTCTATAAGTCTAAGCTGCGTAGGGACCTTGGACAAGTCCTTCACTCGCAATTGCTCAGCGCTTCGGCGTGAAACTCAGATGCAGTGTCCGCGCTGTAGTCGGGAGCGCCTCTGAGTAGAGAGCTTGAAGTCGCGCTATAACAAGTACGCATACAAACAAACAAACAAAATATATAAAATTTATGGGAAGACAAAACCGCTTCAGCTTATTCTTCTCTTAATTTTGTTTCTTATACCCCGAGGTATAGTTCTAATCTCTCAGGTTAAAATGCATCCATATAGGGCCTACAAAAAGTCTCTTTTCTGGGACTGCTGATCACTCAGAAAGTTTTGACTGGAAAATTATTCTCATCATAATCAGTATAATTATCACTACTGTATGCCTAATTATTATTATTATCATTGGAATTATTTTATCTCAGGTACCTCAGATCTTTCAGAAGGTAATCAAATTATGCAGAGATGTAAAAATCCGTTCTGGGACGGCTATAACTCGTCAAAATTATTGTTATTACTATTATTATTACTACTACTTCAACTACTACAACAACTATTTTATATTACTATTATTGCGTTGTGGGTATTGGCAGATATTTCGATAAGCATAATTATAATCGCAGTCGATGAATTCAATTCCAAATCACATTCGTTGTGGGAACGCATGAGTCTTCAATGATAACGTGTTGTAGATGAGATGATGAAAAAAGAGTTCAACTGCAGCAGATAATTGAAAAAAATGCAGTCTATAGCGTTGTGGGACATTTCAGATGCAGCATTATGCCAGACAATAACAGACGGGTCTGTGTGTCTTACAATAAAGACGAGTCTGTCTATTGCAAACGAGGTTACTTACCACGATTCTCATGTGTCGATCAAAGGCGGAACACGGAAAAAACAATTAGCATACATTGTCCTCAAACCATCTTCCATAGATATAATATTAGGCTATAAATATTATATATATATATATACAGTATATGTAAATGCAGCCATACGTAGCCTGAACATCAGCAGAATGTGGTGTGTATATACAGGGTGGCCCAGCATAAATGTCCCGACTTTGCAGGCGTATAACTTCGCCAATTTTAACATTTATTTATACTTAATGCATCAAATTAAAGGTATTTCACTCTAGTAATAGCTCTAAAAAGTTGAACTGGTTATACATGTAGTTTAGGTTTTAATTATATACTTGGAACAGCGTTAGCTACCATTTTTTGTCATTACTGACGCAATATACGCCGTTTCCACGGGAATTTCTATCGTTTTTTGCTAAAACGCGCGTAGACACGATCGTTTTGGGTGTTTGTAGGGTCCTTACCATGAATATCTTCTCACCGCAAAACCACGTCCTTTCAATTTTGCCAACAGCCGTGCACTGCCATGCGCTGCTTCAGACGCTTGCACGCTGCCAGCCGTTTCTTTGCGTAAGAGTTGGAGAGCTCGTTGGACTTCTCGTCGACGAATTACTTTAACTTTAGGCCTATATAATCTTTTCCAATACGTTATGCAGTGTTTCTAAGACTGCCTGTTTTGCGCTTAATTTCCCTGGGAGATTTGCATGTAGGGCCTGCCCTGGGTATTGTCTTGGCTGCAAATTTACTCGGACACACGAGCAATGTTATCGGATGTGAGCGCCGTGCGCACCGATTCTCATGGTTTGCGAGTAGAAAGTCCTGTTTTATCAATTTTTCGTAGCAGATAATTCAAGGTATTGTTTATTCCATCCTCTGTTAGATAATTCGTTAATCATTTCAAACGAATTAATTTCCTTATCAGTTCGTAAAATTAAGATCGAAACACGATCATCGACTGTCAACGGCGCCAGATTGCGTCACAAATGACATCAAAATAGCTAGCGCTGTTCCGGGCATATAGCTAAGACCTAAGCTAGTATCAGTTCAATGTTTTCAGTGCAATACTAGAGTGAAATACCTTTAATTTGATGCATTAAGTAGAAATAAATGTTGAAAACTGGCGAAGTTATAAGCGTGCAAAGTCGGGACATTTATGCTGGGCCACCCTGTATATATAGCATGTAGTCATCAGATTCTGCTGTGTACTATAGGCTAATTCGACGGTCATTTCAAAGGTTCCCTGTGGTTGGATGGTGGGCGCAGCTGGGAGGAGGACACAGAAATCGTGGGAGGGAAGAATTGTTTCGCTTTTGTCGCTCCCGAATTCTCTGGGCGCCTATTGTTTTCCGAATTCCGAGAGTAGCAGACAACGAACGGCGACACAATAAAGTTTCAGTGGCTGGCGTCGCAGCTGTTGGTGCGTGACTGAGCCTGCATGCTGGTAGAACACGAACAAGGAGACGGAGGAAGAGGAGGAAGAAAAGAGGAGGAAGAGAGGAGGACCAGGGGGGGAGGACGAGGAGGAGGAGGACGGCGAGGAAGAGAAGGAGAGAGAGGAGGAGAAGGAGGTGGAGGTGGAAGAGAAGGAGACAGCCAGTCACTCCTTCGTCGCCTACATGTGTATGTCGGCCGAGTACGTGAAAGCGCCGCGCATCTGTGACACGATATATACGTGACATGTATACATACAGGGTGAGGCAATAAACGAAGGTCTTTAGAGGTCGTGCGTGTTGTTACGCCGATACTTGGGTCTACTATTTCTGATTGTCCTATAAATTTACTCTGACCATTCCTCGAAAATTGTTCCAAGAAAAGCGAGAAAATAAAGCGACCCACCGCAGAGAAGTCGAAGCGACGAATCTGCGAGTCTGGTCTCTGACATCATGGTTAACTACTCAGGCTTTATAACTTCAGTTTACAACCAGAAAAAGCAGATTCTTTGACCCACATTAAGATTAGGCTGCAATTGAAATTTCAACATTTTTATTAATTAAATATCTATTGAATTAAAAACCTCAGTTAGGCTATCACCTAATGACCGACGTAGCCACTTGGAATATAGATAATTTCAGTTATCGGCAGCCATCTTGGACGCCATCTTGAAAATGGTTGTTATCCGTTGTTCAGAATTGAGGAGACCTTTGCTGTGTCAATAAGCATGAGAAAATAATGGCCACAGATTTCAATGAGAAACCTTCTGTATCAATTTGCTGATGGCTAAACCATTGATCTGACAATTAGTTGCTGCTCAGCATATATTTTGGGCGCCTCCGAGTAGGTTTCTTGAAGGGCACTATATATAATCTTGAAATAAATATATACATATGTATCATATTCGCATTAGCATTGTCATGTCATGTCATGTCATTCCGCCATCGTCGCTCTGCGACGGTTGGCTGCACGAATGGATGAGCATTTTCCACAGTTGTCTATCTCCTGCCATGTTCATTAACCTCCTCCCCGAAAGTCCAGTCCACTTCAAGATGTTGTCTATCCATGCCATTCTTGGTCTTCCTCTTCCCCTTTCTCCCTCCATCAGTCCCGTCATCAGGTTGTTTTCTATGCTTTCCTTTTGCTGTCTCATCACGTGTCCGAAGTATCGTAATTTTCTTGTTTTTACGTGGGTCAACAGTTCTTGCTTTGTTCCTGCTATGAAGTACACCTGTTCGTTGGTCAGTTTTTTGTCCATGGGACTCTTAATGTTTTTCTAAGACATTTGTTCTCGAATGCTTGTATGCGTCTTTCTTCCTCTTTCTTTAAAGTCCATGCCTCACACCCGTATGTCGCCACAGGAAACACCAATGCCTTCAGTAGTCTCGTCTTTGTTCTGTTGCTGACAGCTTTATTTTTCCAAATCTTCGTCATATTTACCAGACTCGTCATTCCCATCGCAAGTCTTGCTTTTACTTCTCCCGTGCAATTTGCATCCTTTGTAACCCGGCATCCCAAATAAACAAATGAATCCACTTGATCCAGCTGTCCTGCGTTCACTTCTGTTGTCAAAATTTCATCAGTGGTTGTCATGACCTTCGTCTTCCCTACATTTATCTTCAGGTTGAACTGTTCTGCTGCCTTCTCTACTCGGTTCACTATTTCTTGAAGTTCTTCCGGAGATGTAGCAATCAGAACAATATCATCAGCATATCTGAGGTTGTTTATAATCCTCCCTCCGATTCTAAGGCCTCCTCCAAAGCCTTCCAATGCTATTCGCATCACCTGCTCCGATAGAATATTAAATAAACATGGTGAGAGGTTGCACCCTTGTCTGACCCCTCCCTTTACCCTGAACCATGCTGATGTGAGGTCGTTCGTTCTCACGTTAGCGTGTTGTTGTCTATATAAATTTCTTATTAGTTCTACCAGCTGCGGTGGGAATCCCGTGTCAAGCATGGCCAGCCACAGCTGGTCGTGCCTAACCGTGTCGAAAGCCTTGGAGAAGTCTATGAAGCAGAGGTACAACGGTTGTTTCCTCTCTCTTGCCTTCTCCAAGATGATCCTTATGTTCACTATTTGATCTCTTGTGCCTCGTTTTGGTCTAAATCCTGCCTGTTCTGGAGCGATTTCTTCCGCTAGTCTGTTTTGCATTCTTTCCAGTATTACACGCAACAAGATCTTGCTTGCGTGAGAGACTAATGCGATTGTTCTATAATTTCCGCATTGAAGCGGGTCTCCTTTCTTTGGAAGCGGTATGAACGTTGATTGTGTCCATTCCTCTGGCCATATTCCTGTGTTCCAGATCTCTACGCATATCTCGTGCAACTTGGTTATTGTCATTTCTCCTCCAAACTTTAATAATTCAACTGCTATATCGTCCGGACCTGGGGCCTTTCGTGACGCTGTTCTCGTTATTGCTCTTCTGATCTCTTCAATCAATGGTGGTGGTTCTCTTTCTTGATAGGAAATCTCTACTTCTTCTTCCTCTCCGTCGTATAATTTTTCGCAATATTCCTTCCATCTGCTGTTGACTGCCATTGGATCTGTGATTTTCTTTCCATTGATGTCTCCAATGATAGTGTGCCGTGGTGTGAACTTTCCTGTGAGCCTCTTTATTGTTTGAAAGACAGGTCTGCTGTTGCCTTTGCTTGCATTTTCTTCCAATTCCTTGCAGAGTGAATCAAGTTCTTCTTGTTTGTCCCTCCGGAGTCCTGCTTGTACCTCAGCTCGCAGCTTCTTGTATTCTGTTTCCGATTTTGACTTTATCTCTCTTTTCTTCTCGATCAGTTTCCATGTATCTTCTGAGATCCAGTTCTTTTTTCTGTGTTGGTTCCCTTTCCTTATTGTCACGTTTGCTGCTCCCCGCGCAACTTCCTTCAGTTGCTGCCATAATCCATCTGGTGTGCGTGGTTCTTCTATGCTCTCCAGTGCTTCGAACCTGTTTGAGATTTCTACTTGATATTGCTCTGCGACCTGTAAATCTTTGAGTCTCTCGAAGTCCAGAAGCAGCGGTCTTTCTCTTTTCTTCTTCTTGAATCTTAACTGCATTGTTAATATCACTAGATTATGATCAGAGTTACAGTCCCCACTTAGATATATCCGTGCGTTATTGATCGTTTGTTTCCATTGTTTGCCAATTAGAATATAATCTAGTTGTGCCCTAGTATGTCCATCCGGGCTTTTCCACGTGTATCGGTGTCTGTTGTGTAGTCGTGATAGCGTATTAGTGATGAACAGGTTGTGTTCCGCGCAGAACTCCACCAGCATTTGCCCCCTCTCGTTTCTCTCTCCGTGTCCATATCTGCCTAGCACGTCCCTTTCCGTCGCGTTTTCTCCCACTCTGGCATTAAAGTCACCTGTGATCACTAATATGCTGCGCCTGGGAACCTCTCTGATCGCATGGTCCAAGTCTGTGTAGAATTGTTCTGCTTCTTCTTCATCTTTATCTGCTGTTGGCGCATAGCACTGTATTATTGTTATATTTCTTGGTTGTGATTCGAACGTTGCCTTGATTATTCTATGATTTATCGCGTCATATGATGCCAGGCATGACGAAATATTCTTATGAATCCAGATGGCTACTCCATGATGTTCTCTTTCTGTTCCTCCTGCGTATACTATCGTATGTCCATCCAATGTCTTAAAATGTCCAGATCCCGCCCATTTGGTTTCTGACAAGCCGCATATGCTGACATCTAGCCTCTCCATTTCTCTACCAATCATCGATAACTTGCCTAATGCGTTCAGTCCTCGTACATTCCATTGACCTATCTTTACACGTCGTCTGCTGTTTAAGTGTCTCACCACTGTTGCCGCAGCAACTGTTGTTGTCGTTGCTGTTGTTGTTGTTGTTGTTGTTGTCGTTGTTTTTGCTGTCGTTGTTGTCGTTGTTGTCGTTGTTGAGTCAGTAGCAAACTTTTCGGTGTTCACCCTGTCTCTCCCAATGAACATCGCGGACCTTTTTATCCTGGGCGTCGTCCGAGCCAGTATGACATCTGTTTCATTGCTTCTATCCATTGTGTTTAAGGGGGAATTCATGACCTGCTAAGTACCCCACTCTCTTGCCGGTCCCGCAGTTGATTAGCCGTTGCATCAGGTTGGACCTAATATGCGCCAAACCATACGTTCGGCGGCTGCCGTTGGGTGCATCTACGCTCCTCATCCGCCAGCTATACCGATAAGAGCCGTGCTGCTGCCCGCGGCTCTAGGTTTTGAGGGAAACCCACACCCGGCTGTAGTTTAACGTCATACCAGAAGTGAGAGGAATGAGACTGGTCGAGAAAGTTGTTTAAAATGTGAATCAACGAACGTCTTTGCAGCGTTGCTATAGGCAACGTATTGTGACGTCGTCGGATGTTAAGATGTTTACCGTTGTAGATTATGAAATTTGTTCTAGTTTCAGATGCACAATAATCCACGCATTAAAACTGAAAAGGTTTAAAAATTCCGAATTAACGCCAGAAGAAATAAATATGTTCCTGATCTTGACATCGAGAGAAAGACAACGGTTTAACAAACTTGTTCTGACGAGCTCGCGTTACGTGTAAACACTGTAAAATTAAGAGAGATAAAATCCATCGACCGATTGCTGTTACGTCATCATTCATCCTTTAATTATTAATTATTAATTATAGCATTAGCATTGCTTAAACATATTATTATTATGACAGAGCTTAATTAGTTTGCGCTGTGCTACAGGTATCCTACGTGAACGACTTTCTCAATATCCTTACACAGTGATATCCAGTGTGAAGACCTGAACCTTACTTTTCTCGTTTACAGGTCAATTTATAGATCCACTTGTGCACTTGTGTTCCTCGTCCTACTCTGCAACATGCTTCTTCCTTTAACCAATGCGACCCTCGTACAAATTAAACCGACATACTTTGCTCTGAAACGAAATAAATCCACGATAAAAACTGTCCTTGCAAATGTCTCATGCTGCTGCACACTAATCTCCAATCGTCATGCCATGAACCCAGAGAGACTTCGAGTTCTGCGACATAATTTATTTCCTTCATCTGTTTAACTGAATCATTTTGTTCACTTATTATTTCACTGCGCAGATGTCAAAGCTTTCTCGCTCGAACTGCACTTGTCACGTCGTGTTCTATAGTAGGTCAAAATGTCGGCGTCACTCGGTGCGTAGTTTATTTCAATAGTGTTGAATATTTTCATTGTATCTTTTAGACCAACAATTTCTGCGTTGACCCACATGAGTGTCAACATGCTACTAAGTTCGAGTTTCTAATTCTATTAAGGCAATTAAGTGTCTTTCCTTTGTTCTAAATAGTATTCTCATCAATAGCCTAACGTCCACATAAAGTGTTAGAATACCGGTAGCGATCAGAGCGTTGTACCGATGATGATGATGATGATGATGATGATGATGATGATAATAATAATAATAATAATAATAATAATAATAATAATAATAATAATAATAATAATAAAAAGCCGTTCCAGAATGCAATTTTTTACGTCTCCGGACAATTTTTTTAAATTCCGAGGGATCTGAGATACCTCGGGTAAAAAAATAATGATAATTGGAGACGAGAACCTATAACGTAATTTTAATCTTTTGCAGCCTGAGGGATCCTTACTACCTCGGGTGACAAAAAATAATAACGTTGGCATCCATGGCAAGAACCGTCAATCGCAAACAAGTGCTGACAAAGGATAGTATCTGGTACTGTAACAACATCCGGAGTTCTTAACAGACGTAGGCCTATATGTCTATTTCTACTGCATCTGCCTACACAAAAGTGTACACAGTTGATGGCTCACTCTGAATCACGCGATCTCTGAATTACGTAGGCCTACATGTATATGTATAATTATAATGTAGCTAAGACATCGACATTGACTGACTGCACAGTGTAGGCCTACACATTGTTCAGTCGTGACACATCTAGTAACACATTATGTAAGCATATTATGCATTATTGTATATGAATTGCATCTCAACACACAGATCATCATCATCATCATCATCATCATCATCGATCACTATTAGTATTGATCATTACTACGCATTTATTAAACACCACTATTTCCAATGACGAAGCATCAATTGATGACGAAGCTGACCAATATATTGTGATTGAAGAAGAAGTCCGCAGTCCGCAGTCTTTCTATTGGGTCCATTTATCATAGGCTTCTTCAACTTCAATCGACGCTCTGCATAGGCCTATAGACATGAGAAGGCGGCCTATAACAGGTTCTTTTCCAACTTCGCTCTTCCAAATAGTGACTTGTCTCTCAGATTTTGGCTGAGATCAGCTGCGAACGCATTTTCATCGCGTTGGTACTTCCAGGACATGCAGTCCTCACTTTGGTCCGGCATTTCGTGCTTTACAGCATGATCGGCTGTAGGCTCCACAATTATAATTTAGAGGAAGACAACCACTAAATCATATCCATAACGCATCAAATTTAGCCTACCAGTTCTTTACGTATGAACATTCTGCTCCATCAATCTTTCTCCGTTAGTCCTAAAATCGATGTTTTATTTTATTCTCCTCGTTTACCGAGAGATTGATGCACTTCCTATCGACGACCCAATCGCTCAGAGGCGCAGCGCATGCGCAGCGCATGCGCACGGCATCATTCTATGCTTCTTCAGCCGTAATGATGGGCTATTATTTGCCACTCAATGTTTCCGATTCATTGATGACATCAGTACATCAACGTCTGATCATCGTTGGGTCATAATAATAAAAACTCTCATGCAGGTCGTTTTCTCACATTAAAAACTACTCGGCGCAGTTAGCCTACATGTATATACGAAAGCAGTTCGGGCTGGATATATGACCAACATACGCTAGCAATATGCAATTGTGATGGACTGGCATAAGATAGGCAGGTACACACGTTGAAGGAAACATGACTAGAGTGAAAATGGAGCTTTATTTTTAAAATTAAGTTACTCTGTTGTGTACATGTATGTCTCTAGAACAATGCTAATTGGCACGAATGGCTTGATGAGTAATGGGTTGCCGTTCGATCCAGGAACTCTCCTCCAATTTGTTGGCGGTTCCAACGATTGGGAGAAGTGTATGAAAGAAGCAATAGGCCACACATGGTTTTGATGCAATACATAGTAAGAAAATACCCATAGTAGTAGTAGTAGTAGTAGTATTATTATTATTATTATTATTACTAGTAGTAGTAGTAGTAGTAGTAGTAGTAGTAGTAGTAGTAGTAGTAGTAGTAGTAGTAGTAGTAGTAGTAGTAGTAGTAGTAGTAGTAGTAGTAGTAGTAGTAGTAGTAGTAGTAGTAGTAGTAGTAGTAGTAGTAGTAGTAGTAGTAGTAGTAGTAGTAGTAGTAGTAGTAGTAGTAGTAGTAGTAGTTGTAGTAGTAGTAGTAGTAATATCCAAGAAAACGACGTTCTAGACTAGTTTTTAAACAGCAGTTAGCAACGAAGTCCCTGAGGGATCCTAGATACAAAATACAAGTAATAATAATAATAAAAATTTAAATAATGACAGTAGAATAATAATAATAATATTATCATCATCATCATCATCATCATCATCACCATCATTAACATCACTATCATTATTATCATTACCATCATTAGTATCATTACTACGCATTTTTTGAGCGTCACAATTTCCAATGACCAGCATCAATAATTATTGATGACGCTGACCAATATATCGTGAGTGAAGAAGAAGTTGAGTGTCAACTTTCTCTACTTAGTGTAGACATCTCAGATGCAGATGGAACATGATGTAGACCTATATACTCTCACTCGGTGCCAAAGTATGGCGTTATAACTAATCGGCTACCGTGCCAATGTGTATGCCGTCATCTGTCATCTGACCCGGCAACTGCCAATCACGGTGAGGCAAGATGGTCTTAAAGGCTACAAAGTCTTTTCTCCTATAAGCCTCTCTGCAGTCCCATACTCGATTCTTTCCTGTACTATGCGCATAAACGACGGAGATAGAAGCAACGCATGCCACTCTTGGAGTGCATCAACAGAGTGAGGGAGACAGACAGACAGACAGACGGACGGACAGACAGAGAGAGAGGGTGAAAAGAGATAGATATAGAGATAGAGAGACAGACAGACACACAGACACAGACAAATAAACAGAGAAACAGAGACAGCGACAGAAACAGAAACAGAAACAGATATAGAGAGACAGAGAGACAGAGAAACAGACACACAGACAGAGACAGTACAGAGGCAAATACAGCGATAGAGAGACAGAGTGACAGAGAGACAGAGAGAAGAAAGACAGACAGAGAGACAGACAGACAGAGAGTGAGTGACAAACATACAGGCAGACAGACAGAGAGAGACAGATATATAGGCCTGAGTGGTCCCTCCTCTGTTACTCTGTACCTGTGAAGGGTGAGGCCATTGTCCTTCGTTTCTGGAGATTTATTGCAGACTTAGGCAACTCATGACAGCACGAAATTGAATAATTTGTAAAACAAATTGATTTATATTTTTCTGGCTAAATCTATTTTTAAAGTATCAACTGAATAATGAATAAATAATTTTAGTATTTGAGAAGAAGAATTGCTTTGTCTACGTTGAGCTGAGTTTATATTGAACAGTCCAATGACTCAAAACTAATAAACAAGCGATTAACAAATAATTTTGAATTTTATAAACGAACCGCTTTGTTCTTTCTGGTTGAGTTCATATATAAGTAGTTGAAAAGCTATAATCTGCATCAACATGTCATAGAATTAATTTGGTGAATCGTTTAAAATGAAATCAATCGATTGATGATTGTTTTAATTTTGGCTGTGGCATTGTGGCTATACTTGAGGAGTGGCTAGTGAATATATATATATATATGTATGTATATATATATGTACATTGTACTGTCATTTGTTTATTATAACATGCATGTACACCAAAATGCGGATAGCAATTGGTCCATTAAAGAATATTCTTATCTTATCTTATGTAATACATGTTGTGTATAAATGGAAATCCGAATATTTTGGCGTATAATGTAGAGTTCAGAAAACGGACAAGTAAAGCAATCTGCTTGTTAAGGTTAGTAGTGTTACCGGTACATGTACACGTCAGTGAGTGAGGGTCTATTAGATATTACACTATTTCATAGATCAATGCGAATTTCATGAGGAGTATTCATATTCAGTATATACTATACAGTAGGCCTATGATTATACAGAAGTCGTATATATAATTATATATAGGCCGTACCTCATTTAGCGCTAATTGAATTCACAGACATCAAAGTAGCTGCAACATGAAATTGCCGTCTGCTCTGTTGGAATGTGTCTAATGATTGGCGTTACTGTGAAACATCCGAACGAATTTGTACTCATTTATTCTGATGAACAGGATGAACAGGATCTGATGAGGTAATTAATTTGAAAGAGCACCAGACGCCATGGAAATGGGTCGTGTAGCCTACACTGAGGACGCACTGGCGATTCATGATGTATTCAAACACCATGCAACAATGCACGTATGCCATGCAGACATAAGGATCGGTGTTGTAAACCTATAGTCTATTGCTATATTGTATTTGGATGCTCTATGTCAACGTAGAGAGTTTAGAGTACACCCTGAAGTCTTTGTTATTTATGGCTGAATAAATTCTTCTATAGTCTGACAGGTCTTTGCTACAATAATTATGGATTCCACTCTCGTCATTCTCCTCGCAGCCTTTGCACGACGTAAGCTGCCTTTCTTTCGTCTCGATTTTCTCTAGATTAAACAGACGAGCGTTGTTGACTAACTCGTAGGTCTACCTTTATCACACCGTAAAGCAAATCCTGCGGTTTAACGGTTGGCCATAACTATTATTATAGTATTTCTTTCCATTTATCTTTCATTCACACATTGAAATTAGGAAATCAAAGTAAATTCGTATAGTTTTCGGCTTCGCAACTGACCTCTGACGAAAGAATTGTTGTGAGACGAAGAGAAATGTCGTCCAGCAGACGCAGTGGGACGCGTTTCATTGCAGGATGAAAAAAGATGAATATTTCATTGCTAAACACTTCAAGCGTCGTTTCTTTGATCAATCGGCGATTCGAACAAACTAGGTTCTTCTGACCTATTCTTAATATCGGATATAATTTTGCACCTGACGTAGTCTTCCTTTGAAGAGAGATTGGGTGAATGTCTATATATAAATGCTGTATTTGTGTGTGAAGTATGAAGGCAAAGAGTTTCCTGAAGCAACTTCCAAGTGAAGTATTCTGCTTACAATTAATTTGTTTCAGTCATCCTTCAGACACCTTGTGCAGACGCTCGGTCTTGCATCTGTCAACCGCTACAGAAACCGGTTTGTGGACATGACGGTATCACCTACGCAAACCCATGTGAGGCTCTATGCGCGTAAGTATGATCCAATTAAACTCTAAGAACATAAGGAGGTAAGGGATGGCAATATAAGTGCTCATTTTCAGGTAGCTTCAGATGTGTCATTTGATCAGAATACAATAACACCTAAGAGTCGAGCATAAATTTTAGAGAAGCTATTAGGTGCAAGCAAATATAACTTCGTCATTTATTCTACATATAGCCAGTATACTAATATAGGTCTATTTAGAGTAAATGACGAAAGGCATTCAACAGCCAGTCGATTCAATTCGACGGAACTGGGAATCCGTATTTGCGAAGGAATCGAGTTCATAATTGATTAGTATTTGCTGATTGCTTTGAGTTTTCGTTTACAGCGGTGTGTCGGTGGCACACGAGAATCAATGCGGACCAGAGGTTGGTGCCTCCCGATATCGAACAGAATGCCACTGTCCAACGATCTCGTGGCCTGTCTGCGGCAGAGATGGCTTCACATACAGCAATCCATGCCAGGCATTCTGCAGGTACACAGACAGATCAATCTATTATAGGTTAGACTATAGTTAAAGTGCCGACGACGGAAAGACGGATTGCACCAGAATCATCAGTGAAGTATAAATCTCGAAGTGTTGCTTTTGTGCACATCATTCATCAATCCTTTTCGTGCAATTCTGCACAACATCGGGTAATGCAGCTCCTCCATTTCTCCCAGTCAAACGCCAGTTGTATCGCCTCGTCCCATGTCATGTCCATGCATTTCAAGTCTTCCCTGATGGTTTCCGGCCAGTTTTTCCTTGGTCTGCCTCTTCCGCTTCCAGTTCATCACTTGTCTTGCTATCCTGGCTTCAACCATGCGGATCACACGACCCATCCATTTCAATTTTCTCTTTCTGATGATGTTCTCCATGGTCTCCTGACCTGTTGTTTCCCTTACGGTGATGTTTTACCTTGCCTCGCAAGGAGATGTGCAGACATTTTCTGAGCCACCTGTGGTATGCCGCTTCTAGTCTCCTCTCATTTGTCACCGTCATCGGCCATGCTTCCGCTCCATACAGTAATGTGGCCTACTCATCACCAGTGCCTCGTACTTTTGCGCGCACTTGCAATTATGTTCTGATGACCTGATGGTTGCTTTGCTAAACTCTCAGAATCGTGGCGTCCAAATATCCTTTGGTGCCCATGGTAGAAGCCTTTTTCTTCCAGAATGTTTCCTCAAGTAGCTTTGCACAATAATCCATAGCGCATAGCAATATTATTATAGCAAGAAAGCGCTCATTAATAATTGCTTAATTTTGAATTCGTTTCTCATTTCATAAGTTTAATAACTGCACTGACCTGCAGACAACAACACATTCTTCTCTAAGCGGACAAAATGATATTTTGCCGTTAAGAAAATTGATCGAAGTGGCGGCACAGATCGTCCCAGGGGTTATTTTAAGGAATTTTCTCAACTGCACATAAATGACGTATTTTGAGACTGGACATAAGAAAGTCATTGACCAGGGATTTGTCCCCCAAAGCTGAAGCAGCTTTTGGTGAGCGCTCGTTAATAAGCTGGTGCTCTGCGCTTGGCCTTCGACTGGAGCTTTAGATGTTTGAATATTAAGATTTTCCGACTTTATAAAAAATTATATTAAGGATCAAAATCAATTGTTATCACAATGTTTGACTCAAAGTTCATCATGGCAAAATCTCCAAATGAATTAACGAATGAAATCAGCTAGACGTTCGTAGACGTTTAGACTTTTCAATTACCTTAATCGACTATAGATCCCTTAAAGATCCATTACAGATCCTCTGCTGTTGCTGGAATTGGAAATAGCTCAAAAAGATTGTTAAGTGTAATAAAATTACATGGTCCTATGTTCCTGGACACTTCCAAAGTTTCGCTAGTAGGCCTATGTAAGGATACGTCTAAATGTTGCTTTTCTGCTCTGAAATCCTGGTCATTAAGACCAACATGATATTGTTTTGCTAAAGCTAAAGCTAGCAGACAAGATGAGATATTTCCCCAAGAAATAAAATCTTTCAGCTAATTTCAAATTTTGTATAAAATATAACCCACTAACTGCAAAGTACGATGTAAGACCGATAATATCATTAACAAACCTCCCAAATGGTCATTATTGATCGATAGGCCTATGCTGATACCCACATCAACACGAATATGTACTGTTTAGGCTAATGGCAGTTTTAACCAGGAGCCGCGTCGCCGATCTACATGTAAATGATATTTTACCACACCATGACTTCGCTTAGGGTACGACTGCTAAAAATTGTATATGCTACAAGCTCTGGTGTCATTCATTCATGAGAACCAGAATGTGTGTGTGTGAACATAGCCGCAGACTTGGTCCTGGGTTTGTGGAAACCAACGAGCGACCGAAGGACAATAATTTCCAATGCACGAGCACCTAGCTGGGTAGGGGTTTTGGAAGGTGATGTACCAATCCCATTTTAGAACTTTGTTTAATTTCCACACTTCTGGTATTCTAAGCTGTAATTTAGCGAGGTTGCTCATCATTTCAGTGCTGATGGTCATGGTTTAGGACTTTAATAAGTGTCCCGTCCCATTGTTTAAATATTTTTTACAGCATTATAATGGCAACTTTTAGACTGATCTTTAAAAAAAATTGCTCACAAATTTTACGCCAAAAGGCATGGTTTGAGACTTCAATAAATGCCCCTCCCCATTGTTTACATTTCTGAATTTCCACACTGTAACTGTCATCTGAACAAAATTGCTCTTTTAAAATGCTGACAGTTATGGTTTTTAGAGTTTAGAGAGTCTCCTCCTTATTGTGTAATTTTTTCATTTGCACGCTGTTAATCTGGCATTTAAAGCTGTCATTTGAAAAAATTACTCATAATTTTCTTTTCTCGTCCATTGTTTGAAAAAAGTCATTTGCCCACTGTTGTAATAGCATTTTAGGCTGTTACCTTGACAAATTCAATCATAATTTGGTACTCAGAGACGTGGTTTAAGAGTTGAATAATTCCCCCTACCTGTATCTTAATTTTTTTTTATTTACACAACGTAATGGTGGCAGTTTAGGCTGTCATCTGTATCAAAATTGATAACTATGGACAAGCAGTGGATAACACCGTAGAAATCTATAATAATGTTTGTGGTAATATTTCTGAAATATTTGGGGGATATAAGATATAAGCATCTCCGTCACCACCACAAGTTCCGTGTTCCGTTCCTCGATCCTATCCCATCTAAGTCTACACCCCTGTGCCGCTGTGCGAGATGCTAGTTCAATAACATAGGCCTACGTGTATCTTTCATATTCTGAGGATGGTGATTTTTGGATGGGATCACATAAACTCAAAAAGGGTGCGTGTAATATGGGGATATATGGAGAATTTGGAAGAAAATTTGAGTATGCATTGACCTACAATCCTACATCATGTATGTATGTATTGGATAGCCTGGGTGGCTGAAAGGCTAACTCAGTCTGGATGTCTGCCTGATTAATTCTTTTATTTTTCATCGCCTGTCTCCAATTAGATACTTGGGTTGTTATATTATAGTAGACTATTTTGCTTTATGCGTCTGACTATCTACGTCCCTTCTTGCTTCAGCTTGTCAGAGTAAGCGGCAAAAGCAGGAGAAAGTAGACTACGATGGCCAAGAAGTTGTCATTATGGTATGAAGGATAACCCCGGCCTTTGCAAATTTATCAGGATATCAACCTACAACAGGCCTTGAATCTGCATCCGCCCATACATTTAGCCTGCAGCAAATTCTTCTGTCTGCGGCCTATGTGTGATTTTTAGCAGAACCTTGTCTTCTATTACATCACCCATTTCCCCCGCCAAATTTCAACAAGCCTGCTCTTTTCCTGAACATAAATATCACCCAAATAAACCGCCTCAAAGATGTTCGCTTTGGGCTGTTGGGCTATACTATCACGTTTGTGTCCAACTTTTTACCACTAACTTCTCGTCGGCTCACACAACTAGGCAAAAAGTAACTGCACAAGATCTGATTTTCAACTGCACAAATCTCTTTCCCAACTACACACTTTGTGTCCAGCTGCACGTTAAAATAACCCCTGGATCGTCCGACACAATCTGTCCAGACTATTATTTTTGGACTCCTATAGACACAAAGTGAACATTTAGGAGGCCATAATACACGGTTGCTATATAAATTAAGCTCAATTTCATTCTGCAGAGTACGTTGTTTGTTGACTTTCAGAAACGTTGCTGTGGCGAGCGATGGTCCGTGTGAGCTGCAGGCAATTCGACTCATCCGTCGTCGCATCGTTGGCTAGTGATCGTGCAGAAGACGGCTTCGCTTAGGCAATGATCAGCAAAAACTAACTAAAACCCAGCTTTTTCAGTTCAAACTAAGTTTTTAATTAAGTCAGAAGTTTAACTAAGAAGAAAATATTGTAGTTAAGACGAACGTTCAACTATTATTTGTTCGTTACCTGCTAAGCAGTTTAACTTTTGTTTTTAGTCATTAACCAAAATAAGCGACAGCAGCCTAATCAAAATAATAAGCAACTATTCGCAACCATCTTCCGCAATGAACATCGTCAGCAGCTCAACGTGACGTTTACTTATTTTTATTAACACAGGCGTTGTCTATGCATGGTGTAGGCCTATGACATTGTCTTAGGGCGCATCAACAGCCGTGACTGTAAATACGAACTTTGCTTCTCATTATTCTTTATGAGTTGAGTTTGAAAATTAATCGCTACTTGCTTCTCTGACGTTAAACTGAAACATGAGAAAAGCAAATGTAAGAAAGTTTTTGCGAAATGTCAATTTTGTGCGAAACTTTTAAGCAGAGCAATTCCACTCGGTTCCAAGTTCGATCGCTGGTGAAAGATTGTTTAGTGCTGCAATAACTGCTACATCATAAAATTACAGACAAAATGATGACGATTGTCTGATGAAACCATTGGTCATCTGTTTTTCTTCGATACAGATATCAATTTGACAGTTTGTTTGTTTGTATGTGCACTTGTTATAGCGCCCCTTCAAGCACTCTCTACTCATAGGCGCTCCCGAATGCAGAGCGGACACTGCATCGGAGTTTCACGCCGAAGCGCTGAGCAATTGCGAGTGAAGGACTTGCCCAAGGTCCCTACGCGGCGAGATAGATTCGAACCTCGAACCATCTGGCTTCAAGGCAACGACGCCACCACTACACCACCGCGCCCCACAGTGACAGTTATGGTCTTACTGATGCTCATCACTATTGTCATGAGTAATCACTAATCAGAGTGACCTGTTTTATTACTTAGTCAACAGAACTGCATGATGTATCACTGTTTGCGTAATGTTTTCATTATTTAAATGTACTGGTATACTGACTGTAGCCTACTTGGACTGTTATTACTCTGCTATACATTACATAGCTTGAAAGTGAAATTGTCATTGACCTCACTGCATTATTACAAGACACTTAACCTATGTCATCGCGAATATTTTTCAAGCTTGTCAAAAACGTATAGTTGCCTATTTTGATTAGGCTACTGCGCTTTGCTTCCCCCTTTCTACTTGCATAGGTCAGCACACTGCGCCCTGCTGTCCATGGTGACTTGATGGTTCCTTTCACTCGGTCTGTAACAATGCAGAGGCGGTCCTTCTCTGTGGTGGGTCCAACAACCTGGATCGAACTTCCCCTCACTATTAGACACCTCCTAAAACATTATTCTCACTTTTACCAACTGTTGAAGACTGCTTGTTTCGCTTGCCTTGGGCCGGGAGCGCTTCTGAGTAGTGGTTCGATGAATTTCGCGCTCCCAGGAAAAATCAGCTTTTGCATCTGCTCAAACCCTTGCAAATGAATCTATTACAAAACTGTTTTTCTAAATAGAGATAGAATCTGACATGTGCAGCTGTAATTATTCGTCAAATTTATAGACTGACACTTGACTAATTCGCTGAAAAATTGATGGTTCAAATCAACACAGCTTAAAGTCATTTATTAAATAGATGGTAATTATTCCTGAGCAATATATGATTTATGTATGAGCAGTTGAAATTAAAGATTATCGACTAGAAAACAGCAAGCGATAGAATCAGTTTGGCAGCTCACTGTTGCAACACTCGGGCTGCAAGAACTATAGCCTTTTGCCACAATGCATGTAAAATCATTCCACCTATTGCGATTATGTGTCTACATAATTCAACCGACAAAACCAAACTGACTTCTTATTGTTTCATAAGCTATCACTTCGCCAGGATTTCACAGCCAATGAAGATGAGAATTTCAGGCGCTTTTCTGTTGCTGCTGGCCGCGATTTACAGTAAGTTATTATCGGTTTTGAATCACTGCAGCATTTAAATGGCCTCTGAATTACTCAGTGATAGATTGTTAAGCAATGCCGCTCGCTTTGAAAATGGCGAATTTATGTTAAACCATGGAATTTTTAAGAAATGCTTTTGAAAATTCGAGTTGATGATATTAGAATCAGCATTGTCTGAGTAAGAGGCAGGGCGAACTCTATAGATGCACATCTTTTACTGCAATGAGTTCTTGATTACTACAGGTACCGTGGATCCTAGACTACACCATCCCCAAACAATAGGGTAGGCAGAGTAGGCAGGGTAGAATATACCCCAGGCGCACTTTGTACTCTAGGGTACGCTGGTCCTCTGTATGATGTAAGATTACGTTGTGCCGAAGCATGATATACTCCAAAGTTAAAGTAGCATTGTATCTAAGTATTAATTAATTCATTCATTCATTCATTTATTCATTCATTCATTCATACATTCATTCATTCATACATTCATTCATTTATACATTCAATATTTATAGAGCGCCTCTTTAAGGAAACTACTCAGAGGCGTTCCCGACTCCAGCAGGTCAAATAGAGCTGTTTTGAATTGCTAATAGAATGTGTCAGAGAATGATCTAGGGAACAGGCGCAGCTCAAGAGGAAGGCCATTCCATATACCGCCGGTATATGTTTTCTGGAGTTCCAAATCCCCGCGAGCACGGTGAAAAACCATGAACCATGAAGTAGGCATACTATGTGCTCCAAAGTAGCATTGTATTTAGGTATAATGTATTTTGGAGTTCCAAATCCCCGCAAGCACGGTGAAAAACCATGAACCATGAAGTAGGCATACTATGTGCTCCAAAGTAGCATTGTATTTAGGTATAATGTATTTTGGAGTTCCAAATCCCCGCAAGCACGGTGAAAAACCAAGAACCATGAAGTAGGCATACTATGTGCTCCAAAGTAGCATTGTATTTAGGTATAATGTAGGCTATTCTGGAGTTCCAAATCCCCGCAAGCACGGTGAACCTTGAAGTAGGCTACATATAGGCATACGATGTGCTCCACAGTAGGATTTGATGAATATAATTTGCCTCACCTTCAACAAATTAACTATGGAAGTTTCTTAATTTTTTTAATTAAAATACTGTTTCGAATAGACCTGTTATTTTTTAATTAAATATATATATATAACCTAGTTTCTGTTGACTTCGCTATACCAGTTGGAACCTTAGTTCTTTTAAATTTAATAACGCGGTTTCTGATGTTTAACTAGAGTAGATCTACACAATAAATGAGATATAGTGGGGAATCTAGTATACATTTATAAATGATGTACTCCAGAGTGGGCTACTTTGTTGGTGGAGTAAATGTAAATGTAAATGTAATCGGATTTTTATATAGCGGCTGCCTTATGGCCTCGACCCTGAGGGTGAGATCCTTCACCACCGCTCGCCCGTTTGAATGGACGCCACGCCATTTAGGTCCCCGTGGATGGACCGTGTTAGCCCGAGATTTTGAATCTCTGAAATAGCCACCTTCGGGATTCGAACCGCGACCCGCACGCTCTTTTTCACAGACGCGTGGCCGCCAGCTCTCTTACCAAGGTAGCTATGCGAGTACACTTTACCTGAACAGAGCACGCTATTTCTGGATATGCATGGATAGGATTTCGCACTCTATGAAGTCCGAGATAGCCTACCTGGCGTTGACGTTGTGCCTAGCGAGCACCTCACCTTTTTAATTGTAACCATAGACATGTCGACCAAAGAACTGAGAGAAATTTGACCACAATAATTATGTTTATGGGCTTTACAGACCAAAAGAACAATGAAGTTGAAGATATCCTATACGTGTTTCCTATAGGACTGCTATTAATTTGATGAGCTATGAAACAATTGCGGATATTTTCAGATATCGCTAACGGAGAGACTTGCAAGTGTACAAACTCAGCTCCCGGTCCGGTCTGTGAGTTGTATGGAAAGACGTACGAGGACGAGTGCCATGCCATTTGCAGGCAAGTCTTCTCGATCATTCCAAACATCGTTATGAGCTATAAAATAATTAAGTTCAAGAATGCCTTGTTCTATTTAGAGATAAGACTCCGTGTTCCTAATCTATACTCGGTCTATTTCTAGAACGTTAATCCTAGTCTGTCATCCGACCCTTGAGCCATAATGATCATAAATGACCCTGGAATTGATTTTCTAAAGCCTGGATGACTGAACGGCATCTAATTGCTGGATTCTACATAATTATAGGCCTACGTATGCACAATATATTTTTTATTTGACAAGCAACGAAAGATCCTATACTACCGCTATTCAGTATATTTTCTAACGAACTTTGCTATATTTATCGCTACTTATAAATAATTATTATAGCGTTTCAATGGCTATCATAGTTTATCTCACTAAGATAGAGAGATATATCACAATTCCTTCTTAAATTTAGCAAGATACGAATGGAAATCGACGGTGGGTGGGTGGCGATATCGGAGGCGATAATGTAGCCTAGTTCATGTAGCCTAGCTAGCTAGCGTAAGGGAATGGGCAAAATATATTAAGACACTTTTCTTAGTTTGTGAATGAAATAATAAATAAGGATAACAATTTCATGTGTGTTTCTAGAGTATTTGTCTTTCTTGATCAAATCACTGGATTAAGGATATTTAGAGCTGGGCACCAAAATGCGGATAGCATTATTGGCTAACGAAACAATAGGCCTTCTGTTGTCTTTGTAAGTTAAGGTGGCGTCGCTGTGTAATTTTTGTGATGCATTGCTTGTTTTCTTTCGGGCGGCGATGATGACTGCAGTGGAAAGTTTATTTTCGTCAAGGGGGTTTGCCAATTTACAGCACCCACTGCAGGTAAGTCATATTAGGTACATTTCTGCGTTCGATTCAAATCAATGGAACCATCCATGTGAACGAATAACTGTAAAGTAAATAAGAAAAGAAGAAGCAAAGAACCGTTTAAGTACATGATAGAATTAACGAGAGAGTAAATCATATCATCTGCTCAGGACCGCGGACTTTGGAGGAGAATGATAAAGTGTGCATTGGACACCTACGGGTTGTTTACCCATGGATAATGATGATGATGATGAAATCAAACCATGGAATGAATGAGCAAATAATGGAGCGAGCAAAAACGATTCAACCAATGAACCGATGATTGAATTAAGTTAATCTCAAATAACATTCGTGCAGCGTAACTCTAATACTATATGACCTGAATTATGTCAATATCTTCAAGATCAGGACATCCATCAATTATCAAGTATTACTCAGATAATTTAGCGGTCACCAGTGACACCAGTCTCGAGCGCACACGCAGACCCAACTGACAACCCAACTAGAGTTAGCAGATGGTGGCAAGTTCAGAGTTATTTCCTGCGGACATACATGTATAGCCAAGGAAGAGAAAACGACGATGTGCAGTGTGGAGATCCGCTCCTCACTAACGGGTGAGGACAGGGAAATTTCTCCAGCGACCAGGAATTGGAAGGACAGGTATTCTTCGCCCTCCGAACGGACATTCAGTGGTTGACAGAATGACATTTTCCAAGGACGCTCTTCGTCCTCACTCCTCCACATCCAAGATTCTCTTATCTAGGTTGATCAGTGCTTATGAGATTTGATTATCACCTGAAGTTCTGTGTGCTTAAAGTTGCAGATGGACCATTCCAGTCACTTAAGATTACGATAGCTGGCACCCTAAAACCGCCAGAAACGTATAATTATATGCTATTAGATCCATGGTAAAACTAAAACTGGGCAACCGTAAATAATAGTCTAATAGTCTAATGATCAAGCAAATTTCCACAGACACTGATTGGTTCAACTAATATTTTAAATTTGAGATTATCCTTCATAATAATAATTGAACTGTTGAACTAAGATTGCGGCTGCAACCGTGCATGCATAGAATTTAACACTGGGATATTTCGATCATATGCACATCGCGATCACTGCCTCCGTTCAGTTGAAGACAGAATTTGCACATAGTGCTGCTTGTATAGCCCTATCTGCAGAATCGCTTAGCGTCCTTGTATCGTGTCACATATGATTGCAGCTGTGTTTAAAAGGTAGCCTATAGTCATCCATTCATTTCGTCATCCATTCATTTCAAGCATCACAAAGCGATATTGAATAATCGCTTTGTCCCAGCCCAAATTGTACAATACATGCGTATGCATGTGTGTACATAAATAGGCCTAGATGCTTGCATTATTGCATAAGCCCAAGAACCCCGCCACTGGTTACACCCTGCCAGTGCCAGTCCCACGCCTGTATAAAGAAGGAGGGCGACACTTATCATCCTTGAAATGGCAGTGTCACTAAACAGCAACAAGCAGCATAAGCCGAAGAATGGTGACTGCCAGGACTCGCTTCCATATCTAGATTGCATATCTTAACAAGATATTTCTTTAATCAAATCTAACCATTGGCGTAAATTTAATATCTATATTACGATAATATTTTAACCAATAGCACTTTCGTGCCTATAGGCAGTAGAATTTTGAGTTATTTTTCCACTTATTGGTCTATCCATGATTACGCTACAGGTACTGTTACAGAAGCGGATAGTGGAGAAGGCGATCCAGAATCCGTTGTTTCAGACACAGCAGAGGTCACAGATGAACCTATTGTTCTAGAGATGACAAATGAACCTGCTGAACCTGTTGAACCTGTTGAAGCTGTTGAACCTGTTGAAGCTGTTGAACCAGCAGAAGTGACCACTGAGTCCAGTTCTTCGGAAGAGGGTGCCATGGAGACTTGACCACAGCAGCCACCAATGATCGTGTAGTGGAAAGTGTTGCAAATGATAGACGAACAGTCGAACTCAAAACACAAATCGTGCTTATCTAAAGACTGTTGTTGAATAAAAGCAGATCAATTATAGTTTCGTTCTAACAGTGTGCAATATTTTTTGACGGACGCAGTGGATATCTGTTGAATCGGTTGATTTGGATTCTTTGTCAGTACAACGTAAACTTGTCGTTTTTGACATTCAGAGCATGGTTTTTATTTGACCATATCTATTTATTTACTGTTTGCATTTATTTCCCTAATTTTATTTTTGTCTTATGCTGTGTGCGTACTTTCAAGAATTCCACTAATTCAGGCCTACTATTTGACCGTTTTACTTAGTGTTTACTAATAAAGTTCTGCTATTTGCTTGTTGACTAATATTAAATTGCGTAAACAAGGTTTTCAATTTTGAACTGCTGTAGAGGATGTAGGCTAACATAGTTCAATTATTTTTCCCTTTCCGTTTTTACTCTCGTTTTCCCCTCTTTTTATATTAAAAAACGACGTTTGATTCCGGTTTTTTGCTTTGTCGTTTTAAACATGCATACATCAAAGCATAGGTTTACTTTTTCACATCTTAATTTGTTATTTCTTATCTTATTTGAGATCAGATAAGTTTGAGACGATGACGGCTTATCTAGGCTACACGTAGCATTGCCCAGACAGGAACAGCGAGCTCTCAGTCATAATATTCTTAATGTATACAGATATCGGTGCATATTATTAGCACTGATTGACATTCTTTCGATTGTCTGCATTTCTTCAAAGCATCATGCATTTAGCTCAGAGACGGGTTGAGACATGCTGAAAATGTTTGACCGAAAAAGGCCCCCACAGTTAGAGGCCTTCATATGCAAAAGAATAATGTCAATAGTGTAGGCTAAATATATTATTGATTTTCGTTAAGTTTAATATTAAAATGAGCACAAAACAATTGGCGCAAATTATTTGAAACAGACGAAATTCCTCATTTTAACAATAGTCTGCACAACTTTCGTACATAACATTTTTTATGTTGTCCCTAATTGAAGTTTTCATTATTACCAATCAGATTAAAGGTTGAAGTCTGTTGTTCCGACGATTGTCGCCTTCGTTCAATTACTCTTCAGAACTGACATTAAGAACGAGGTACAGCTTTACCATCATCTTCATTGATATCTTCTACAGCATCTAGGCTATATTTATACGGTATCGACCTCTTTTACTGTTCTGTCTCAGACACTGAAGCTACAGCCCGTTTTGATATTCTCAGTATGGAATCATTGTCAAAGATCAGGATTAGTAGCATAGTTTTGGCAAACTGTCTATCAGAACTTGGGTTCCATCTTACTTGCCTATCTATATACTTTGGTATACATATGCCACAGTCAAAGTCGATAACAGTCAGAATGATACGACACAGAAAGAGACAATTAATTGAACGCATCAGCGCTCTCCTTTATTACGCCCTCAACACAAAATTTAATGCTAATTGGTTATAATATTTGCAAAATATCTGCTTTTCAGTCTCGTAACAAAGAGTTTCGTGCTGCAGGTTGGATAAAGTGTCCGCTTCGTTGTCGATTGAGTTGATGAGGTTGTCCGCCTTCTGAGGCTGTGATTCGATGGTCCATGTACACTGCGATCTGGCTTCACGTCCACCACTTCCTTCCAATCAGTCCACTCCTTCATCCCCCTTCTCATCCTTCGGCTCAACAACGCACAACACATAAATAAAATAATAAATTTAAAATTAATAATAGTGGGCTTGCGGGATATTGGGCTAATCCACGCCAGAGACCCTCCTGCCTTTGCGAGGAGCTTACGGGTTTTTAAGCCACGCCAGAGGCCCGGCAGGTACTAATACAAATAAACTACAAACACACAACAACAACAACACAGAGCCACACAACCGTCACTCATCACAATCCATTCTCAGGCCAATCCCCTCAGACAGCGATGTAGTGGTTCCTAAAGCAACACAGAAAAACAAGAAGACAATAAATGCATGTTATGACAGATACATGTATTCATGTAGTATCATTTTAGGAAGAAACAAAGAACAAGATTATGTGCTGGGGTGTGCCTCGTTTGTTGGCTAATTAATTCAACCGATAAATAGTTAGTAGGCCCTATACCCTGACTTATTCAGGTCTCCTAACTTCCAGAATCTAGACCGTGGTTACAACCCTGCATGAAGGAGAAAGGAGGGTAGAAGTCTCGTTCTGGCCCGGGTCCTGTTGGTCGTACAACACTGATATATAAATCAGGAAGCTTCTTCTTCGTGTACGTCAGTGTGAAGACGTCGTTAAGGTCGACGACTGCTTCGCTCAACCGTTTTTTGACGTACGGTATACAAACTACAGTTTGGCGCGTAAGTGTAAATGCATGACTTTGATCGACTTAGAACAGTCTTCAGCCTTGCAATGTCTTTGCATTGTATAGCCGACCTAAGAAGGCGCCATGTTAAGTGACTTCATACAAACAAACAGACAGACAGACAAACAAACATACAAAATAATTGTGATAATTATATATACATATATACATACATACATACATACATACATACATACATACATACATACATACATACATACATACATACATACAATGTCATACATACATACATACATACATGCATACATACATACATGCATACATACATACATACATACATACATACATACATACATACATACATACATACATACATACATACATACATACATACATACATACATACATACATACATACATACATACATACATACATTTATACATGCCAGCACTTCTTGGTCAACCACGCAATCATGTCCTACCCAATTTCTTGGCCTTTCCAGATTAATCAGACATGCAGCAGCAGATGATAGGAGACAGAGATGGAGACATTGGAAAATAAGTTGACGAGTTGACGTAGGCTACTTCAACGTTTCTTAGTTGAAGTGTTTTTTCCTGACATACAAGATACAAGATACAAAATACATGCAGAACGAAGGATAAGGTGATGAAAAACAAGTCGGAGAAGGAGGGAAGAAGAAGAAGAAAAAGAAAAGAAGAAGAAACAAAAAGAAGAAGAAGAAGACGAAAAAAAAGAAAAAGAAGAAAAGGAAGAAGAAACAAAAGAAGAAGAAGAAGAGGAAAAATAAAAAGAAGAAAAGGAAGAGGGAAGAAGGAAAAATACAAAGAAGAAGATGAAAATGAAGAAGAGGAAACAAAAGAAGAAGAAGAAGAAGAAGAAAAAGAGGAAGAAGAAGAAGAAGAGAAGAAGAACAAGAACAAGAAACAAAAGAAGAAGAAGAAGAAGAAGAAGAAGAAGAAGAAACAGAGGAAGAAGAAGAAGAAACAGAAGAAGAAGAAGAAGAAACAAAAGAAGAAGAGAAGAAGAAGACGAGGAAGAAGAAGAAGAGGAAGAAGAAGAAGAAGAAGAAACGGAAGAAG
>OX457050.1:33232821-33265321 GCA_949752735.1 Lumbricus terrestris
TATTTAGGTCTACATCAAATTTAATTTAGGACATGGTAAATGGGGTCTCCGGGTTCAACCCCTGAACAGTTTTTGTTTGTTAAGTCAGTGCTCTGTAGTGTGTAGGCCTACTTTGCGGCCATGCATATTGAATTTCCTTCCCGATTTTTTATGGATACGCTACTATTAAAAAATTTAACGTTATAACAAAGTCCAACTAACGGATCGATTATTTTCGGTTTCTGAAATGACGGTTTTGATATTTTGAGTAATACGATGCAAATAATTTCTTTCTCACTTCGTTGGTCGATCAACGCTCAGTTCAGACAACGTTGCTCGTCATCTTCTCCGATAAATCTTCTTCATCTTTCATCGCTTTTGTCATCTTCACCGACTTCTTTCACAGCCCTCTGCGGCTGCTTCTTCTGCACAGTTATCAGAAGAAATGAATCGAATGAACAAAGGAAATTACGTCATTTTGCGATTATGTCATAATTGGGGATTGTGACGTCAAGCGAGCTGTAATGTAAAAGATTGAATCGCAACGGGTGCAGTAGGTTTAAAAGACAACTTAAATGTCGCAATTCTATATCTAAATTGAAATATTTTTCAATGACGTCCCAAGGCGTTTGGGAGGCTCTTGCCACGAAATCCACACTACATACACACTACACAATGCATATATACATTACATGCATGTACATGCATGCATACATCAATCCATCCATCCTTACATAGGCCTACATAGTACATACATGCACACATGCATACAAAAATACATACATACATACATACATATATATACATACATACATACATACATACATACATACATACATACATACATACATACATACATACATACATACATTAGGGTGTCCCAGAAAAACTTTTTTCTTGAAATTCTTAGGTCTCACCAGTCAAAAAGTTTCCTATGGGGATGATAATATTTGTTTAATTTTTTCGAATTTTTAAAATAATTTTTAGGTTCCCCCCAAGGAGCTCAAAATTTTATATATAGCGTACTATGATATTCGTGTGCAAATATTTCAATATATGAGGCAACGTCATTCACACCACATATATTTTACATGCTTTTGCACAAAATATGATATTAATTCATTCATTCCGAAAACTTATATAGCGCCCCTTCAAGAAGCCTACTCAGAGGCGCTCCCAGTCCAGCCACAGCTAAAAAGATAGGTCTTGAGCAACTTGTAGAAAGCAGGCAAATTATTCCGAGATAGTAAGCGTAGTGCAAGCGGGAGCCCATTCCTTGTGGATGGGCCAACAACCGAGAAGGCTCGACGCTGTCTGGTAGCAGAGCGGGTTCGAGGGACCAGCAGCTCCCTATAATTCGAGCAGTTATTAAAAAATAGTTTACTTTGAGATGGCATATTAGTACACAATACCTATCTCACATTTGGCATTGTGTATATATACTAATATGCTAATCGTCCAGGTCTCTGTACGGAGCAGAGACCTGGACGATGAGAAAGGAGGATGTCAAACGAATAGAAGCGTTCGAGATGTGGATATGGAGAAGGATAGAAAGGGTCAGCTGGACAGAGCATATTAAATCAAACGAAGAAGTATTGAAGAAGGTGGAAGAGGAAAGATCCTTGATGAATACAATTAGAACAAGGCAGAGGAACTGGATGGGACATATACTGAGAGACAACTCCTTGCAAAGAGACATATTGGAGGGCAAAATGGAGGAGAAGAGGGGAAGAGGAAGACCGAGGGAAAAGTTCTTGGACTGAATGATAAAGGATGGATATGGGAAACTCAAAGAAAAGGCACAACACCGAGAAGAGTGGCGTCGTTGGGCATCTGGACCTGCCGAGAGGCAGCAGACCTAAAGAACTAATATGCCATCTCAAAGTAAACTATTTTTTGAATAACTGCTCGAATTATTATAGCAGTCAATAATGGTTAAATAATATTCCGAATTCTAATAATTATATGAAAATCTGTGCATATATAAATTTGGTCAAATTTCAGTCAATTAACTGCAAAACCAGTCTGAGCAAAATACAGTATAACATTTTTTGAGCAATTACATTGTAGCCTATGACATATCCTGGCGGTTTTTAATTGGTAGTGCTCCTTCCTACTTATCTGATCTCTGTCGCCCTGTCTCTGTCGTAGCCTCCCGTAGAACTTTACGCTCTTCGGCCAATGGGAGCTGCTGGTCCCTCGAACCCGCTCTGCTACCAGGCAGGGTCGAGCCTTCTCGGTTGTTGGCCCGTCCACAAGGAATGGGCTCCCGCTTGCACTACGCTTACTATCTCGGAATAATTTGCCTGCTTTCTACAAGTTGCTCAAGACCTATCTTTTTAGCTGTGGCTGGACTGGGAGCGCCTCTGAGTAGGCTTCTTGAAGGGGCGCTATATAAGTTTTCGGAATGAATGAATTAATATCATATTTTGTGCAAAAGCATGTAAAATATATGTGGTGTGAATGACGTTGCCTCATATATTGAAATATTTGCACACGAATACCATAGTACGCTATATATAAAATTTTGAGCTCCTTGGGGGGAACCTAAAAATTATTTTAAAAATTCGAAAAAATTAAACAAATATTATCATCCCCATAGGAAACTTTTTGACTGGTGAGACCTAAGAATTTCAAGAAAAAAGTTTTTCTGGGACACCCTAACATACATACATACATACATACATACATACATACATAAGTTGCAATCTGTCCTTAATGCTGCGGCCCGCCTGATTGGCGGCATACCAAAGTTTGGGCATATAGGGCCTATCAAGTTTTATACGGGAAGAACTGCACTGGTTGCCAATGCAAAAACGTATTGAGTTAAAGATTTTAATGTTCATGCGCAATTGCCTAGCAGGCCAAGCTCCGATCTATCTTATGGAACTCTGTGTACCTGTGCTGTCCATCCCAGGCCGTAGATTCCTTCGCTCTGCTACGCATGGTGACCTGGTTGTCCCTAGGGCTCGATCTTCCACAGTGCTACATAGAAGCTTTGCTATGGTTGGTCCGTCTTTCTGGAATAAGTTACCTATTAGTCTTCGCAATGAACTTCTTTGTATTTCTTTGCCCCTTTTCCGCAAGCGTTTGAAAACCATTCTCTTTGATTGTGGTTAGGTGTCAGGTCGGGAGCGCCTCTGAGGAGTTCTCTTGAAGTGGCGCTATATAAATGTACGATTACAATTACAATTACAATTACATACATACATACATACATACATACATACATACATACATACATACATACATATATACATATATACATACATTAATACATAGACAACATGCATACATACATACGTGCATACATGCATGCACAATTACGTACAAGCATGCATATATACAATTATACATGTATAATTACATACATACATACATACATACATACAGACATACATACATGCATACATACATACATGCATACATACATGCATACATACATACATACATACTTACATACATACATATATACATACATACATACATATATACATACATATATACATACATTAATGCATAGACAACATACATACATACGTGCATACATATGTGGCGGACAGGCCACAAGACAAGTACACGTAAAAGATAACTTGCCGGTAAATGGCGGGAGTAACCCTGACTCTCGTTAGGTAGCCATTTGGCTTAGTAGAAAAGAAACTGAAACCGGTTTCGTTAAAATTTAGGTTTCGGTCATTGTATACGGAAGACCGATGTCCACGTTTAAGCCAAAGCATAGCGTGTTGCCGGTGGAATAAAGCCTGCCACACGGTGCGTTGCTTATAACGTGGAGTAGTTGCCGACTACTCCATACGTACTGTGTTCGTGAATTCGTTCATAGTTAAATCGGTTGTGTTCTACTGTCTCGACAGGATTGGCTGTAGCCATTTGAACATGATTGGGCGATCCTGATATACGCAGTTGTGAGAGCTCAGGTGGACGATCTGTCGGGGTTCGTTACTCAGTCATCGATCTCTAGGGGTTCAATCTTCTGTTTCAGGGGTACGGTTACAAGGCCGGAGACGCCGCAGCTCCGTTGGTCTGCGGAAGTGTTACATTGTATAGGGTGAAATCCCCTGGTGAAGTATCCGGTTACTGTTTGGCTACACGTGTTGGTGATTCTGCAGGACTTGGGTTGGGCTCCTTCCTGCCAGGGAATCTACGTGTTGCATTCACGATCTTGCTGTCTTAGCGATCGTTGAGAGTCTTTTGAGCGTAACGCGAAGGTTACGGGTGGAGAGTGGTGACTCCACGGGGCGCATGAAGCCGACGCCTCGGTGATATACGCTCGAATTAGTAAAGCAGGGGCACCAAGTTCTTCGGGTAATATATATTGGTACGGTAGAGAGTTATCGCTCCCCTCGGGTAGAGGAGCAAGGGAAGCAGATTAAAGCTTGAGAGTAAAGACCAAGTTTTGAGATCAGGGTTTTTACCTGAGGTCCGTAACTGCTGAGTTAGGGCGAACGGCGCCAGTAGACTTACGACAATTAATAAGTCTCTTCGGAGACGGGGTTACCCGTTACCTGTCCCCCCAAGACCGCCAGGTCTTTTATTTTTGTCCGTTTCTACGGGAAACCGACCAGCATCCACTACCCCGCTCTTCCGAGCGGCCGAGAAGACCAAGTCTCGGGGAAGGCCGGTTATCGCTGTTGATCGGTGGACGAGTGAGGCGAGCACTCGGGAAGCGCGCCGCGTACTTGGTACACGGCGGCGGCGCGTGTTCCAGTGACAGGCTACGTGTGTGGAGTTGGGAGTTTCGGCCGCTGCCGGTCTTGATCGCTCCCCGGGCTTCAGCTAGACTCGGCCCGGCGGTGTGAGCAGCGTGAGCCGTCTCTCCGTGAAATTCATTGGAATAAAAGATGGGCACAAGGTCGTGGCGCATCCTCGGCCTCGGGCCGTTGGAATGGTCATGGTTTCAGTCACTGTGGGCGACGGGACAGGGCATGCGCTCAGTAGTCCCCGTTGGTGGCGAGGGCTCAGTGGCCGCCAAGTGCAGCATGGTACGCAAGAGTCAAGACGAACAGGGCAAGAAGACAAGGACCGAAGGCGCGACGGGTGGCGCACGGCGAGGCCGCTCTGCCGGTGGGACAACGGACCCTGTGTTGGGAGTCGGCCATCCTCCATCTCAGGACGTCGCCTACTCGGCGACCGCGGACTCGGCAGAGAGCGGGTCCGACGATACGGCGCTGCACACCCGGTCGCAGGCGTCGGTATCAGGGGCTTCTTCGACCGTCAGTGAAAGTGATAACGGCGCGCACGGCGCAGACAGCGACTCGGGAGATCCAGGCAATCCTGGTAAGAGCGCGGGTCTCTCGGGTCTTGGGCTGTCAGAGACTCTTGATGGTGCAGGGGCCACCGAGAAAGACCGACCCGGTCATACAGAGGCGCTTGGGGCCGAGGGCAAGAGAGAAGCGGCGCAGGCGTTGTCTGTTGAGGGTCGGACGCCACTAAGTGGTACCAGAAGTGGGGTCAAAACTTCTGAGGTACGCACTGTCCCTTTTCCGCCTTTGAATGTTGATTTTTCAACCGGGAATCTTTCCATGGATGTTTCTCGACCTGATTGTGAGTACTTTGGCGCTCGTCCAAAAATTTGTTGGTCTGATTTGAACGTAGCTGGTGGTTTTGCTCAATCTGATGTAGCTGTGCCTTTTGATCTCGCTACTGGTGACTCAAGGGAGTTGGTTGATCTAGAAGTTGAAGCTGAATTGGTTCGCGACCGTTTTAAGACTTCTTCTTCTGTTGCTGGTGTTGAGCATTGGCTCCGTTCTGTTCCACGAGTTTCTGAAGCTGTTCGGGACAGCAGACCCGTGTTTTCTGAACGTGTAGTCCCGTCTTGTCCTGACAGGGATGTGTACCGGTTACCTGAGCGATGTGTGGAGGTACTCTCCGTGAAAGAAAGGTCGAGTCGAAGTGCTGGTGCATCTCGCAGGCATGTTCCTCGACTGGAGACGATTGAGAGCGTCTCAGGGAATGGTGTGGATGTCGACGTGAAGAATGAACTGTCAGTTCTCCGGGAATGTTTGACTCTGCTCACTCAGCAAGTGCAGGCCTTGTCAGCTTCTCGTGAACGGAGGCAGGAGTCGTCGCCACAACCGATGGTAAGACTTCCTGAAAAAGCGAAACAAAATAAAGTCAGTAAAGAAACGGTACGACAGAGTGCTATACCAGAGCAACGAGTGTTACAATCACGGCATGGTAATTCTCCTAAAGTCAGACGACTGGTGCAACAGGATGTCAGGGTGAAGGGAAAAGTGGTGTCATCTGACGATGCATCCACACAAACGGATCCGGATGAGCAGAGAACAAGGACGACTGATGAAAGTCATCATCGTCAGGCAAAACGTAAAGTGAAAATCACAGTGCCGACACAGCGTGCTGACCCGTCGTCAAGTCGGTCTATTCTAAAGAAGAAAGACCAAGGACAACGACGTGTGGCAGTGGTGACCAGCGACGATAGCAATTCGTCGGGTGAACGTATTCGGTCTCCCGTCAAGGTCAGAGGACACAAGGATAGAGGAGTTGCCAGAGAACAGACTCGTGTGAAGCAACGCGTCGGATCAAGGATCGGGGAAGAGGATGAATCGAGCGATGACGGTGATTCGTCTCGACAGAGTCCCGGTGAGGACAGAACACGTCAACGTTCTGCCAGTCAGACGAGACACAGAGTTTCACCGGACCGTGGGATCCGGATCAAACTTGAAAAGTACGACGGGAAAACAGCGATCGCTGCTTTTCTGGCTAAGTTTGAAGTGTGCGCCAGATGCAACAATTGGAGTGACCGCGAAAAATCTGACCAGCTCATGTGTGCTCTCACAGGGCCGGCATCACAATTGTTGTGGGACATGGGTGCCCAGCAGAACGTGTCTTGGCAGGGTCTGGTGGAAAAGTTAAAGGCGAGGTATGGTTCAGAGAATCAAACGAATCTCTTCCGAACCAAGCTACGGACATATCGACAGGGTCAGTCTGAGACGTTGAGCAATGTTGTGCAAGAGATCAGGCGATTGATGGTCTTAGCATATCCTGGACCGACAAATGACGTCGTAGAGTCAATCGCTTGTGATGCCTTCATCGACGCTTTGACGAATCAAGACTTGGCTCAGAAGGTACGAGAGAGGGAACCGGTTGATCTCGAGACCGCTTACAAACATGCTGTCCGGTTGGAAGCATACGGTCGTCAGTCAACGTCTGGTGGTAACTTGGAGCAGAGACATGGTCGTGTGAAAGCTACCAAGTCCGATCGAACGACTCCGGTAGTCGGGGATCCACAAGATCAGCGAATGGTCGACCTGGAACGTCAACTGAAGAATCTGACCAAGGAACTCGGTCAGCTCAAACCGAAGTCAGAGTCGGGGTTTGTTGCGAATAAACCCTACGAGCGATGGAATCGTTCGGACCGGACAAACAATGGACCGTTCCAGAGGCAAGGATTTCAACCAGGTGGTTGGTGGACCGACAAACGCGAATGTTTCCTGTGCCACAAAAGAGGACATATCCGCAGGAATTGTCCGCAGCTGAGAACAGAAGCTGCTGAAGATCCAGTGAGCACTGAACCTTTCCCGGAACCGTCACAAAACCGACTGGTGAAAGGAAGCAGTATGGCGTACATCGTCACACGCTTGAATGGAGTAAGACGTCAATGTCTTCTTGACTCAGGCAGCGAGATGTCGCTGGTGCCGAAATGCTTCGTGCCAGGGAGTAAAGTGGTACCGTCAGAGCAACGACTGCTAGCCGCGAACGGGAGCGAGATCCGAGTGGAGGGTGAAGCCATGTTGACCATTCACATTGGCAGGAAATCCTTTCCGCTGCCTTGTCTGGTGACGGACCAAGTGACGGAAGTCATCTTGGGGCTGTCGTGGCTCGAAGCCAATCAGGCGAGCTGGAACTTCGCTGGTCATTGTGTTCGCCTGGGTGAACTGAACGTACCGCTGAAAACTACATCTGCAGAACTCAGGTGTAGGAAAATTATGATCCGACACGACACAGTAATACCGGCCAGATGTGAAATGGATGTACTGGTTTCGGTGGTGTATCCGCATCTGCGAGTCGATACAGAGGACTGGGTCACTACCCCTAAGGAATTATCCAAAGGATTGGTAGTTGGGCGAACCCTGATCCCTGGAAAAGAGTCGATGGTCTGGGTCAGGATGGTGAACGTGGGAAACGAGGACACCACGGTGAGGCAAAGTACTGAATGCCTGTTGGAACGAGTGACAGTATTACACGTCACTAAGAATCTGATGACACAGAAGTCCGAGTATGGTCGACAGATCCCGTCAAGGATAGGAACGACACGTCAACCCACGGTACTGCCGGAGGAAAACGTGAACATCGGGTGCGCTTTGGAAAAAGACGTGGTTGAACCCACGGTACGGCCGGCGGAAAAAGATAACACCGGGAACGCTTTGGACAAAGACATGTTGGTGGAGCGGAAGCAGCAGGCTGAGGACAAGATCTGGCCTGTGATGAGCGGTGACAGTTGGCTGCAGGAAGAGGAGGATGACAGTGACTCCTCACTCGACCTCGACCTGGAAAGAGTGTGTCGGAGGTTTCCTGCTATAAGGGAACACCTCGGAGGTTTACCTACGTCCATGAGGGACAATACCGTCGAAAGTCCCAGTCGACGAAGTGGTAGTCAGTCTCCAATGGATGACTAGCCAAAGTCATCGCGTAATGGCGATGTGTTTCTGGATGGGGTCGAGAAAGATTTCTGTTTACATTTGCTGGTTTCCTTTTGTTGAACGCCACAGTGGTACTTGTGGGTTGCGAGACTTGAACTGGGTCTCGACACCGCTTTAATGTGGTGGGTTTTATATATTGCCAGTGGACTTTGTGCTTGATGTCCTTTTGATGTAGCCTTTTTCAGTTACGGGTTAAAGTGGTACCTGATCGTATTGAGAACGCGCCCTGCGTTTTTTGTACTCGCGTGATGGCGATTGTTCCTTGATACTGGTCAAGTTCCTTTGAATTTCGTTTGATTTGCTGACCACTTCATTGTGGTGGGACTGTCCACGCAATTCGCGAATAACTCTTGTTGAGTAGAATCACTATCAGACGGTGATGGTGGGAACAACGGATATTCCCAGGACAGGGACCGAGTTGGTAACTTTTCTCTCCTTAAGGTCCCTCAGCTTCGGTTGAGTGGAGCTCGGGTAAGAGACAGAGTGCGTATGAGGTTGGTGGTCTTGCACGGTGACAGGATACCAGTAGAGTGGTGGTAGGAATTACTCGCACCTGGCAGGCTGACGTTGTAGGTAACGTTCGGGCGGGGTGTCGTAAGTCGGGTCTCCTCGAGGACGTTAGTCGCACCTGTTCTAGCTATCACTACGAGTTAGTGATGGGCGGGGTTCCTTTAAGTCGAAGTCCTGTTTCTGGTCAAATGACCGTGTGTCGGGGATGTACTCGCACCTGTTCGAGCTATCGCTACGAGTTAGCGTATGGGCGGGGTTCTAAGCCGAGGTTCCTGAGGACGCTAGTCGCACCTGTTCTAGCTATCACTACGAGTTAGTGATGGGCGGGGTTACTTTAAGTCGAAGTCCTGGTTTAAAGACAGTGGGAGGACGCTATTCGCACCTGGACTAGCTATCGCTACAAGTTAGCGCATGGGCGGGGTTCTTCAAGTCGAAGTCCTGGTTGTAAATTGACTGTCTGGATCGCTCTATAACCGTGGTGGTTTCCGGTTCCTTGCACTCTAATCGAGCTCGGGTTGGAGATGTTCCTGTTACGTTTATGTTTCCCTGATCTTGCAGCCGATGTTTACATCGATGAACGGCACGTGAAGTATATGCTGGATAAAGGAAAGACTGTTCGTGAATCTGCGGCGGATTCTTGGATTTTTGCCGGAGGCAAACTTCCGATTTTCGGTTATTACGATAATATGTCTGTTCTATTCTGTCGTTACTAGCACCAGCTAGTTGCGGAGGTTCGATTTGCTGTCGTAGGGTCGATCCTTGACTGCAAAGTCTACTCCGATGTGCCTATGTATTTGTGTTAGTTGTTATTTTCAGAGTTGGTTGGAAGCTGGCCAACGTACGACGCTGCTGGACGTCGGGTTCGTGACAACGAGATTCAGACAGAGAATCTTTGACACTGTGATGATGGTGGTTGAGTATGACTGGTGCGAATGAAATAATAAAGAGCATATCTGGTGTGTGAATGGGTTATGAGTGACACTCATTTTTGTTGATCGGGAGACAGAGGGGGTAGTGCTGTCTCCCAAGAACCTAAGTAGGTAGGTTAGAGGACGGGCCCATAAAAATGGGAGGGTCCTGAGAAATACTGTCCATGTTTCCTAACGATGCTCCGCATCAAAGAAAGGTGGGGAGAGTGTGGCGGACAGGCCACAAGACAAGTACACGTAAAAGATAACTTGCCGGTAAATGGCGGGAGTAACCCTGACTCTCGTTAGGTAGCCATTTGGCTTAGTAGAAAAGAAACTGAAACCGGTTTCGTTAAAATTTAGGTTTCGGTCATTGTATACGGAAGACCGATGTCCACGTTTAAGCCAAAGCATAGCGTGTTGCCGGTGGAATAAAGCCTGCCACACGGTGCGTTGCTTATAACGTGGAGTAGTTGCCGACTACTCCATACGTACTGTGTTCGTGAATTCGTTCATAGTTAAATCGGTTGTGTTCTACTGTCTCGACAGGATTGGCTGTAGCCATTTGAACATGATTGGGCGATCCTGATATACGCAGTTGTGAGAGCTCAGGTGGACGATCTGTCGGGGTTCGTTACTCAGTCATCGATCTCTAGGGGTTCAATCTTCTGTTTCAGGGGTACGGTTACAAGGCCGGAGACGCCGCAGCTCCGTTGGTCTGCGGAAGTGTTACATTGTATAGGGTGAAATCCCCTGGTGAAGTATCCGGTTACTGTTTGGCTACACGTGTTGGTGATTCTGCAGGACTTGGGTTGGGCTCCTTCCTGCCAGGGAATCTACGTGTTGCATTCACGATCTTGCTGTCTTAGCGATCGTTGAGAGTCTTTTGAGCGTAACGCGAAGGTTACGGGTGGAGAGTGGTGACTCCACGGGGCGCATGAAGCCGACGCCTCGGTGATATACGCTCGAATTAGTAAAGCAGGGGCACCAAGTTCTTCGGGTAATATATATTGGTACGGTAGAGAGTTATCGCTCCCCTCGGGTAGAGGAGCAAGGGAAGCAGATTAAAGCTTGAGAGTAAAGACCAAGTTTTGAGATCAGGGTTTTTACCTGAGGTCCGTAACTGCTGAGTTAGGGCGAACGGCGCCAGTAGACTTACGACAATTAATAAGTCTCTTCGGAGACGGGGTTACCCGTTACCTGTCCCCCCAAGACCGCCAGGTCTTTTATTTTTGTCCGTTTCTACGGGAAACCGACCAGCATCCACTACCCCGCTCTTCCGAGCGGCCGAGAAGACCAAGTCTCGGGGAAGGCCGGTTATCGCTGTTGATCGGTGGACGAGTGAGGCGAGCACTCGGGAAGCGCGCCGCGTACTTGGTACACGGCGGCGGCGCGTGTTCCAGTGACAGGCTACGTGTGTGGAGTTGGGAGTTTCGGCCGCTGCCGGTCTTGATCGCTCCCCGGGCTTCAGCTAGACTCGGCCCGGCGGTGTGAGCAGCGTGAGCCGTCTCTCCGTGAAATTCATTGGAATAAAAGATGGGCACAAGGTCGTGGCGCATCCTCGGCCTCGGGCCGTTGGAATGGTCATGGTTTCAGTCACTGTAAGCGACGGGACAGGGCATGCGCTCAGTAGTCCCCCGTTGGTGGCGAGGGCTCAGTGGCCGCCAAGTGCAGCATGGTACGCAAGAGTCAAGACGAACAGGGCAAGAAGACAAGGACCGAAGGCGCGACGGGTGGCGCACGGCGAGGCCGCTCTGCCGGTGGGACAACGGACCCTGTGTTGGGAGTCGGCCATCCTCCATCTCAGGACGTCGCCTACTCGGCGACCGCGGACTCGGCAGAGAGCGGGTCCGACGATACGGCGCTGCACACCCGGTCGCAGGCGTCGGTATCAGGGGCTTCTTCGACCGTCAGTGAAAGTGATAACGGCGCGCACGGCGCAGACAGCGACTCGGGAGATCCAGGCAATCCTGGTAAGAGCGCGGGTCTCTCGGGTCTTGGGCTGTCAGAGACTCTTGATGGTGCAGGGGCCACCGAGAAAGACCGACCCGGTCATACAGAGGCGCTTGGGGCCGAGGGCAAGAGAGAAGCGGCGCAGGCGTTGTCTGTTGAGGGTCGGACGCCACACATACATGCACACTTACGTACAAGCATGCATATATACAATTATACATGTATACTAACATACATACATAGTACATACATACATACATACATACATACATACATACATACATACATACATACATACATACATACATACATACATACATACATACGTACATACATGCATGCATGCATGCATGCATGCATACAAGCATACAAGCATACATGCATACATGCATACAAGCATTCTTTCATACATACCCATCGATTTTGCCCTAATATGAGAATACTAAGGTCAACATATCACTTTTCTTCCCTTCCATTTGCATATCTTCTAACGATATATCCAAATGTTCGCGATCAAACTGCGTCTAAAGATAAAAAAAATTATGAGGTTTATGTGGACACATTATTATGATGAAATTATGACAACTTAACTCTTTAAAGTCAGTTGCACGAGAAACATAATATTATTATGATAATCTGTATAATTTCTACGATTTCTTAAAGTAAGTTTCTAACCTACTAAAATGATTCGAATGTCTCCTGATGTGCCGAGTCCACACCAACTTGTCACCTTCCTAAGTTCCTATGTGTCAGCACTTGTCACGCAATGTTCATCCCTCCAGTCCAGATGAGGACTACGATCTCCATCTCAAGGTGACTTTGAAGAAATGAGATAAACACTGGACGTAGGCAGATCAATGCTGAGCGCTGAGGAGAAGTTGGGGACTGCGGAGCTCAGATATCAGTTTCACAAATAAGACCATAAATCGTTGATTCGTGTTTTAAGGTTGCTTCCGTAAACATGGAGCAGATAATTAGCAATAATTTAATTAAAATGGCTTAAAATCCCCATAATCTAAATCCTAACAATCGTCTGCATTCTATAGATTGAGTATAAAAGACCAACTTGATTCCGCAAAAATTCGGACGTCGGGTTCAATGTTCACGTATAAATGATAGAACAATTGGTAATATTCTGCCATTGGAGCTGTTCATAAATAGTGAACAACAGCTTACACGGCTTCCACTGCAATCATACATCATATACAGCACCCGCTTCAATTTGCAAACAAAAAACCAATAACTGCCAGGAACATTTTTTCTGCAAACTTCATTCTTGGAAGTGTGATAAACTGATAATTATATATGCATACATACATACATACATAGTTACATAGTTACATACATATATATATATCAATATAAATATATATACATACATACAAACGTACATACATACATAGGGCCTACATACATGCATGCATGCATGCATACATGCATAGTGCATACATACAATACATACATGCACACATACAATACATAGCACTTATATACATATACACACATATATATATATACATACATACATACATACATACATACATACATACATACATACATACATACATACATACATACATACATACATACATACATACATACATACATACATACATACATACATACATACATACATACACACATACATACATACACACATACATACATACATACATACATACATACATACATACATACATACATACATACATACATACATACATCTGCTATTTAAGTGTTGATCAATTACTGAAGACGTTGAATTCCGATTACCCTGGACAGCACTACATTTATTTATAAGCGACTGCATGCAGGCAACATTTGGCAGATGACGTTTCGATTTATATACAGCTTTTCTAACATTCGTTTTGGTTTGCAGTCGATGATGGAAATCGTTGGTTTTCTGCTGATGATGTTGGTCGCCATTGGATGTAAGTGTCTTTCATTTCGCATTTAATGTCTGCATAACAAACGTCTGTTAATTCATTTGCGTTGATTCTGTTACGAATTGTCTGGCATAATGTTTCTCTAAGCTAATGCAACTAATGTAATCTTCAACTATAATTATTCTCGCAGCATATTCGAGATCTGTTCTCAAATATCTGCAATATTAGTCGCAATGATCTCGTCATCTGTTTTTATTAATTAAATGTAAAGTTCAGTTCAACTCAGTAGCCTACGAATGATTGAGGCATTTTCAAGATAGGGTAAAACATCTGGAAACAACACAAAGTTGCACGTGGTTGGTCATACTTGTGCTTTGCGTGTGTTGCCAGATGCATGTAAGTCGGATTAAATCTTGTTTGTGAAGGCGTATTCATGCATGTATGTATGTAGTCGAATTAAGTCTTGTATATGTGCGTATGCATGAATGTGTGTATGTATGTATGTATGGTATGCAGGTGTGCATGCAAATAACCTGTTTATTAGCGCAAAATACTGCCTTTTATTACCTCTAATTACGCTGCCTACCCCAGTGGCGATCAATTTAGTTGGGTACAGATCAATGACTGGTGGGGGATGGGCTTGGAATGTATGTATGTATTTATGATTGTATGTATGTATGTATGTATGGTAGCACTCTTCATTTAGCTCGGACGGGGAATCGCTTTCCGCTACCCTCACCCTAAAAAAGGTCGACTCAGCCTTTCGTTGCAAACAGAGTTGATAAAGTGAGGAGTATGACTGAACGGAGCCCTGCATGGCTGCCAATTACATTACATGCCCTAAATGTAACAACTTGTTATCGGCCGTTCAATGTTCATGTTACATTTTGAGACGACAATAATTCGTTCATGTCGGTTGCCAATTAATAAAAACAACAAATTATTTTAAAATTATTTAAGTAAGGTTAGGCCTAAATAACACCCAGATAGCAAATGAAGTTCACCGCTGGCGGATTCCTGCACGAAGATAATAATATTAATACTTATAGGCAAATCGGAATCCGAAATGACTAACGAGTTGCGCTTGTGTGATGTGTACACTGTAGCTGTTAGAGGCCGAGCGGCTGGTGATAAGCCATGTCTGTGTACATCCGAGTACAATGAGGTTTGTGGATCGGATGGCGTCACTTACAGCAATACGTGTGTTGCCAGATGCAGGTAGGCCTACTCTATTGTACTGTATTATATTGTATTGTATTGTATTGTATTATATTGTATTGTATTGTATTGTATCTACAAATTTATGAAGCGCATCTCACTGCAGCAGGTCTGTTTTAAGGAAATTTTAGAACTGCACAACTCCTTCTTTGCTTACCCATCATCTGTGGTAAATAACTTCCAATCGGCGGACAATGACCTCATTTGAGGAGCGCGGTGGTGTAGTGGTGGCATCGTTGCCTTGAAGCCGGAAGGTTCGGGGTTCGAATCCACCTCAAGTCGCCGCGCAGGGGCCTTGGGCAAGTCCTTCACTCGCAATTGCTCAGCGCTTCGGCGTGAAACTCCGATGCAGTGTCCGCGCTGTAGTCGGGAGCGCCTCTGAGTACCTGGAAGAGGCGCTATAAGGCGCTATAACAAGTGCGCATACAAACAAACATTTGCTAGTTTTAACTGTAGCCTATAGAAGTGCTTCTACAACTGCGCATTTTGTGTGCAACTTCACATTAGAAAAGCCCTGATGTGGGGGTAAAATGGACAGATGAGATCTGAGGTTCCTTCTTATAATAAACTTGCTTACCAACTTTGGCATAGGAAATAGCTAGGGCCTATACGGTGACAGGGCGACAGCTAAAGTCGAGAATATATCAAGAAAGACACAACAGCGATGACACAGAAAAGACAATTAATGGGAAAAAATAACTGTTAATTTATTATAAAGTCCACTGCTCGAGTGAGGGATGTTTCAACTCCCACGTTGTTAATTGATTCTATTTGCAACAAGTCTAGATGTTTAAGTCTCGTAACGAAGAGTTTTCCGCCTCGTTGTCGATTGATCGAGTTGAAGTTGTCTTTCGAATCACTTGAGGTTGTCTCTCTCTTGAGGTTGTCTCTCTCTTGAGGTTGTCTCTCTCTTGAGGTTGTCTCTCTCTTGAGGTTGTCTTTCGATGACCCACTGCGATATCCTGCTCTTCCATCGTCCACTACTTCCTTCTAATCAATCCACCCCTTCATCCCCCTTCTCACCCCTCGCCTCAACAACGCACAACACAAAAATAAAATAATAAATTTAAAATTAATAATAGTGGGCTTGCGGGATATTGGGCTGATCCGCGCCAGGGGCCCTCCTGCCTTTGCGAGGAGCTTACGGGGTTTTAAACCACGCCAGAGGCCCGGCAGGTACTAATACAAATAAACTACAAACACACAACAACAACAACAACAACAACAACAACAACACAACCATCACTCATCGCATTCCCCTCATGCCAATCCTCACAATCCCCTCATGCCATCCCCTCATGCCCTCATGCAGCAATGCAGCGGTTCCTGAAGCAGCACAGAAATCCACGAAGATAATTAATACACGTTATGATAGGTAGGCCTATAGCCTACGCCTATTTAGTAACATTCAATTGCAGTATCGGGGACTCAAGTGTCGGCTAATGTCAGGATAGGTGTCGTAATTGTTGGCACTTGGCAGGGTCAGGTTAGGCGTCGTGAGGGTCGGTTAAGATTAGGTTTAGTGTTAGGATTAGTGTTATTACTAACTTATTAGATAGGCTGTCTGGGTCTCTACAAGATATGGCAGAATCATGGGATACGCATGTCCACAAAATTAAGACTCATAAAGGCATTAGTGTGGCCAGTGGCCACATATGGATGCGAAAGTTGGACACTAAAGAAAGCTGATGAGGACAGAATAAATGCATTCGAAATGAAATGTTTGAGAAGAGTACTACGCATTGCATGGACAGAAAAAGAACTAATGAATGGGTGCTGGAAAGGGCTGGAACAGTTAGAACCCTACTAGCAAATATAAAATAAAGGAAGATGAGGTACTATGGTCATTATAATCAGGAAGGAAGATGACTACATGGAAAAAGACCTGATACAGGGTACAACACCGGGGGAAGAGGAAGACCTTGCACGACATGGATGGATAACATTCGAGCCTGGACTGGAATGACGTTGGAACAGATCACAAGGAGCACGGAAGATTGAAGAGGGTGGAAGAAGATTATTCATGATGCGGCCAACCTTCGTCACGAGGACGGCTGAGGAAGAAGAAGAAGATAGGCTACTGTTTAAAGACACTGAATTTGCTGGTCCCTGAAACTGCAATTAGGCCTAAGCCATAAATAATTAGTATTCATTATCCTGCTGGCGTGCCTCGTTTGTTGGCTAATTGATCCAACACAATCTAAAAAAACGTTGTGAGCCTATTGAGGTCACAATTTTGAGACCAATCAATCCATAAATGAAGCATAATTCTCAATCACTTACATTTGTGTCTTCGTCCTTCCACTTCAAACAACTTCACAACCGGTATTCATTCGTCTTCGATTATTTTTCGTATTGCTTCAGAGTAGTTTCTAAAGTTTAAATAAAATATATTAAAATAAGCAACGCCTGCATATTGTCACAAAACATCCACTATTATTCTGCGGAATCTAGTAAACCATTAATAGTGAAATACCTCATAATCCACTTAATTCTTCTTTGCATAAAAATGACTTACGCATACAATGGTTCGAAATAGTTATGATGTCAAATTGAACTTCTATGAAATTACACAACTTTGCTATCTGCGCTCTTTAGACTTGTAACAGAAGATTAGACAGACACGTAGAAGTGAAAAAGAGACCGGATAAGTATTATTATAATGTCTGCATTAAGTGCATTTAGCTGTCGTCCTAGCTTAGGCCTATATTATAATTATTTACATGCATCGACTATCTGTTTATGTTCTGTTTCCGCTTGTCCTCAACTCGTTACTCGTCCCTCTACTGTTTGGCCGTCGGTCATTTTGTTGCTATAGTAACGCCTTTGAAACTTACTTGTCGATTTTTTTCTGTCTTTGAAATGACGGCGATGATATTTCTGTCGTACGATATTCGAATAATTTCTTTTTCACTTCGTTGATCGTCTGCCGCTCAGTTCACCAACTGTTGTTCGTCATCTGCTCCCTCATCTTCATCGTCTTCGTCGCCTTTAATTGTCGTCGTTTTTGTCATTTTTCGTTGACAAATTTCGTCGTCGTCTGTGTCTACTTCAGCGCAGTCATCGGTTGAATTGAATGAAAATGAAAATTGCGTCATTTGCGATGACGTCATAATCGGATATTGTGACGTCGAGCGACTTATAATGTGAAAGAGACAATCGCATCTGGTGTAGTAATTATTACGAGACAACTTCAGCGTCGCCATTCTACTTATATAGGCATATCTAAATAGCGCATTGCATCATATTACAACACAAGAAATTTAATTTCAACGTGGACTAGGCGTATACTATGAGCACAATAATTCATCCTCGGACTGAAAACACGATTCGTAAATTTTTGGTTCACCTTTTATATGAACTTTCCCGATTGAATTATGTCTATGTTACTGGTAGGCTACTTAGCCTCATGGCTGTTTTAAAAGAATTTTTAGAACTGCACAACCTCTTCTTTCTCTTCCCTTCCTCCATGGCAAATTACTTTCAATTGGAGGACAATAACCTTTATCGCTAGTTTTCAGTGATGGGAAGTATTTAAAATACTAGTATTTAAAATAGTATTTTAAATACAATGTAAGTATTTTGTACTTGTATTTTAAATACTTTTGTGATCAAGTATTTATACTTTTACTTAAAATACTTTTTTGATAGTATTTTGTACTTAGAAATATGATTATGTCAAAATACTTTTGCAAAATACTTTTAAATCTCACCAGCTGCAATTATAGCTATGCAATATTACATTCTCATGCACTAGGCTGCTTCATTACACAAACAAAAGGAATCCTTGTACACGAGGTTTAAGTCACACAATACAGTAAAACAGGCTGACATTGATTAGTCATTGTCACGGATGACTGGGCACCGTTGACCACAGGGTGAGGAATGTTAATTACAGGTGTATTTGATGTATGGTATATGGGAAGAGTACACCGAGTCTACACATAATGCCTATGAGGCATCAATGACACGCATAATATTATTAGGCTATAATTATGATGTTCGAAATCAGTTTGATGTTTGGCACCACAATGGACTTGTCTACGCTGATAGAATAGGACAAAGGCTAGATTTAACTATCTAGATGTTTATGAATAGGGCAAATAAGGGTGGCATTAGACGTGTCTATTGGCTGGTGGCAATTGGAACTTCTCTGACCTTGGAACGGGGTGCTGAGTTTCATTACATTGATCTCCATTAATGCATCACAGACTACACACTTGACGAATTACAGCATACAGGAAGACACCTATAACACTTAGTTGACCTGTGCTGGTGCAGTCTATTGTATTGTTATCACAAGGGATAGGCCATTCGGCCCATTCCCATACCACAGATTTCGAAGACTTACTTTAAAAAGTACCCTAAAGGGTTTTGCCGATGGGCAGAATTGTGATAGGAGTCATTGGACGTCTCAACATAGCAGATTTTATAATGTATGTACGTTGAATCTGTGTTCAGAAGTGTAACAACTTTTATCCATCTTATTGCGTCAGATTTCTGAACAAAATTTGATCTAACTTAATATTTTTAAAGTTCAATTTGGATAAATTACATTGACCATTCTTTCTGCATAGGTAGTGGGCTATCGATATTTTTTATATGCCATTAAATTGAGTGTTTCTGTTCATCTTGATGTTAATGGATTCTGACTCGAACTTGGACCCCCATCTCTAGCGTCTTAGACTCGGACTCGGACACCTTTAGACCCAGACTCAACTCGGACTCAGTTTAGATGGACTCGGGCATGACTTGGACTAAGATCAGGTGGACTCGACTACATCACTGGAAAGCAGGATATGGGCCAGAAGTGAGAAGTCATCATACTGCTGGGTGGCCCTTCAAGTGTTTAAGATGACAGTGATGATGGCATGGACTAATTAATTCCATGAGACACATTAGACATGGACACAAAGAATGCTGAAGAAAATGTTTGTGTTCAAAATTCTATGTATTTTTGTCGCAATGTAATATGACTTCCTTAATTGTTATATAGTTTGGCAGTGAGTATTTTGTACTTAGTATTTTAAATACTTTTCGAAGTCAAGTATTTTATACTTGTATTTTAAATACTTTTGTGAAAAAGTATTTTTACTTGTATTTTAAATACTTTTGTGACCAAGTATTTTTACTTATACTCAAAATACTTTCAAAAAGTATTTTCCCCATCACTGCTAGTTTTAACTGCACAGATGTGCTTCTACAACTGCACAAATCCATTTACAACTGCACATTCTGTGTAGGACTACACGTTAAAAAAGCCGTGCACTGCAGTGCGAGAGTCTTAGAGAAAAGAAAGTCGTTTTTAGACAGCGGAAAGGTGCGCTTCTGGTGCATGGTACAACTGTTATAATAGTTTCTATTTAGGCGTAAGTTTCATTTTAAGACTCTCCTGGGAGATGCTTTCTATTAAAGAAGTCGATAATTATTTTAAGTGCACATAATGTTGGCCCTCTTTTAAAGTTGCAATTAACAAGCAGAATAATAAGCTGGTTTAGGCAAATAAATTTATAGAAAAAGATAAGCTCAACTAACACGAGGAAACATCGGGGAGTATTTTAATGAAAATATGTTTTAGATCAACTGATTTCTGGTAAATGATCTAGAAATAAATATGTTGTGGCTAATTAATAATAATAATAATTTTTTTTAATTAAGCGCCTGCAAGACGCACTTCGCTTTACATTTACAAGTTATGCAGTAATCTTAATTAACTACCAACTGAACAGACAGCTTTGTAATTACACGGCGCCAATGGCAGCCTACAAAGCAAATCCGCCCAACGGGGGCTCGAACTCACTACCTCTCGCACTCTTGGCCAGCGTGTTAACCACTACTCTACCGGGCCCCCCGGTGCACTGCAGTGCGAGAGTTGAATCGGTAGATATAGATAGGAGACACGTGCAAAAAATAGATGTCACTCTGCATGTCTTCGTTGTGCAGCAAAGTGCAAGTTGTGAAGGAGAGTGCATGTGAATCGAAGCACAAGCGACGCCTTTCAACATCATCATCTGATTGCGCATGTAACACAGTTCTGCTGAGAGTCTGTGGAAGTGATGGAGTGACATACGACAACCCAGACTGCGCTCAACGATGCGGGTACAGCGTCACTAATGACATAATGACATCGTACATTTATCTAGGCTCCTCATCACTTAATCATTTTCATATGCATTTATGCATTTTCTCGATGTTATTTTTATTTGCTTTATCTGCATTTACGAATGCACAGGCTTCATAGGCAGAAACATAAAATTCTCCTTAGCCGACTTACACGGGGTTTTTGACGAAACTATTCATCAATGAATGGCGAGAGCGCCTGAAAATCTAATGGCCTAACATTGAACAGCAGCTTTGAAGAACAATTAATTTGGATTAATTTGAAACGCTGATGTTTTGATTCTAGGACGATTGATCACCGGACGGTTGATCACCGGACGGTTGATCACCGGACGATTGATCACTGCGGACGTTTGATCATCGACCGATTGATCACCGGACGATTGATCACCGGTCTAGTGGTCGCTGCAATAATTTATTAACTACGGATGAAAGAGAAATGTCGTAATTACCGCTAGTAAAGATAAACATCGTCGGCTTCTGTTAATCCTTAAATGTACACAGAGCAAATAGCACATCACTATATTATTATTAAGTACGCATTCCAAATAAACGTCTTTTGTTCTTTACAATTAAAGACCTATCGAAGTCCATCAAAGTGTTACGTCAAATTAGGCCTGATTGACTTGTATTTTGCTTTACCCAAACCACAAGTTCTTGTTGTTTTATAAAAAAATGGTTTTGTAAAAGAACAGACAAATGCTCTTACTTAGCCTACCTGGCCCCTGGGTGTATAGTTGCAGATTTATCTAATTAGTTACCTGTTTAGTTACGCTTGACAGCCGTTCCAGTATATGTTCACATTTCAATTCTTAGAATTTAATTAGAAATTTAATACATTATGTGTTAGACTGAGTATGTGTCATATCGTTTTATATAGCCTAAATGTTTATCTTTACTAGCGGTAATTTCTCTTTCATCCTTAGTTAATAAATTGCAATGACCACTAGACTGGTGATCAATCGTCCGGTGATCAACCGTCCGGTGATCAACCGTCCGGTGATCAACCGTCCGGTGATCAATCGTCCGCACACCCATGTTTTCATATAAGCTTATCTGTCGAATTGTAAGAATTGCTGAGATAAATCAAAAATGATATTTTACATGTCATGCAGAAAGGTCGAATTTTGATGTTCAACGTTGAATAAGTATACATAGCCTAATTGTAATTGCCTGCTGTAATTTCTGGAAACTTTATTAATAATTGATCCATAAAATTTTACTGAATTATTTCAAGAATCTCATAAATGAATCTTGTCTTAGCTATATAGCAGAATAACTACGACGATGATGAAGGAAGTGATTGGATCGATGATGATTGCATGCTGACTCTGAATAAATATGATGATGTCGTTGTCCTTGTTGAAGATAAATATGATTATTGCGATGCTAAGGATAGGCTATTGATGGCAATTAATATAAAGCTACTGCTGCTGATGATGATGTAGAAACATTACCGACTATGTGATCGGCGCCTGTAATGATGCCTGCGCCTGTTCCAACGACTACGACCCAGTGTGTCACGTCATCACTAGCATTAAGTATGTCAACAGCTGCTTCGCCAGATGTCTGTAAGTTCACAAATATGATTCAACAACATAAGATACCGTGCGATTTAAACGCTGCTATCTCTGGAATGACGATGACTAACATCAAACGCCAACGAGTCTGCTAATGTGATGTTTGAAATTGTAAAGCAGGCGTTCAGACAACAAAATAAGACAGTTTGTTAGTTGGGCCTTATTACCCGACGTGTTGGGTAATAAGGCCAACATCATGACCTTTAACAAAAAAATCCTAGTATACAACAATTTATTTTATCAAAATAATTAATTCATTAGGCCTATGTAGATCTAACTACTTCCACACCTTCCTCATATAGCTGTGTTGCATAGCTACAGTTGCATACCATGCAGTAGTAGTTATTAAGTAAAATTCCTTAGGTGGGTCTTATTCACCACAATCACCTTAATATCAAACGCTACAAATGCACCTTATTGCTATTTACATTGATAGGGCCTACACGTGTGTCTAGACTTTAGAGTTATCTGAGAATAATTATTTGCTTCCTGATCAAAATATAGTTGGTAATTAACTCAATCAATGATGAGAGACACAAAGAAAAAGCTTTAGTGAAGTAGGCTACTTAGTGAAGTCGCTACATTAAGCTAACTGTGGATAACTGTGTCTGTGTACATAGGCCTATTCATTCATTCATTCATTCATTCTCATTGGTTCGTTCGTTCATTATGAGGATTCATTTAGCGCTGCGCCATTTCTTGTTATTACTCAGGTGCGCTCCCGACCCAACCTCGGTTGAAGAGGACATCAATGAGCAACGCGCTATAGATACCATCTGGCATCGTAATATAAGGAGACTGCGTTGTATAGTAAGGTCTTGTTCCAAGCATAATTATATCGCGGCAGGTCATTCGACAATCTATCTGTCTATCTTAGTCTTGGCTTGCCTTTTGACATGCAAAAAGATTCTTAGGAACTTTTACAGAACCTATCTTCTTTACATTTGATTTCTTCGACCCGCTAAATTATTCATCTGGCACTGAGGCGATCTGCTGAAATTGTATGGCTGGTGACGCCAATCTAAGATATGTTCCATTCTTCGTTCCGCGTTTCATCAGGATGTTAAACAAATTTGAGCCTTTTTTAAGTCAGGGTTGTAAACAGTTAGATGAATTCCAGCCGTATTCTTGAGTGCAAGCATAAATGTGAATAACCTAAGTTGGCTGTCAGTGGAAGAATTTCGGCCAGCCGTATTTTTCTAAATAACGGCTTGTAACCTGTTGTAGGCTAATTAGACGATTGACAATTGACAACAGTAATTAATAGATCAGATGACAATAAGAGAAGCAAGCCTAGATTTGTAAACAAGGATCTCTATTCTACTGACTTGCTTTCTTTGACGACTTGTTTAATAGGCCATCAACGTTTCGTCAGTATACAATATAAGCTAAATTCAGATTCGATTCGATTCAGATGTCCTACCAAATAACTGACATTCAGTCTAATTGAGACTAATATTATTATTAACTGTTTTCATGGTGTGCAATTATTTCAGAGGAGCAGATTCGACACAACTGGAGTCGTGTGAATAAACCTACAAAATCGAGAAGAACTTAATGCTTGCAACAAAGATAGATCGATTAATGACTAAACTGCTATTAATAGTCATAGTCATCCACTGTTTTTTAACCATTGAGTGCATATACTGAAGGAAGGCGGCGTTCCAGATGTTTTTATCTTAGCAATTAGGGTGTAAGTCCCTGAGGGATCATATGCACCTCGGGACAAAATATAAAAAGTAAAATAAATAAAAAAAATAATAATAACTGGGACCTTGACGAATAAGGTCCGCTCCAGACAAATATGTCTGAGTTAATGTTGAAATCCCTGTGGCATCATGTTACTTCGGGGCAGATAAAAAAAATAATAACAACAACAGCAATAGACTAATTGTCCTGGGTTTAATGCACTCGAGTGGCTTGTTTTGACTTTCTTACTTCGCTGTACTGAACTCTTTTGTCCTTTCAAAGTGCTTTTGCAGTTTTCTCTACTATGAACTGTTTATAGGGCAAGAGTAGCTTAGGCCACTCTTGCCCCGGTCCCATAGTAACTACATTTAAAAAAAACTAATTATCGATTACTAGTGATATCGTTTGAACTTTGAATTCTTTCAATCTAATACGCGCAATCAATGAGTTTTTGAAGTTTTCGCAACATAAAATTATGGAAAAGTTTAGCTTCAAAAACATTGTTTTTATTTAGAAAAACATTCCTAACTCTCCAATTTATAATGATTTTAGGAAAATCGAAAAATTATTTGTCCATAAAGTTTAAAAGTAAATTTAACAAGTCTTATGTCGCTCGATAAGGCCGATAAATGTCTTTCAACCTGACTTAGTTTAATTTCTACAAATACCAATGCTTTATGCTAACCTTTCGGTTACTGTTGCCCCGCATGCCGCTCTTGCCCCACTCTCCTCTACGCATTTTTCAATATTGGGATAGCTTATCCTCCGGACAGTTTATGCCGCCAGTTAATTCCATCGTGGGGATCTTTTAATTCATCCCCCAGATAGCTTTAAGCGGAGGATAGAATATCCCGTGACACCGACCCGACTCTTCGTCCTAAAACTAAAGAAATAGCACAACGACGTCAACCACAGAATTGGCAACAAAGAAGACATCAAAGAACAATGCCGTCTGTCATTAGACAATAGACATCCCTAAACTCATTCGCTGATTCGTTAAAGCAGAGGATTTAAAAAACGGAGATTCCGAGAGACAAGATATGATGAATCGTCAGGCTGCTGTTAGGTTGAATTTGACTCCTTGACTCTGTTCTCCTATAACTGTAATTCTTCGCGGTGCTGAAATAAATCGTGTCGAAACTCTTGGTGTATGTGTGTTCACGTTTACTTGTATAGGCCTACGTTCCGGTCAACTGGGACGATAGAGGCCGGAATTGCGCTCCTTCGAGCGACACTCGCAGAGTGGGCTAACACTAAATCTATAGAAGGGCAAAACCGACGGGGAGAAGCGGTCACTCCCACCAATTTCGCCACAATGCACATTCAAATAGTTAAACAGTCACTGCGCGAATTAGCATTTCAGTCAAACTTCTTCGGCATTGGGATGAACCTATAAAAGACCTTTGAACAAAGTATGACTTCTGACTCCGCCACTAGTTGTTCTCTGCAGTGGCGTAGCAAGGTTTTTGGGGCCCTTGTGCAGGGCTTCGTTGGTGGGCCCCTTCATTACTTGAACCTCCTCGATTTCAAACAAAAAGGCTGTGCAAAGACGCCTGGCTCTTTTTCGATAGACTCTATTTGCATTATATCGAACCCGAAATCAAATAAAAATTAGCTCATTACAATTTTAATTATTTTCTCCCGTTAGTCTTTATAATCATTTTCTATTTCTTCAGGCTACCAGAGAAAATTCAATTCGTGTACTTGACAAAATTTATCAAAAAACATTGTTTCTTCTGTTGAAGCATGAGTCATCATAATCCACGCTTAAATTCTGTCCAACAGTTGGGTTGGTTGACTAAAAAGAAACAGTAGAATAATTTGGTATAATGTGAAGTGACTCAAGTCTCGGTTGCTACGATAAGTCTAAAAGAAGAAAAAAAAATTCCGAAATGTAAAAATGTTCATCTGGGCGAATTCCCTTGCGCAAAACCAATTGAGAGGCCTTCGTTCCTGAATCTTTCGTCTGAAAACTTGCCTCTTTTTCTCAGGGTTGAACGCACTGGGAGCGCTTCTGAAAGGCTCTTGCTGCGATAAGCGCTTTATAAATGGTCAGATACAATACAAATACAATACAATGCAATACAATAGCCTACCAGACTCAGGCCTCTTTCTGACTACACTTTGGAATAGGCTTCTGACTCGATGCAGCAGATGTGCAAAATCTTGTGCCCTGCGATTGGCTTTCGAGTGGCGCTTTAGAAGCAGCTAGAGGAGTACTCGCCCCATGAAGACTAACACCTATTTTTCGTTCATTTATTCATTCGTTCATTCTATGGACTCATATAGCGCACCTTTAGGGAACTACTTTTTAACATTTACTTTTTGATTTTTAACAAATTTCTAAGGAAACTATTCGTAGGCCTACTAAAAATTATGCACAAAATGAAATTGAGAAATTTGCATAATAAACCTCTTTGAAAAATACCCATATTTCTAATTTCCAGCTTTGCATTTTTCAAGCTCTTGCTACTAAAAAAGTTAACCGTGATTATCAACATTTTTTGCCCCCTTGCAAAAATTTCTGCGGGCGCCCATGCCCCCACTATTGTTAGTTTTGTTTGCTTTTGTGCAAATTTGCTCAAAACGACAAAAGATAGTTTGATGCCCGTGACTGCTCAGCCCAGGAGCCCGGAATTTCTGTCGGCGGGCCTGCATATAGATCTAATTAGTGAGTCGTGAAGTCTTATCGAGTCGACTTTTTTTCCCATCGACTCGAAATTTCCGACAAAGGCGCCGACTCTGCGAGGCTCGTGAGTGCCCAGCACCACCAGAAATTGGCCATGCGAGGTGTACTTTTTAAGAGATTATTTCTCTGTTGATATTGCTTATCTATAAAAATCATTCCGCCATAATATAACATAATAGTAGGCCTAATAGTAAGGCAGACTAACTGAGATAATAAATCATATATATTTATTATCTCAGTTAGTCTACCTAGGCCTTACTATTACTCCGGTTAGTCCGGTAGTCTGAACCTCATTGGTCCTCGGCCGATCATCGAATAAAAGGAAACACTGAAATCCTGCTTATTCAATCCGCTCTCGTCATTTTTTATGACGAAGGCGACGCTTTGAGTGGCATTGATTCTTCATATTGTATAGGGCCTACATGTAGGTCTACTTGCTCAAAAATGTTTTTCACTGCTCGAGAGTCACCTCCCAGCATCACAAAAGCGAGATGGCCTATTGTTTTGTCTGCGTTAACAAATCAGTCCTGACTAAATTGTCTGTCAAAACTACTGGACAGACTATTTCAGACACTAGTTTTGCAGTTTTACTATTGGGTCACTAAGTATAGTGGCTAATGTGGACAGAATTGTTTGATTTCTTGTGCAAAATTTGAGTCTGATGACCTAATTAGGGGAGAGTGCTCCAAGATGCCCATGACATGCTAACGAAGATTGTTTTTCTTCTGCGTAGATTCCAAGAGAAGTAGCCTTCATGTTGAACCAAAGAGTGATAATTTTTTTTAACATTTGGGAAGAATATTTATTGAAATCTGAAATCATGTCTTTAAGCAATGAAATAGTAGGAAATTTTGATGAGATAACAGCTTAAAATAATTATCACTTATCTCAGTGTAGAATTTTTTTAAACAACGGCATCAAGGATGCTTGTTAAGTCTTAAACCACGACTATGATGAGAAATTCAGTTAAAATGGCAGCCTAAGATGCAGTGTGGCAATACAAAAATTCGAAATGGGGAGGAGCACTTCCCCTTCCCATATTCCTTCCCTGCTCGGCACTGTATGCTTCAGCGATCGTCTTGGACTAGATAGGACCAAGTCTCCGCCAATTAACAGAGGTAATTTCAATAACTATCCTATCAAAAAAGAGTCAAAAAAATTGACGCGCGGATTTTCTCACATTCGTTTCGGCACTCACACTCGTAGGATCAACTCGGCGTCTATGATTGCCGAATCATGATTGACGAATCATGATTGACGCAATCGATCGATCGACCGACTGCGGAGTACACGTCGCACCCTTCGTTCTACTGAGTTTATTATCCGAGTCATTACATAATATTCAAATAATGATTTATGGCCTTGTTTGGAAGCTGATGTCGTTGTTTGAATATGTAATGACTCGAATAATAAGCGATAACTGAAATAAAATGGCACAAAGTCATTACCATCTAATAAGCATAAAAATTATTGAAAACCAATTTTATTCCAGACTAATTCGGTCGACGAACTCGATGTTCACGTATGATGACGATAATTGTGTACATGTATATTATTATAATTCCGTTATTGCGCTTCCAGCAGAATTAGAACTGGTCATAAGTCAGTGACCGGGAGATTTATAGGGCCTATGTTTGTTCTTCAATAATCTGTCCTGAGATTCAAAGAATCTCTGAGGATATGCGTTACTGAAAGGTATCACGACCATGGGCGCCCGCAGAAATTTTTGCTGAAAGGGGCAAAACACGATGGTCGCGGCTAAATTTTTTGGTAGGAAGATATTGAAAATGCAAAGCAGGAAATTAGGAATATGCATGGTATCTGCATAGAACAGTTTTAGTGTATATTTCTCAGCTTCGCATTTTTTTATAATTTTTAATATGAATAGCCTCTTATATATATATTAAATAAATATATTCGTTAAATGACAAAACCAAGTGACACACCGCACATGGGTAGGCCTACATAAAGAGATATAAAAAACAATTTAAAAAATTTCAATCGAGAAGAAATTTGCTTGAAAAATCAAAAATAGGCTTGTAGTTAAAGAGTAGGTTCGTGAAGAGGCGTAAGAAGTCCACTTGCCCCCAGGAAAACTGACACCTATTTTTCATTCAGCTATTCATTCATTCTACCTCTATAGTTACTTCTATATTAGAATGGTAATTTCTAAGGGCTGTTCAAATGGTAGTCGTCAGGAGGTCCGAGACCGGTTGCCAGAGGGGAGGATGTGCAGAGTAGCTGTTAGGGCGGGTGTCATTTGGGGTGGGATGGTAGAAGATTCGAAAATAAAATGAGTAGCGGTATGAATTCTTTTGAACACACGAGACGTCGGTTTTAGGTGGAGACAAATGGCCAGGTTAACTGTTTTTAGCAAGAGCTTGAAAAATGCAAGGCAGAAAATTAAAAGCAATTTTGTGTTATAAAAGTTTTTAAACGTTGATTTCTTAGCTTCATTTTGTCAATCATTGGTGTCATTAATTCTTTAATGCGGCAAAATTTGTTAAAACCCCAAAAGCGGCCGTTTAAGAAAGAGGTGTCCGTTTTCCAGGGGGGCAAGTGCCTCCTTTTGCCCCTGTGTGCGGGCGCCCATGTTCAAAATGAAAAAACCCAACTTCCATACATTATACGCCCGGTTCAAATTGTCAAAAATTGCCAGAACTTTTTTCTGCTGACTCGCAACAAATTGCAACATTCATCACTGTAATTGCGATGGTTAGCCTATAATCTATTTAGGTCTGTGCATTTATATAATGGTTCACAATATTTGTCAATTAAGTGGTTATCAATTACGGAAGATGTTGAATTCTGATTAAACTGGAAGGCTATTTATAAGCGACAGCTGCATGCAAGAGAAGTGTTGGCAGATGACGTCTGGATCTCGATCCTTCTTCATCAGAGGCTCTCTACGTTCAGACAAGATTCGCTTTGGTCTACAGTCGACGATGGAAATCATTGGTTTTCTGATGCTGGTGGTGGTGGTCGCCATTGGATGTAAGTCTTTTTAACGTCTGCATAACAAACGCCTGTTACTTCATATGCGCAGGTTCTGCAATGGAATGCCTGACATGATTAAGTTTTTTCTCTAAGCAAATTAGACATTCTACGTGCCCTAATTCGTGGGCAACAGCGCTTGCATGGGATTTGCACTTTGGTCCCTGCCATAGATTTACATGCACCAGTCTTTTGTGCAGATAATTTTGGCCTACCATTTGTCGACTTTACTTTTAACCAGAAAACGAGAGGACATCGAATGCAAAACTTTTCATCGTCTGATACAAAGGACGACTGCAGGACGTGTTAAACTGCTATTCGCAATAAATGTAAAAGTCCGGAACATATAATTTTCATGCAGCGATCGTGCGGCTTCGACCCTACTGCTTACTATTCAATGAATTAATCGGCTGAGAGATGCTTCATAACCACTGCACGCTTCAACAGTTTAACATCATTTTTAAGGACCCCGAGTAGAAATTGTACCCAACTCTTATGAACCAGCCACCATCGCTTTGGTAACCGTAACTGGCAGCTATATAAGCAACCGTGACTTATTGGAAACGATTTACCTTGAAACAGGGCAACTAATCTATTCTTCATTTATTCTCTATTTGGAGAGGTTTAGACTTTAGAGCAGGGGTTCTCAAACTGTGGTACGCGTACCACTGGGGGTACGCCAGGGGCCGGTAAGGGGTAGGCTACGCGAAAAATTCGAGAAATATAAGAACATTTGGGTTTATGGACTTTGGGTCCATTTTTTATCAGCATTGATTTATAACGTTCAACATAGCAGCATCGTCATTTACTTCTTTCACAAGTTCATAGCATATGATTATATTTAGACGCACATACAGTGCATGCGACCTATTTATGTTTAGGCCAATTACTATGATTTTGAAACAAATTTTTTATGTATAATGGTTGAATGTACGTACACAAAGCCAGAAATTCTCAGCCTACATAGAGCTCAAATAGCGGAGAGCTGATTTTGCCTAAAGACTTCTGGTCAAGCTTAAAATTTTTGTGATTCCTTTCAGCACGTCATATCTTGGTAAGGCTGGTTTTTAAACTATTCTTGCTATAAAAAACAAATAGGCCTATGGGGTAAATTTGCGTTTGAAATTGACAAATATTAAACCAGCTATTTTAAAACTTTGCTAATTTAAACAAGTTCACAGCACTAGGCCTATATAGGTTGCTCTTTCTTACATGAGTTATAGACCAATTTTCCCTTTTAAATTTGTAGATAATATTATATAGTTGAAACTAAATTTTGCTCCTTATACGTCTCTAATAAACGATGTCACCAATGATTAAATGGACTTTTAGTTGTCACTGCAAGGGGACTCGTAATGGTATCTTGTTTCTGATCTGACTTTGCTGGAGGTATGCCATTATTCGATTTCTTCACTTGGGGGTACAATAAAAATAAAGTTTGAGAACCCCTGCTTTAGAGTAATAGGGAAACGCTGGTACGAAGAGCGCATGCGAGTGGAATCACTTCTCTCAACCTTCCATTCGACAGATGGTGTTGGTAAAAGTAGCAGTAGCCTATAGGACGTGACTGGCCCCTTGCTTGCTTGGTTTCAAGGCGTTAAATTCGACTCCAGTCTCCAGTAATAACTTGTTATTTTTTCGTTCATACTATGAATTGTAATTATAAATACCGCGGTATGTCATTTTGAAATCAAACGAAGATATCGTTATATAATTATATCTTTATGAATAATTATCTATGTTCATCGAAATGAATCGTATCTTATATCATTATTATCCTGCAACTAAGCAGAAGGTGCAAATAGGATTACGACCATCGAACGACAGCTCATCTTTTCAGCCTCCGAAACATTTTTAATAGGCTGATAAGGCGATGCAGAGAAAGGTTCTGTAATTAACTGATTCATATATTATTTTATAACAAATGTTCACGGTATCTGTTCGAAATCTATTCTGTGCACAGTATATATAGGCCTACTTTGATAAAACGTCTTGTTAACAACCAGAATCCAAAACAGAACTGAAGTCTTCCCGATAGGCCAATATCTCTTTGACATATTAATTAAGCATAGTGTCCTTATGATATGAATGAGATCGAAATGAAATGGATATCAAATTTAGGATAACAGAAAGGCTAAGGGCAGCAGCAGCAGTAGCGGCAGCGGCGGCAGCGGTGCTGGTGGTAGCGGCAGTAGTAGTAGTGTAGTAGGTGCAGCAGTGGTAGTAGTAGTAGTAGTAGTAGTAGCAGCAGCAGTAGTAGTAGTAGTAAGTAGTAGTAGTAGTTGTTGTAGTAGTA
>OX457050.1:33267821-33287821 GCA_949752735.1 Lumbricus terrestris
GGACAGACAGGCAGACAGACAGACAGAGATAGGTAGATAGATAGATAGATAGATGATAGATAGATAGATAGATAGATAGATAGATAGATAGATAGATAGATAGATAGATAGATAGATAGATAGATAGATAGATAGATAGATAGATAGATAGATAGATAGATAGATAGATAGATAGATAGATAGATAGATAGATAGATAGATAGATAGATAGATTAGATAGATAGATAGATAGATAGATAGATAGATAGATAGATAGATAGATAGATAGATAGATAGATAGATAGATAGATAGATAGATAGATAGATAGATAGATAGATAGATAGATAGATAGATAGATAGACAGACAGACAGACACACAGACAGACAGACAGACAGACAGATAGATGGTTCAAAACAATGTCATGATGTTGTTCATATCCATACAGACAAAGACAGATAAATTGGTGATTTTTTTTTCGAGGAGTTCAACTAACAATTAGCCTATTCTTGTGAAGACACAATCTCTCAAGATACATTTCGTATGTTTTTTTCTTTAGTGATGTTGGTGTAATTCACAATGGCGAATGTAAGAATGCGATTCAGGAGAACCAGCATTCGACAGATGAGAGAATCTGTCCCTGTCCCAGAAATTACGATCCAGTCTGTGGCGAAGACGGCAGAACTTACGACAATCAATGTCTGGCTGAATGCAAGTGAGTCTCATCCTCCATTCAACTTCAATTGTTTAGTTTTAGTAGTATGCCCGTCTTCGTTCATTGATTAGAATCCTCGATGTCACACAGCATCCGAGTATAATATTACAGGATACATGAAAAGTAAGACTGTTTGCTACCATAATTGTTCTCAAAACTTGAGTGACAAGAAACAAGTTTAAAAAAAAAATATTTTATATGTAAAATTCTTACAATATTATAGTTTCCATCATCTTCTGGTTTGAAACTTAAAGTTATGTGGCCTAGGGTGAAAATTATTGTAAGATTTTACACTTCTGCTGGAAATAAGCTCCAGAGCACATGGTTGTCGTTCCTGATCACCGACTGCAAAAGTATCCTCTCTGCGTCACCAATCATCTCATCGATTTCATTGGCTTCAACTTACATGTAGGGCCTATGTGTCTCGAATGCATAGACGGACAAGTAGATGGTTGGATGGACAGGAAGTCAATGATGCCTTTGATTTCTTTGATAAATCATTTAAAGAAGAAAATTGTGGCAGAGATGCATGTAGAAAAACGTATTGTATTGTATTTAATTTATGCATTTATAGAGATAGATGAATGTAGAGATGGATGGAACGATAAATGCATGGATAAATGAATTATCATATAGACAGTTTGACATTTTGAAGGATAGATTGATTCGGTGAGATAGAAATTGAGAGATTAATCTATTAACCGGATAGTAGATTATCAGTTTCCCGGATTGATAGGTAAGTTGATAGGTAAAAAGATAAGTAAACATGCAGAAATACCGAAAGACTTGAAGGCCTGAGAAGGTGGTGTGATTAAAAATAAACAGCTACCGTGCTGGATAGATATATTTAGATGGGCTAATTGACAGATTATTCTATGGATAGCAAGATTAAAATGCCAGCAATAATTATGATTATAGTGAAAAAATGATAGTATAGCCTAATAATAAAATTACAATAATAATGTTTATAATAGTGATAATAAACCACCAGCAGCGGCGCCCCAGGATTTTTTTTTTGTACGCACAGCCAAGGGCGGAAAAATTTTCGATGGGGGGCCAACAGGGAAAAATTTTGGTTAGGATCGCCGAAAAAACTGATGACTTTTTTTAGTCATCAACCTCGAATTTCCCAAAAACATATCTTCTCCATCCGCCAAAAAAACTGATGACCTTTTTTTAGTCATCAGCCATTTTTTAGCCTTTCAGCGCTGTACGCACTTGCGTACGTGCGTACGCCTGCGGGCGCCGCTGACCACCGGTGTTCTAAACTTTTATGAGATCAAGGTCACATCCCCACGATGCATCGACAGTACATAACAGAGAGAGAGAGACAGAGAGACAGAGAGACAGAGAGACAAAGACAGAAAGAGACCTGTTTCTTGCTGTAGCGTCTCTTAATATCTATCCAACTGTTCAACAACTCGGTTACGTTTCGAAGCACTTTAGCTCAACCGGAATTAGGGGAGCTGTAACGATATTGGCATTATCATTTTCCTTTATTACAATATAACTACTGCATCCATGCTTGCTCATTGTATTGATGTTGCTTGATGAAGAAGAAATAATAATTGTATACAATTACCTTGACAATAATACCAGTGATAGCAGTAATAGTGGTAGTAGTAGAAGTGGTATTGCAATGGTAAACGGGCCTTTGAAGAATTGCTTTGCCTCAACACTATAGACATGGCCTGACTAACTGGGCATCTATTTCTCAAATATAGTGATCTCTAAGACGTTGGAAATCAATCAAATCGGGGCAAATATGTCACTATCATTTTAAAATATTATTATTCATATTATTGTTATGTTTGTTTGTATGTGCACTTGTTATAGCGCCCTTTCAAGCTCACTACTCAGAGGCGCTCCCGACTGCAGAGCGGACACTGCATCAGAGTTTCACGCCGAAGCGTTGAACAATTGCGAGTGAAGGACTTGCCCAAGGTCCCTACGCGGCGACTTGAGGTGGATTCGAACCTCGAACCTTCCGGCTTCTAGGCAACGACGCCCACCACTACACCACCGCGCCCCACACTAATATTACTAATATCAGTATTACTATTATTAAAATAATATTATTATTAATAAGAAGGAGTAGGAAAAAGAATATGGGTGCCTATAATAATGTGTTTTGGTTGTGTCTTGTTCTGCAGCAATGTGAGGATTGTGAATGACGACGGTCCATGTTAAGTGTCGTACAACCGTCATCTGCTGGAGGAGACATCAACTGACTTCGCCTGTAATTATTCAATTCTATTCAATTCAAAATTGTTATTTCAGAGAGATCAAATAGAAAATGCAAAATCAGCAACATAATAAAAACATTATAAAAAAACATAATAAAAAAATCCATGATAAAAAAATGACATAATAACAAAATATGCCTTGCCTTCAACCTTCCTCGACACGAGGGTTGGTCGCATTTTGGACAGTTTGTACGAAATATACCATAATAAAAAAAATACCAACGTAGCAAAATATGCAATAGTAAAAAAAATAACACAATAAAAAACATAGTAAGAAAAAATAACATAATAAAAAAATAACATATTAACAAAAAACGTAACAAAAAACAACATAATAACAGAAATAACATAATAATTTTTTTTTAAATATCATAATATCAAAAATAACATAATAACAAAAATAACGGTGTACACTGTACAATGAGAATAATAAGAAGCGATATTAACTAGCACGTAAGTAATGAGGAGATCCTTGCCAGAAAGGAAGTGATCCCGATAAACCTGGGCCACCACAATACATGAATTTTGTATCAAGATGGCAGAAAGTGCAGTTGTTTCAGACGAAATATTATGGAGACAGAAAAGGAAAGCGATAGAAGGGAGCAGGATTGAAATGCAAATCAATCATTGTGGTATTTGTGTTAAGCTACAGTCACATACATAAAGGAATAGAAAAGTTCTATTTAAACGTTAATTATTGTAGATGATAAAACACTTTTAGATATAATTATATAGAATTATTTACTTACTGATAAACGCATCCTGTCTCTGTATATAATAATATACTACATTAAAGACTATTATACGACATTCATACTAAATTTCGCTTTCAAACGCGACTGCGTTTTATCAAGGTTATGTTCTGCAGTTAACGTGACTTAGTTTCCATGCTCCCGACCGTTTCATATCAGAATTTGCAATGTATTGAAGCGAACAGTGAAATGGTGCCTTTGCATTGAGGCAAAACCATCGGACATATCATAGGCCTACAGTTCAAAAGCAGAGACGAGATGTAAGTTTAGAAACTAGAACTTCCTCCTCATGTTCAATTTAACTCACTTGCATGTCATGCGTATATATAAGCAACTATTCAGTAACTCAGTTCAGTCTCTATTTTTGCTAGAGTTGTTTGTTAGCTGTCTTTATCTTATTTATTTCAGAAAATGCGGACTCAACACAGCGAGAAGTAGATGTGCGTCAGATCGAGAAGGAAATAATGATTGTCAAGACTTGGTCGATTAATATTTTTGCTAACTAGTAGTAGTAGTAGTATAGTCGTATATTCAATACATACATTGAACGATATAAAATAGTTATCTGAAGGTTCAATACAAACACGATTATTAAAGATTGGATGTCATGCATTTTGTTGTTGTTGCTATATGGTTGGCTGAACTTTTACTGAAAGTTGTAACGGCGAATTCTCAAGCATCGCTTCATTTACCTAAAACGCTGTATTTGGCTCTGTAGCGTATGGGACATTTGAGCAGTGGGGGTGGGGGGAGGTGGCAAGATTTTACTTCTGCTCGAATAATAAATCTAGAATAATTATTGACGTCGCGCACTTATAGGTCTATTATATGTCCCTCTACAAAAGCAAAGTTTCTGTTCTTGTACATACACCCAGAGAGAAGGGATAGAGGGACAAATACCATGGGGCCCGACTACTATAAGAGGTCCAGGCTAGGTAAGTTTGGGCTCATATACAAAGTTTATGATGTACCGTATGCCTTTCAAAGTATAATGCTGACACTTAACTACGATCTGTCTAAACTTCAAATGAACAACTGAATAAACGGAAAAACGCGACGAACCAAAAAACTGAATTTTTCTGAGAAGAATCAAAAAGGAAAAAAACTTGTTGGTGGTGTACACGTAGTGGGTATAAGTTCGTCGCCTTGCAGCCGGAGGATTGCAGGTTCGAATCCCCCTCATGTCGCCGACTGGCCGCGTATGGACCTTGGGCAAGTCCTTTACTCGCAATTGCTCAGCGCTTCGACGTGAAACGCTGATGTAGTCAGGAGAGCCTCTGAGTAGTGAGAGCGTGAAGGGGCGCAATAACAGGTGCACATACATGTAATAGACAACCAAACAAACCTTTGGAGCTGCATCTGTATACTTTATCTTCAATTGCTTCACAGTCTGTTTTTATTCTATTAGATCTACGTGGAAATAAATAAACACGTCTTCATGACGTCATTTTGTAGACTTGTTTTTATTACGTTATTTTATTATTTAACGGTCTACTCTAGTATTCACTCTCAAATTATCTTATAGCAGCGGTGACTAAAGCGTTAGAATAGATAATAACTAATCATAGGCATACATAGGCCTATACATATTATTACCGAGGCTTATGGGTCGTATAACAATTAGTTGGTTCCCAAAAGTTATTCGACGCCCTGGCCTCTCACGATAAAATTACCAAAAATAAAAATACGAGATACACAAATTGACTGTGGACAGTGTGGAGCCTGACTTGCTATTGACATGCATAGATGTCTGAAATGGACTGTGGCCACATTAAAGTGTACGCTATCATTCAACTGAACATAATTAAAATTCTAATGTCTCCATTTTCCTGCTTTTGTCCAATGACAAGCTTGCAAGACATTTGCATTTGCATAAAGATACTTTTACCTAGTGGTTGATCTTCTTACTACAATAAACTAGTCTTTCAGTCGTTTTCAAATATAAAAAAATTGTCAAAGCAGATTAGGCCTATCACGTGACAACTTGGTATTACACAGTCAGACCGCGAGGCGTTTTATGATCAATCTCGCGTCACTCCTACCCATCGACCCAGGTGATACTGTACTTAGGACCTGGCCCAATAATTGGGATCAGGGGGATAAGAAACAAACAGGCGTTACCAATTCTTTATGCAGAATGTGTGATGTGAACGCAGTCAAACAACTAAATATCCTATGGAGAACCACTGCGGTGCCATAGGATTTGGGCAATTGTTGATGTTATCCCAACCTCTCTTCACTCTCTTCACTCTTCCTTACTACCCTTGCATTAAAACATCCTGTCTACTTTTTGTGGCCATTTTGTTCATTTAGGAACTCATATAATTTATCGCTGGATGTAGATGGAAAATTTTCACATTAAATTTCTGATTGTTGCTTAATGAGAAAGTCTGACTTAGGCCTACATGCGGACTTTCAAATGATTTATTTCTATATCTCATGCAGCTGATAGACAAGTAGGCCTATGTAAGCTCATTCGACTGATGAGGATTTCAAGGACATGTTGCAAATTATAACTGACTCTTAATCCAGAATATATCTGGAATTCTGGTCCCAGGGGTGGAGAACGAGAAGGAGGAGGAGAGGGCGAGGGAAGCGAGTAGAAGTCGGACATCAGTTTCCAAACAAGGCCATAAATCGTTGATGTGCCTTAATTCACAGTTGTTTCAATATGTAGCCTAATGACTCGGTTAACAAGCGATAACTGAATTAAAATGGCATAAAGTCATTACTTTCTAATAAGCATAGAAATTATTGAAAACCAATTTTCTTCCAGACTAATTCGGTCGACGGACTCGATGTTCACGTAATGATGATGATACTTATGTAGGCCTATATTATTATCATTCCGTTATTAGGTCTCCAGCAGAATTAGAACTGGTCATAAATCAGTGACCGGGAGATTTATAAGTTTGTTCTTCAATAGGCCTAATCGGTCCTGAAAGTCAAAGAGCTTATGAGGATGTGCGCTCCTGAAAAGGTATACCCTCTCACGACTATGAACATGCATTATTTTATGACATGGGTATTAGGCCTATAGAATATTTTAGTAATAACCTTTTCAAATTAACAGTTGCAGATTTACTATTTTTATTGGGTCTGATGCGATTTTTTCTTGAATCATGAAGGCAGTGCTGACAGATTTTCAGTTTAATATTCACGTTTGTTTTTGGTACTAAAGTCTCGATTACTTCTATAAGTTGCGGCTACTTTTGAGGACTGTGATTTTTCCCTCTAGCTGCTTCACTCTTTGCTCAATAATTATGAAAGAATCTGTAAGGCGCATCTCTTTTTCTCATCAAATTTCACTGTAAGTGAAGTCCATCAGAACAACTTCAATCCGCTGTTCAGCGTCGTTTTAAAAGTTTTATGACCGGATGCTTGCGTTTTCTTATATAATTGGACAAATAACCTTTAAAAACGTTTTTCCTAAGCCATTCGGGTTTTTTTTATCTCCCAAACCCCTTTGTCTACGCCACTGGTATAAGCTGTATACCCGCGCATACCCTAGAATACAGCCCTGGACTAAACCCGAGAGAGACAAGTTAAACGGCCAAGATCTTAACACAGTCCAACTACCATTATGATTTTCATCATTTAGATCATTCTGAAAGACAAAAAACAAACACTATAGGCTAACGATTGTATTTGCCACTTGAAATCGGACCTATTGATTAATATTTTGTAATTATAACACATGTATGCAAATTAAGGCTTCTCTTCTTCTTCTCCCTTTTCTTCTTCTTCCTCATCTTCAACGTCCTCGTCCTCCTCCTCATATTCTTCTTCTTCTTCGTCGTCGTCGTCATCTTCGTCTTCTTCCTCTTCTTCTTTATCCCTCCATCTCCACCTGTTCTACCTCCCCTTTATCCTTCTATTTAGCACCTTGCTTGCTTTCTTACTTACTAGACGAGTCTACTGCAAGTCTGCGATCCACGTAATAAACGGTCGTCAGTAAGCAAGGCCGTAGCCAGGATCTGATTTCGGGGGGTGTTTTGTCACCAATTCATTTTATTCTTTTACATTTTTCATTTCGGGGGGTGTTTTCACGGTTTTATTTCATGGTTTTTACATCATGTACTAGTAAATGCATTATATTATTTTTCACATTTTCCATTTCGGGGGGTGTTCAAACACCCAAAACAGCCCCCTAGCTACGGCCTTGTCAGTAAGTAGCCTAGATAGTGTGATGGTCATCCAAAATGAAAAAATAACTCACCAGCACTTCCTCTGTTCCGTACATCATACGCCCGATTCAAATTGCCAAAAATTGCCAGAATATTTGTTTCGACTGACTCGCAATAAATTGCAAAATTCATCACAGTAATTGCGATGATCACATATTTAGGTCTGTGCATTTATATACCGGTCCACAATATTTGTCAATTAAGTGGTGATCAATTACGGAAGATGTTGAATTCTGATTAAACTGGAAGGCTATTTATAAGCGACAGCTGCAGGCAAGAGAAGTGTTGGCAGATGACGCCTGGATCTCGATCCGTCTACATCAGAGGTTCTCTACGTTCAGACAGGATTCGCTTTGGTCTGCAATCGACGATGGAAATCATTGGTTTTCTGATGCTGGTGGTGGTCGCCATTGGATGTAAGTGTCTTTCATTTCGCATTTAATTGTTTGTATGTTTGTTTGTATGCGAACTTGTTATAGCGCCCCTTCCAGCTCTCAACGCTACTCAGAGGCGCTCCCGACTACAGCGCAGACGCTGCATCGGAGTTTCACGCCGAAGCGCTGAGCAATTGCGAGTGAAGGACTTGCCCAAGGTCCCTACGCGTTGAGGTGGATTCGAACCTCGAACCTTCCGGCTTCAAGGCAACGACGCCACCACTACACCACCGAGCACCACAATGTCTGCATAGCAAACGCCTTTTAATTCAATTGCCCTGGTTTCTGCAGCGGATTGCCTTAGCAAATTAAACCTTCTACATGCCCTAATTATTTTGTTGGAAATAGTAGCATACTTGCATGGGATTTACACTCTGGTCGCTGCCATAGATTTACATGCACCAGTCTTTTGTGCAGATAATTTACCACTTATTGACTTTTCTTTTAACCAGAAAACGAGGCGAGATCGAATGCAAAGCTTTTCATCGTCTGATACAAAGAACGACTGCAGCAGGACGTGTTAAACTGCTATTCGCAGTAAATGTATAAAAGTACGGAGCATATAATTTTCATGCAACGATCGAGCGGCTTCGACCCTGATTACTTTTCAATGAATTAATCGGCTGAGAGATGCTTGATGACCAGGGCTGTAATCAAGGGTATGCGCGGGTATACGGCATGTACTCACCTCAGAAAATATTAATACTAAGCTATACGTACGGTTTCACCCATTATTCGCAGGGTTGTTGTTTCTGCGAGAGCTGTTAATTTAAAACGATTAGTGGAATCCGAGATCAGAATCAGAAATCACTCACTGAACCGCATTTCTGTGATATTATTATGTGTCTAGCTGTGAAAGGCAGGGTGGCTGGTGATCAGCCATGTCTATGTACTCTTGAGTTCAACGAGGTTTGTGGAACGGATGGCGTCACTTACAGCAATCCGTGTGTGGCCGCCTGCAGGTAGAACTATGTTTCTTATACCATTGAGAATTATATTCTCATATTCTACAAGACAAATGGACAATTTCTATGCATTATTGTTACAATGGGCAAGGAAAAAAGCATGCATTCGAGATGTGACCGTAAGAATCAGTCATACAGACCACAAATGACAAGTAATTAAATAATGGAGCGTTCAAAGAGAATTCAGATCTAATACAATAAAACGACGATCATAAGGAGGTAAGCAATGTTGCAACTTAACATTTATACACGAACAATTAAATCGTCACTGTTTTATGGAAGAGTTTACTATGTAATTTTTGCAAGACGTTATTTATGTGAGTTCTTTTATGTTTTCTGAAGTGGCGCCGGTGTAAGACACACTGGCAAATGCGAGAACATACAGTGGTCGGCAATTGAGAAGAAGCGGCATTCGACGGATGAGAGAATCTGTCCATGTCAACTCATTTTAAGTCCAGTCTGTGGAAGTGACGGCAGAACTTACCCCAATCAGTGTGTGGCTACTTGCAAGTGAGTCTCCTCCATTCAACTTCGACTGTGAATTACATAGCCTACATAGATAGATGAATAGATAGATAGAAAAACGAATGGATGGATGGATAGACAATGCTCTTCGCTTCCAGTCTTGTCTTCATCTTACACAGAATTACACAAACTTAGAAGCCGACTTGATATCATAGCCAGCATCAACCATTCTCCTGCTAACGGTAGAAGTTTTGTCTGCTCGCTCGCTGTTAATGCCTAGGTAGGTAGATAAACGAAGGAATAAGTAGACATAAAAGACAGAGTTTGATAATTGATAGACGGAAAAATTGAGAGAAAGGTACACAATTGGATAGATATTAGATAGGTAGGTCTATAAAAGTAAATAGACAGATTGGCAAACAGAGATATACACGTAGGTCATAGGGATTTATTGACAGTTAAATTTCAGGAACGGAAGGTGAATAAATTGTCTTAACTGACAAGCGTTGGGATTTTCTAAGAGACAATTCATACATTTGATTGGCATTGATTTCACGAAAGCAGGGTTCGATACTGTGAGACACTTTGCCTATAGCTATAGCAGCGCTGCAAATTCCAGACTGCTTGTATAACTATGCAATCGCTTATCTTGGAGATCGGTGCCGTGAAATCAAATGCGAAAGAAAGGATGGATGGATTAGATAGATAGACAGACAGACAGACAGACAGACAGACAGAAAGACAGACAGACAGACAGACAGACAGACAGACAGACAGATAGATAGATAGATAGATAGATAGATAGATAGATAGATAGATAGATAGACAGACAGACAGACAGACAGACAGACAGACAGACAGACAGACAGACAGACCGATAGATAGATAGATAGATTGATAGATTGATAGATTGATTGATTGATTGATTGATTGATTGATTGATTGATTGATTGATTGATTGATTGATTGATTGATGGTTCAAAACAATGTCATGATGTTGTTCATATCCATACAGTCCATACAGACAAAGGCAGGTAAATCGATGATGGTTTTTTAAATCGAGGAGTTCAACTAACAAGCATAATTCTTGTGAAGACAGATCTCACTTGAAAGCGTTTCGTATGTTTTATTCTTTAGTGATGTCGGTGTAATTCACGATGGCGAATGTAAGAATGCGATTGAGAAGAAGCAGCATTCGACAGATGAGAGGATCTGTCCATGTCAAACCATTTACAGACCAGTCTGTGGATCTGACGGCAAAACTTACAGCAACCAATGTCTGGCTACATGCAAGTGAGTCTCCTCTATTCCACCTCGACTGTGAAGTAGCTCTTCCGAGTTTTGTCAGGATTAATTTTCTCCTCTTGTCAATAATAATTAAACAGACTTAGAAGCCGACTTCATATCGTATCGTATCAAGTAAACAATTCTCATGTAAACGGTAGAGTCCTATTTATATTCATTGTTTTTGCCATCAGTATTTCCTTGATGTCTGACGTGGTTTCGTCATTAACCGTATTTACCTGAACGTATCATTTGTCTCGTATCCACTGCTGCTTTCTCCGATAGACCATTTAAAGAAGGAAATTGCAGTCGTTATGCATTCGGAATCAGGTGTATGCATTGGACAGATGAATGCACAGATTGCTCGGAAGATAGAGCGACAAATCCGTAGATATACGAATTGCCAGATAGACAGTCATTAGATGGATAGATTGTTTTCAGTAATATATGGTAATATATAAATTGAGAGGTTAATCCGGATAATGGATTATTTGATTGACAGATACTTGTAGGTAGGTAGGAAGCAGGTAGATAAAGAGATAGATAGGTAGGTAGGTTCATAAAAATTAGACAATAGAAAGACAGAAGATAGACAGTTTGATAGACAACTATATACATGTATAAGAAGGAAATTGCAGAAGATAGAGAGTTTGATAGACAACTATATGTATATGTATATGGCTATAGCTAGAAAATGTGAATAGACACTTTGAACGACAGATAGATTTATGGATAATATTATTTGGACAGATGGACAGAAAATTTTATGGATAGCAAGATAAATGCATTGATAAGCTGATTGTTGACACGCATGCAGGATATCTAGTAGGAAAGATAGCTGGAACTGCTAGATGGTGGATATATGGCTAGAATGATACACGGATATCATGTTAGGTTGGATAATTATACAGATGGAAATATGGATAAATAGAAAGACATATACATGCATAGAGAGATAACCTACATAGATAGATGAACGAATGGATAGATGGATGTCAATGCACAATTTCTCTAGTGTTTCATATGTTTTTCTTAAGTGATGCGAGTGTAATTCACGATGGCGAATGTAAGAATGCGATTGAGAAGAAGCAGCATTCGACAGATGAATGTCCCTGTCCCAGAAATTACGATCCAGTCTGTGGCGAAGACGGCAGAACTTACCACAATCAATGTCTAGCTGAATGCAAGTGAGTCTCCTCCTCCATTCAACTTCAATTCGCCGCTTGGAAAGTATAGTGTTCTATATGCGTTTTTGTTTACATTGGAGTTAACCCTCAGGCTACCAAGCTTTTTTTGTAACACTGACTACCAAGGGGGGGTGGTTACCACCCCCCCTGGATTTTGGGTTTGGTTTGAGATATCATAACTTGTAATACACCGTTGGATTCAGCATTCATTTCTGCACAAAATGGTATATTTAGGTTTAGAAAATATGAAGGCGCCTCGAAATTATGAATTTTTTACCATGGGTACCCGTCGATTCCACAAAATGTATACTTACGCATAGGGAATATATTAGATTCTGTGTATTTTATACATGATTTATATATAAAAAGTTGTTTACATATATTAAAGTCCAATATTCAACTATAAAAACTAGTAATAAGTCTGTTTTATGTTAAATCAAAACAAAAAAACATGTTATAGCTGCTGAAAAACGTTTACGCAGACATATCGGTTCGCGTTGCAAAAAACCCAACATTTTTATACATTTTAATTTATTTTTAGCACTTCCGGTCATCAAATTTTAAATTATTTAGTATTAAAAAATAGCCCTGAATGCCCTCTACAGAATGGCATAATTTATTTCTTTTAAAAAATAAATTATAGATAAGTTATAATAGAAAAAACATGACAATTTTATGAAAATAAAACACCTTTATATATATTTTAATTTATTTTGAGCACTTCCGGTTGTCAAAAGACAACTCAATGAGCATGAAAATGTAGCCCCACATTCCCTCTATAGAATGGTATAATTTGCGTCTCTTAATATTAAGCGGCGGAAAAGTTACAGACGATATTCTAGGGGGTGTGGTATCCACCCCCCCTGGTACCTTGGGTATATCGGGTGTAACTTTTGAACGGTAGGGGGCATCATCAAAAGTTTTAGCTCAAAATGTGTCCCAATGAACCCTCTACAGCTACCAATTTTTTCAAAATTTTATTCCAGACGGAACGAGAAAAATTTGCGAAAAACCTAGGGGGGTGGCAACCATCCCCCCTTGGTAGCCCGAGGGTTAAGTGCACAGGCCGATTCTGAGTAACTTGTTCTATCTTGGTACAAAATCCCGTATCTTGAAATGGTGCCTATATATACGAGGAAAAGAACAGAAGTATTTTATTCCTTTTGCATATTCTTACTAACTGATAGGTATTACAATGTTCTATGTGAATCAACCAATTATATTGCAAAGATTCAATCACGTGGATATTATAGACCAAGTTGCGTTCATACGGCGCCATGAGTATAACCCAGAATTATTTTGTTCTATGACGGTCACGTGGTCTGAATGGCAAATTGTGATTCGCACATGCATATAGAACATTATTACAGTAAGCGCGTTCCGTTATGGAAAGATAACATCATAATTATTACCGTACAAGTAATATTACAGACAAAATGGAGAGAGCCAAGCGAAAGAGAAAAATGAACACAAAATATGACGCGGATTTTATATCAGTTTACAACAGAAGGTAAATTAGAACACCTCTTTGCCGGTGAATGGAAGTATAAGAGAAAGAAATTTGACTGAAAAATAATAATACTTATTTCTGTGGCCGGACTAGCAGGCCTCGTGATGCCATAGTTCTGTGTTTCATAAACACTGTTTTGCTACAGGTCGAGTTAAGTTTCTATAATTTCGTTTAGTGTGTCTGCAACTTGACACAACAATATCATTTGTTTCATTATTGAGAGTTAATTGTTATGCTTATACGAAAACCGTTTTTGTTTTATGTGAACAATAATTCCTTCTTGAAACAAGCCAGTGTAGTCAATGATGAGGTGGAGAAAGGTATTCAAGATCATGCTATCAACAAGGATGAAGTCAGGTCGGTCAATGATGAGGTGGACAATGGTATTCAAGGTAATGGTACCAACATGGATGAAGCCAGTGTAGTCAATGATGAGGTGGAGAAAGGTATTCAAGATCATGCTATCAACAAGGATGAGGTCAGGTCGGTCAATGATGAGGTGGACAATGGTATTCAAGGTAATGGTACCAACATGGATGAAGCCAGTGTAGTCAATGATGAGGTGGAGAAAGGTATTCAAGGTAATGGTAGTCAATGATGAGGTGGACAATGGTATTCAAGGTAATGGTACCAACATGGATGAAGCCAGTGTAGTCAATGATGAGGTGGAGAAAGGTATCCAAGATCATGCTATCAACAAGGATGAAGTCAGGTCGGTCAATGATGAGGTGGACAATGGTATTCAAGGTAATGGTACCAACATGGATGAAGCCAGTGTAGTCAATGATGAGGTGGAGAAAGGTATTCAAGGTAATGGTAGTCAATGATGAGGTGGACAATGGTATTCAAGGTAATGGTACCAACATGGATGAAGCCAGTGTAGTCAATGATGAGGTGGAGAAAGGTATTCAAGGTAATGGTAGTCAATGATGAGGTGGACAATGGTATTCAAGGTAATGGTACCAACATGGATGAAGCCAGTGTAGTCAATGATGAGGTGGAGAAAGGTATTCAAGATCATGCTATCAACATGGATGAAGTCAGGTCGGTCAATGATGAGGTGGACAATGGTATTCAAGGTAATGGTACCAACATGGATGAAATAGCAAGGTATCAAGGGTGTGCATTGCACCGTGCAAAGTAACTGACTTGCACTAATTCTTGAGTTACTATGTTAAAGTTTTACAACACCGTTTCTTAACAGTGCTGACATTACGAACTCAGACCATAATTGCCTGAACTTAGTTATCTTTGTTTCGTTACAACAGGTTAATGCCACAATGCAGTAACCGTGATTGTATATTGCATAATTCCTACTACCGGTACTTAAGATTTAAAATTACATAGTATTGTAGTGTTGTTTCACTTAAGAAATAAATGGGTATCCCTAATTCTGCATACATTTCACTGAGAATTATAATGTTCCATGTAATGATAAATCATTTTAACAGTTAACCATGTTCATCAATTTCAGCAATATATTGTTCTATTTGAGCAGATGATGAAAAGATCTTTAAAATAACTTTTTATACAAGAAGTTTACATTGTACCATTGCAAATACTCAGGCAGAGCGATTATGACAGTTCTAAACCTATGAAAAAAGCAACTTCTTGCTAAATTTATTAGATAATTATAGTCTTTTATAGCCAATTTTAACAACAGTCGTAATTCGCTTGGCTAACAATTATAATGTTCCATGTACTGATGAATCATAATAACAATTAATAGTCTATGGCAGTTTCCGTAATATTTTTTTCTATCTGAACAAATTACGAAAGTGTCCTTCAAATTGTCTTTTCTTATGACAGAAGCCACAATCGTTGTGGTTTTTTAAAGTTGCAGATGTCTGCATAAATGTTTTCTAAACATTACTGTTCTATTTTGTCCCACAAAAGAGTTTTTAGTACAAAATGCCAAGTCATCAAACTTTCTTTTTCGATTTTCTCCGTTTCGCCAAAATGTCGCATAGAACACTATACTTTCCAAGCGGCGAATTGTTTAGATTAGTAGTAGGCCCGTCTTCGTTCAGTGATTAGAATTCTCGATGTCACACAGCATCCAAGTATAATATTACAGGATACATGAAAAGTAAGATTGTGTTACCATAATTGTTCTCATAACTTGAGTGACAAGAAAGGTTTTTAAAATATTTTTTATGTAAAATTCTTACAAAATTATAGTCTCCATCAACTTCTGGTTGAAAACTTAAAGTTATGCGGACTAGGGCGAAAATTGCAAGATTTTGCACTTCTGCCGGAAATAGGATGTAAGCTGCAGAGCAAATGGCTGTCGTTCCTGATCACCGACTGCAAAAGTATCCTCTCTGTGTCACCAATCATCTCATCGATTTCATTGGCCTCAACTTATGTGTCTTGAATGCATAGACGGACGGATGGATACATGTAGATGGTTGGATGAACCGGAAGTCAACGCTGCCTTTTATTCATTTGATAGTTCATTTAAAGAATGAAAATGTGGCATATAATATATGCATGTAGAATAGCGTATTGTATTATATTTAATTTATGCATTTATTTAGCGCCTCTCGCAGAATGAGTATACAGAAACACGAGATAGTAGGTGAATGTAGAGTAGAGATGGATAGAAAGATAGAACGATAAAAGCATGGATAAATGAATTATCAGATAGACAGTTAGACACTTTGATGGACTGATTGATTCGGTGAGATAGAAATTTAGAGATTAGCCTAATCTATTAACCGGAGAGCAGATTGTTAGTTTCCCGAATAAATAGGTAAATAGATATAAGTAGACAGATACATAGATAATTAAACAAAAGACAAAAGACCGAAAGACTTGAAGGCTTTAGAAGGTGATGTGACTAATAGACAGCCTCATGTACCTTGTTGGATAGATATATTTAGGTGGGCTAATTGACAGATAATTTTATGGATAGGAATATTAAAATACCAGTAATAATTATGATGATAATGATAAAAATTATAGTACAATAATAAAATGACGATAATAATAATAATGTTGATAATAATAATAATAAACACCAGCGTTCTAAACTTGTATGAGATCAAGGTCACATCCCGACGATGTATCTACAGTAGATGACAGAGAGAGAGAGAGAGAGAGAGAGAGAGAGAGAGAGAGAGAGAGAGAGAGAGAGAGAGAGAGAGAGAGAGAGAGAGACAGAGAGAGACAGAGAGAGACAGAGAGAGACAGAGAGAGACAGAGAGAGACAGAGAGAGACAGAGACAGAGACAGAGACAGAGACAGAGACAGAGAGACAGACAGCGACAGACAGAGACAGAGAGACCTATCTATATCTTGCTGCAGCGTCTCTTAGTAAATATCCAACTATTCAAGAACTCGGTTACCTTTTGAGGTACTTTAGCTGAACCGGAATTAGGGCAGATATAACGATATTGGCACTCCCATTTTTCTTTACTACAATATAACTACTGCATCCATGCTTGCTCATTGTATCATTTACTACTGATGTTGCTTGATGAAGAAAAAATAATAATTGTAATACAAGTGATAGCAGTAATAGTGGTAGTAGTTGAAGTGGCATTGTAATGGTAAAAGGGCCTTTGAAGAATTCCTTTGTCTCAACCCTATAGACATGACCTGACCCACTGGACATCTATTTTCAGATATAGTGATCTCTAAGACCTTGGGAATCAAATAAATAATGGCACTATCATTATTACATATTATTATTATTATTATTATTATTATTATTATTATTATTATTACTAATATTAGTATTATGCAGCAAATTAATATTATTATTAATTAGAAGGAGTAGGAAAAAGAATAGGAGGTGTGCCTATAATAATGTGTTTTGGTTGTGTCTTGTTCTGCAGCAACGTGAGGATTGTGAATGACGACGGTCCATGTTAAGTGTCGTACAAACGCCATCTGCTGGAGGAGACATCAACTGACTTCGCCTGTAATTATTCAATTCTATTCAATTCAAAATTGTTTATTCAGAGAGATCAACACGAAAATGCAAAAATCAGCAACATAATAAAAAAATAACATAATAAAAAATAGCATAACAAAAATATCATAATATCAAAAATAACATAATAACAAAAATAACGGTGTACAATGAGAATTATAAGAAGCAATATTAACTAGCACGTAAGTAATGAGGAGATCCCTGCCAGAAAGGAAGTGATCCCGATAAACCTGGGCCACCACAATACATGAATTTTGTATCAAGATGGCGGTAAGTGTAGTTGTCTCAGACGATTATGATTATGGAGACAGAAAAGGAAAGCGATAGAAGGAAGCAGGATCGAAATGCAAATAAGTTATTATGGTATTTATGCTGTTCTAAGTACCTGCTCTGGGTCGCTCTTCGCGCTTAGAGTCCTGCGAGCCCATGGTCTCCCCTCTTCTGCCCTCCACGAGGTAGCCCGTGCAACAACCATCTCTCGTCTTCTGCATGCCTCCCCTGCTTGGTGGGGATACACCACTGCAATTGATCGCCTCAAACTTCAACGCTTCCTACAAAAGGTCAAGCGATTGGGATACCTCCCTTCTCATTACCCTGATCTTGACCGCTTGATTGATGATGCAGACTTTAGACTCTTAAAGTGTGTCATCTGGAATTTAAATCATGTACTCCGTAACCTATTTCCACCTATTGTTAAAAGGCCTTATGCTCTGCGTTCGCGACCACACAACTTTGAACTGCCTAGAAAAGATGACTTTAATTTCATCTCTCGTGTTCTTTTTAAGACTGTTTGCAGTGTTAAATAGGAACTAGAAATTAATCTATCTTTGATCTTTCGCTTGCTTCCAGCCTGAATTCTGCGGACAATCGTTACTTCAGCCTATATTTACTTCTTTAAAATACTTTTTTTGTTTGTTTCATGTAATAAATTGCGGTGTGTCAACTTAGTTTTTGCTTGAATAAACGAAGTATATATTTGTTAAGCTATAGCCACACATGCATAAAGGAATAGATAAGTACTATTTAAACGTTAATTATTGCAAATGATAAAACACTTTTAAATATAATTATATAGAATTATTTACTTACTGCTAAACGCATTCTGTCACCATCTGTGAAAGTAGCGGTGAAACATTCATGCGCTGACGTACAGGGAGCCAATGCAGAACCTCCAGCATGCAATTTGTAACATGGCTTAATCTCTCTGTATATAATAATGTACTATCTAAATATATTAAAGACTATCATACTAAATTTCGCCTTCAAACGCGACTGCGTTTTATCGAAGTTATGTGCTGCAGTTAACGTGACTTGATTTCCACGCTCCCGACCGTTTCATATCAGAATTTGCAATGTATTGAAGCGAACAGTGAAATGGTGCCTTGGAATTGAGGTAAAACCATCGGACATATCCTACAGTTCGAAAGCAGCGACGAGATGTGAGTTTAGAAATTAGGACTTCCGTTCATGTTCAATTTAACTCACTTGCGTGTCATTCGGATAAGCAACTATTCAATAACTCAATAATTCAATAGCTCAGTTCAGTCTCTATTTTTGTTAGAGTTGTTTGTTAGCTATCTTTATCCTACTTATTATTTTCAGAAAATGCGGACTCAACACAGCGAGAAGAAGTAGATGTGCGACAGATCGAGAAGGAAATAATGATTGTCGTCGTTTCAAGACTTGGTCGATTAATATTTTTACTGACTTGTAGCAGTAGTCATAGTAGCAGTCGTATATTCAATACATAAATTGAACGATATAAAATAGTTATTTAAAGGTTCAATACAAACACGATTATTAAAGATTGAATGTCAAACATATTCATGCATTTTGTTGTTACTGCTATGGCTGGCTGAACTTCTACCGAAAGTTGTGAAGGTGAATTCTAAAACATGGCTTCATTTAGCTAATACGCGGCAATTGGCTCAGTAGCATAGGCGTATGGTACATTAGAGCAGTGGGGGGGTGGCAAGATTTTACTTCTGCTCGAAAAAAAATAAATCTAGAATAATTGACGTCGCGCACTTAGGCCTATAGGCCTATGTCCCTCTACAAAAGCAAAGTTTCTGTTCTTGTACATACAACCAGGAGTAGGGGTAAATATTATTATTATTATTATTATTATTATTATTATTATTATTATTATTATTATTATTATTATTACATAAATTTATTACGCGCGCAAGGTCACACCAAAGTGTGAATCTGAGGCGTAAATACCATGGGGTCTGACTACTATAAGAGGTCCATGCTAGGAAATTTTGGTCTCATATTATACAAAGTTTATGATGTATGCCTTTTAAAGTATAATGCTGCCACTTAACTACAATCTGT
>OX457050.1:33292821-33307821 GCA_949752735.1 Lumbricus terrestris
TACATTTTCGATAAATAAAGCTGTCTTCACATAGGCTTAAGCAGCATCAAACATGCAACCTACTTATGTATATATATGTATAGCCTATTATAGTTACATACAGACATACATGCATACACTTAAGTTTAGTATACTAGTAGGCCTAATTGCTTTATAGCAAGATTATAATTGATGTATTTCGTGATTAGCTGCAAAATGAAAACTTAATTACATAATTGCGATGACTTCCTCTCAAAATAATCCTCCTCTGTCTCTGTCAGCGTCTCTGTCTGTCTGTCGGTCGGTCGGTCTGCCTGTTTGTCTCTCTCTAACTCTCTTTATGTTCCTCTCTCGTTCTCTATGTCTCTCTCTCTCTTTCTTTCTCTCTCTTTCTCTCTTTCTGTCTGTCTGTTTCTCTGTTTCTCTGTCTCTGTTTCTCTCTCTCTCTTCGTTCTTCTCTCGATCGTTCTCTCTGTCTCTCTCGCACTCTTTTTCTCTTCTGACTCTTTTTCTCCTATCTCTACTTAATTTTCTTTATATTCGGATATGCAAATATGTGGCCTACATATTATACAGCGGCGATATAAGTTTATGTTGCATAGTGTGTTGCATCGAACTAGTCCTACAGACTCTACTGATTGCATGCAGGAGCGTGTATGATGGTTGGACATTTATAAACGACAGCGCAGAGCAGATAAAGTTTTATCCTGTTTTAACTGTGTTAAAGTCCTTGCGTAATCCGAAGACTGGTTTCCAAAGCACATTCGAAGATGGAAATCGCTTTTATGCTACTGATGGTTGCTGCTGTTGTAGCTGAGCGTGAGTCTCTCTTTTATTGCAACTTATTTATGGCGGCACATACCTGTTTAGTAAATGAAAATGGTTCTGTTTAGAGTGATTCAAAGGTTTTTCTCTGATAATCCTATGTATTTTACGTTCTATTTTCAGTTAATCACAGATTTTATTGACAGCGTTGTAATTTTCTTTTACTTTACAAATTATCTGGAAGATCAGTTGCGTCGTAACATGTGGACGCACATCCTTCGCCATCAACAGATAGTCTAATGTGCAAAAACTTACGCTATAGCTAACATGGGGTCCAGCTGGACCCATTGTATTTTTTAAATATCTGAATATGTAAAAACGACATCGATAATGAAAATCAATTCCACACTATTTCTAAAGGTAAATTGTTTATGTATGCGCAGTTGTAATAGCTCCCATTCCAGATTTAGTGGCGTAACCAGGAATTCATGGTGACCTGGCCTGCAGGGCTTTTTTTCAGAAATGTTTAGAGCTGCACAACCTTGCAGGAAGTTTTTCTAGTCCGAATTTGTTTGGCGACAAATTCTGGTCATTTCAGAAAAAATTTCACCGAAAATGTCACAGTCGGCGACAAAAAATCTGATGACCTTTTTTTAGTCGCCCACTTGAAAATTGCTTTTTTCAACCTTCCTGCTTATTTTTCACTGCACAGGTCTTTCGTTCGTCCGTGGCGAACCGGCTGCAATTGCCATTTCCAAATGATTTTTGCTGCACAGGACTGCTTTTATAACTGCACAAATTCTTTTACAACTGCACATTTTTTTTAGAACTGCACGTTAAAAAGGTCTTGCTGGCCGGCTTTCCTTCCTGACACCAACCCAACAGTATTACAATAAAAACACCGTGGTTCGAAAAAAGTAAGCCAAACTGTTCTTCATATATTATCTCCAACGCCTGATTATTAATCATTCTAAATTTCTAAATTTTACCCAATATTTATAGAATTGAACCAAGAATATGATTCCAAAATATCACTTCATAAATTTAAACGGATAGAAAGATATGAATCTTTCAACTTCACCTTCCGAAATTTCAGTTTACCAGCAGTTTTAGTTTGGGTTTTGTAAGAAAGTACTTCAAGCATGAAAAAGTTCTTAATATTTTTGTGAAGTAGCTTTAAGTAGTTATTGTTTGGCTATTTACATAAAGAAGATGGCATAGATAATAGACGACAGGATTTAAATCTGGACTGTTCGGATGCCATGATGTGGGAGAAATGAAGTATGGTACGTGTCTCTTGTTAGCATTTTGATGGCTTATCTGGTTCTGTGGCTGCCACCTGGCACTGTTCTGTTGAAAACGAAAATAGCCTTCTGGTGTTATAGTTTTCTGATAACTGGTGGAAGATGTTGTGACAGCAGAGCGTTGCGATAATATACTCCGTTAATTTTTACTCCAGGATACTGAAGACCAAAATTGGGAACATTCAAGGGTCGAAACCTCAACGAACACCATAACAGACTTGCTGTAAACTTAAATTTCGGCAGATGAAGTTGAAAGATTCATATCTTTCCATCCGTTCAAATTTATGATATGGTATTTTTGAATCCTATTTTTGGTTCAATTCTCTAAATATTTTGAAGATTTGTAGTATGATTGGTCATCATGAGCATTGGAGATAAAATAGAAACAGTTTGGCTTACTTCTTTATTGAACCACGGTGTAAAAAGGGAATAAAGTAACAAAGGAAATAAAGTAAGGAAAAAATTGTTACTACAAGCAATTGTTTTATTTTTTCTTATTTAAGTGGCTAAATAACCTTAGAAAACTTTCTTCCTGAGCCAACTTGGCTTTTTAACCCCTAAACCCCACATTGCCTACGCCACTGTCCTTCACCATCAACAGATAACGTGCAAAAACTTACGTTATGGCTAACATGGAGTCCAGCTGGACCTATTGTATTTTTTAAATATCTGAATATGTAAAAATGATATCGATGATGAAAATCAATTCCACATTATTTCTAAAGGTAAATTGTTTATGTATGTGCACTTCTAATAGCACCCATTCCAGATTCTACTCAGAAGCGCTCCCGACTGTAGCGCGGACACTGAGTCTGAGTTTCACGCCGAGGCATTGAGCGATTGAGAGTGAAGGACTTGCCCAAGGTCCCTGCAAGGCGGCTTGAGGTGGATTTTATGCCCAGCTACAAAATATACAAATGTCTGCAAGTAACAACTCCTTGTAAGTAATTCCTTGAGCATGGAAATTAAAGTTCATGTCAGTCTACATCCTATTGTCGTTGTGAACATTTAGTTTCCTCTGAATTAGGCTACTTTTGTAAATTTAACGATCTAACAATCTTACTGCAGTGTTCTAGCTCTTCTTTTAACTTCTCATAGTCTGTGCACAAAACTCTCGGAACACTGTGCTCACTGCTCACGTTTCGGTCACAAGCTGCACAGTGCACACACTTTCCTGACTTTTCTGTCTGTTTCTTGGCCACGTTGGTCATAACATTGGATACAGGTACATTAGCAAAAGTGCAAGTGGAGTAGTCCTAAACGTATAGTTGCACACCGGTCGTAGAATATTTATAAGATGAAACTAATTAGCAAAGCTGTCTGCTAAAGCTGAAAAATGGTATGGTATTTACATTTTTGGTATTGAAATATGGAATTTTTTATGAAAATCCTACGTTACTTACTTAGTTACTTAGTCCTTCCCGTGCAGGTCTGCACATCGGGCAACGCATCTCCTCCACTCATCCCTGTACATCGCCAGCTCCTCAGCTTCCTCCCAAGACATCTCCAGACATACATGTAATTATCAAGTCGTCTTTGATAGTGTCTTTCCAGTTCTTTTGTGGTCTTCCTCTCTTCCTTTTACTTCCAGCATTCCAACACATGACCTGTTTAGCTCTTCGATTCGCATCCATGCGAACAATATGTCCCATCCACTGCAATCTTCTTTTCCTAATGATGGTTTCCATATCCTCTTGTCCCGTCATCTCCCTTATGTTCTTGTTTGTTACCCTGTCGCACCACGATTTATGTAAGATCCTCCTCAGCCATTTATGGTGCGCTGCCTCCAATCCTACGTAAAAAAATCAAAAAAATTGCGCAGTATTAAAAACTTTTTTCATGAAAAGCAGCTTAACATGACAACAAACAATTACAAGTAGAAAATAAAGGTTGCTGCCACTTTACAAATATGAAAAATCTTTTCAATTATTTATATAGCTATAATTAGGTTTGGTTTGTTTGTTGAACTTTTGCTAATTGCCGAACATTGTTCTTGCAGCTGTGAAGGGCTGTATCTGTGCTGCCAATTACGAACCAGTCTGTGGAACGAACGGACGTACATACGGCAACGCATGCGAAGCGAGTTGTGGGTGCGGAGCGCTCTCTTACTAAATTTTTGACTTAAAGTACCGTATTCCGATACTATTACTATTACAACTGCTACTGCTGCTACTGATACTACTGTTATTACTATCAATATTGTTATTATTATCATTATTATTACTATGTTGTTGTTATTACTACCACTACTGCTACTACGTCTACTACTGCTAGACTACTACTACCGCTACTATCACTATTACTACAGCTACTGCGACTAACACTACTGCTGCTATTTTCACAAATAATAATAATAGCAACAAAAGCAACAACAGCAACAGCAGTAAGTTTTAAGAAAGATGAACGGTCGCAAGAGAGCAACCAACTAACATCGCAATGTTACAATATTAAATTATGATCCGTAGTCTTCATCATCGTCTACACGGAAAGACTGCCTTTTCAAAACTTTATTTAACCAAGTCTACTAATGAGGGAGGGAACACAAGACGAATGAAGAAATTCAACAGATGGTGGGAGAGAAAAGGTCAATGCTGGGGACAATACGAGGACGTTGGCGAAACTGGATTAGCCACATAATCATGAGAGGTGATACCATAGTAAGAGAAAACATTGGAGGATGAATGGAGGGCAAAATACACTATGAAGACCAAGAACGATGTTGCTGGACTAGATGATGACAAAGAAAGGCTACAGGGGAACTGAATAGAGAGAAGCACAGAAAAGAGATGAGTGGACATACAAACCTACCTGAAGGAAGAGAACGAAAGAAGAAACGATTGTCCCATGAGGACCATGTTAAAGCTCGTGCATCGTATATTTGAAGGTTTTAAGCGCATTTGGCCGAAAAAATAATATTTCTAGGTCGTAGGCTATAACCTACCGTTATAGTTTATACCAAAATACTTTAAAATATCATAATTTTTTTTGAAGAAAGTCCGTATTATAGGAATGGTCTTAGTTACTTTGCTAAAGATAATTATGATGTCAGAGCTGTCAGATCTCATGTAGGCCAATGTAGAGTTTTCTTAAGACTATAGAGTGTATACTTGAGAATTGATGATTATAATTATTGAATTGTTGAAATGTTTCAGCGGAGTGTCAGTTGCCCATGAGGGCGAATGCCAACAGAGGGCCACAACAGCTTCGTCTGGGCCGATCTGTGGCTGCCCTTTAAACTATCGGCCAGTCTGTGGAACTAACGGTCATACTTACAGCAATGCGTGCGCTGCAAGCTGCTGGTATATTTTGAATCCATTTAGCTACCGTACTTCAGTATTCAGGCAAAGCCTAATTATGTCAGGCAACACTTATAATTATACTATAGGCGCTAAAGGGCAATGGAGGATCACCAGATTAGAAAGTGACTCGATCCACCACCTGAAGGGCAGTCAACAGCGTATTTAAATAAGGGACTTAAGTAAATAAGGCTATATTCATTCATTCATTCATTCATTCATTCATGCATGCATGCATTCATTCATTCATTCATTCATTCATTCAATAGAGCTAAAGTAAACATACTTATATGTCATACACATATGACAGAGGCTATTTTAATAAAGTTTCATTGTTTCATCTGTATATGCTATCTTACCTATTTGTCACTGTGTCTGTGTCTGTTTATCACTATCTCGTTCTCTATGTGTCTCTGAGCCTCCCTCTCCCTCACTCTCTTGTCTGTCCAAGAATCGTACTCTTCATTTGGATCCATGGGCAACTATTTAGGGTTTACTATCAAAACCGTGCACACAAAACCGCGCACCCTCATAGGCCTAAACGCGCACGATCATTACCGCGCTTGTTTGCGCATCTGTTCAATTTCGCTATTGTAACATTCGAGGGGTTCCGAACATTGTGTTTCATTAAAAACTTTACAGTGGGTCCCAGGGCCTATATGTTCAACTGTTCTAAAGACGAATTGTTATGCATTGAACTGTTAAAAACATCTACAAATAAGAAATCCAGATTTTATCGGACGCGGAGCAGATGCAGTCGTCGTAAAAAGTCTAATAGATAAAACTTTGTGAGCTAAAACCTTGACGAATTTTTATACATTCAACTATTATAAACATTTAAAAATAAGCCGTCCATAGTAGGCCCTATACGTTTGACCAATACACCCTAGATGTTAAACTGCTATGCATTGAACTTTGTAATTATACTAACGCGATTAGAAAGATTACTTCATATTAATATCACGACGTGTCTATCAATTTTTATGTATTAGCCTACAAACATTTAAATATATGCCGTCCATAGTACGATTAAAAGGAATACTTCAGCAACTAATATCACGACGTACGTGTCTTGCAATGCGCGGTCATGATCAGCGCGGTAATGATCGTGCGCGGTTATGAAGCTGCGCGGTTTTGAAAATCGCGGTTTTGTGTGCGCGGTTTTGTGAGCGCGGTTTTGTGAGCGCGGTTTTGTGAGCGCGGTTTTGTGAGCGCGGTTTTGTGAGCGCGGTTTTGTGAGCGCGGTTTTGTGATCGCGGTTTTGTGAGCGCGGTTTGGTGTGCGCGGTTTTGTTAGCGCGGTTTTGTGAGCGCGGTTTGGTGTGCGCGGTTTTGTTAGCGCGGTTTTGTGAACGCGGTTTTGTGAACGCGGTTTTGTGAGCGCGGTTTTGTGAGCGCGGTTTTGTGAACGCGGTTTTGTGAGCGCGGTTTTGTGAGCGCGGTTTTGTGAGCGCGGTTTGGTGTGCGCGGTTTTGTTAGCGCGGTTTTGTGAGCGCGGTTTTATGAGCGCGGTTTTGTGAGCGCGGTTTGGTGTGCGCGGTTTTGTGAGCGCGGTTTTGTGAGCGCGGTTTTGTGAACGCGGTTTGGTGTGCGCGGTTTTGTGAGCGCGGTTTTGTGTGCGCGGTTTGGTGTGCGCGGTTTTGTGAACGCGGTTTGGTGTGCGCGGTTTTGTGAGCGCGGTTTTGTGTGCGCGGTTTGGTGTGCGCGGTTTTGTGAACGCGGTTTGGTGTGCGCGGTTTTGTGAGCGCGGTTTTGTGTGCGCGGTTTTGTGTGTGCGGTTTTGTGAGCGCGGTTTTGACCGCATACCACTATATAGACATCATCGACCTTACAGGGGATCTTCACTATGGGCCCATCCAATTATTGAGGACTATCTAATGAGGATCCCGTCAAAACTCGTCCTTGACCGGAAACCAATGTATCGTTTCACCATACATACCGTAGTGTAAGACATTTAGCGCGATACAGGCCTATTGAAAACATGTTACTAGTTCGTCGATTAAGAAAACAATATTTTGGCAACCAATCTAGTTATGTCTATTCTTGGTGCTGGAAAAGTTATATCATGTTAATCCGTCTGAGTTCATGTTAGACAATCTAGAGTTACCTCCACATGTAGCTAAGAACTGATAATTAATTGAAGTGATGAAATGTCTGCAGGGGACGCGTGTCCGTTGCCCATGAAGGCGAATGTCCAGAGAGGACCACAACAACTTCGCCTCCTGGCGAGAGCTGCATTTGTATTGGTGAATATAGACCAGTGTGTGGAACTGACGGACAGACGTACAGCAACGAGTGCTTGGCAAGCTGCAGGTACATTTTACATTTATTTCTTTATTCACAAGGGATGGCTTATTGTTATAGTGGCCTCATTCTCTTAAGGTTGTGGGTCTCTGTTAACGTTTCGTCCTATTAACAGACAGCGCTAATTAGCTGAAAGAAATGGTGGAACGAAATTCATTGTCAGAGCAGTAAACCACACGGTTCATAACTTAACAGGCAGCCAACAGACATATAGAGCAGCAGGTCGTGTTATGTAGCCTACACATAAGAACTCGTGTTTGCGCAAATGTCATGCGACCGTTATAAAAAAAAGTGAAGACTGATGATGCAAATAAAACTCCCATTAAGTCTAATGTCTAATGAATCAGTTTGGGGTTATCTTAAAATATAGTATCCTACTTAATTAGAATTTAAAAATTGTGCTGCTTGTCTTCAGCGGAGTGTCCGTTGCTCGTAATGGTAAGTGTCGACCAAGAAATGCAACAGCATCACCACCTACCCAACGCTGCACCTGCCCGCAAACTCAAGACACAGTATGTGGATCTGACGGAAAGACGTACATCAGTGCCTGCAAAGCAGCATGCAAGTATGTTATATGTAAAGCTTGAACAGTCCTAACAACAGAGCCAAACGCGATTAATTTTTGACTGCAGTTAACTGTCGCGATGCAAATCATTCAAATTCTCATCCACTGTTACTCAAAATCCGTTGCGCTGATTCCCAAACTAAATAATTATAGCTTCTATGTCACTCTTTCCTCTGCCTGTCTCTTGCCCAGCCAGGTAATTATTCCTCTTATGGGTAAAGTCTTTTAATCCCTTAACAGGCCGGCCGGCATATAATCAATTAATCATATAGAAAATTGACGATTATAATCGGGGTTGCCTGTAAAGTCTTCTAAGACATCCAGTTAACTGATCCAATAATCACTGCCGTCTGCAGTTGGAAAGTAAGCTTATGCAAGACGAAAGCCAGGCCGCCGACATGACTGATGATCATAGCCGGTGACGAAGAAAGAGTATTTCCGAAGTGCGTTTTTAAGATTCGCAGACAAAAATAGAGATAGGCCTATATCAGGATATATCATGAACGAGTTTCCTGCAGTTTAATCCAGAAAGATTGCTGTTGATTACTATGTAATTTGAAAGTTAAATTCCTAACCTTAAGTAAGAGCTGGTTAAAATCATAAATATGCATTATCGTACATTCGTACACAGTAAAAATTTTGAGTGGAGCGGGGGTGTTTAAACCCACGTCTTGGTGGAATTGCCTCCAACCTATCCGTGGAGAAGCTCTGTCTAGCGGAAATTGCCACGAAGGGCAGGACCATCAATCCTTAACCTGAAAAGTGGTGGAATTAGCCACCCCTTATCCAGCAAAGTGCACTCCACCTAGCGAAACATAAATTACTTTCTGAAACCACGCCATGCTTACTCTTGAACTGTAAAAATATCACATGAATTACTAGTCATTATTTTGTTACTATTAATTTTGTTATCATCTTTACATAAGTGCATTGCATAATAATATTATAACAAGCAGAATTTGCTCTCAAGTGATGCCTGCAGAATTTACGAGCATGGCTCCGTTTATTGTAAGTGCGCCTCTTCCTCCTCTAATTCCTCTTCCTCCTCCTACTCCTCCTCCTCCTCCTCCTCTTTATCTTTCCCTTCCCCTTATTCTTCCTTTTCCTTTTCCTCTTCTTCCTTTCCTCCTCGTCCTCATCGTCGCCCTCCTTCTCTTTCTCCTCCACCTCTACCTCTTGCCTTCTACCTCTTCCTCTTACTCCTCCTCCTCACACTCCTCTTTCTACCACTACCCCTTCCTCCTCCTCTTCCTCATTTTCATCCTCTTCCTGTTCCTCTTTCTCTTCTTCCACTTCCTCTTCCTCTTCTCTTCCTCTCACTCCTCTTCGACCTCATTCTTCTTCTCCTTCTCGTCTACATTATCCTCCTCTTCATCCTCCACTTCCTTCTCCTCCTCTCACCCCTCTTCCTCGTCATATCTCCTACTCTTCCTCCTCGTCCTTATTTGCCTCCTGTTCCTTCTCCTTCTCCTCTCCTGCTCCTATTCCTCCTCCTACTCTTCCTCCTCGTCCTTCTTTTCCTTCTCTTTCTCTTCCTCCTTCTCTTTCACTTTCTCCTTCTCTTCCTCTTCCTTCTCCTCTTCCTCTTCTTCCTTCTCTTCTTCTTCCTCCTTCTCTTTCTCTTCCTCCTTCTCTTCCTCCTCCTCTTTATCTTCCTCTTCTCTTCCTCTTTCTCCTCCTCCTCTTCCTCCTCCTTCTCCTCGTCCACCTCGTCCTCTTCAAGGTCCTCGCCCTCGTCCACGGTCTTCTCCTCGTTCTCCTTCTCCTCGTCTTCCTCCTCGTCCTCCTGATCCTCATCCTCCTTACCCTCCTCGTCCTCCTGGTTCAACTCCTGCTCCCCCTCCTTCTCCTCGTCCTTCTAGTCCTCGTCAACGTCCTCTTCCTCATCCTTCTCCTCCTTCTCCTCGTCTTAGTCCTCGTCCTCCTCCTCTTCTTCCTGCTCCTCCTCCTGCTCCTCCACCTGCTCATGCTCCTCTTTCTCCTTCTCCTCGTCATCGTCCTCCTTTTCGTTATAATCGTCTTCCGGGTCCTCCTCGTCCTCCTCCACTTCCTCCTGCTCCTCCTCCTGCTCAAGCTCCTAATCCTTCTCCTCCTCGTCCGCCTCCTCCTTCTCGTCCTATTTAACGTTCTCGTCCTCGTCCACGGTCTCCTTCTCGTTCTCCTCCTCGTCCTCCGTCTACTCGTCCTGCTGCTCCTCCTCCTGCTTCTTCTCCTCGGGGTCCTGGTCCTCCTCCTCCTCCTTCTCGTCCTCCTCCTCGTCCTCCTCGTCCTCCTCCTCTTGTCCTCCTCCTCTTCGCCTTCATACTCTTCATCTTCGTCCTCGTTCTCCTCCTCCTCGTCGTCCTCCTCGTCGTCTTCCTCCTCGTCCTCCTCGTCCTCCTCCTCGTCCTCCTCCTCCTCCTCGTCCTCCTTCTCCTCCTCCTCGTCCTCCTCTTCCTCGTCCTTGTCCTCCACTTCCTCTTCCTCTTCCTCTTCCTCGTCTTCCTCTTCCTCTTCCTCGTCTTCCTTCTCTTCCTCTTCCTCTTCCTCTTCCTCGTCTTCCTCTTCCTCTTCCTCGTCTTCCTCTTCCTCTTCCTCTTTCTCTTTCTCGTCTTCCTCTTCCTCTTCCTCGTCTTCCTCTTCCTCGTCTTCCTCTTCCTCTTTCTCGTCTTCCTCTTCCTCCTCTTCCTCTTCCTCGTCTTCCTCTTCCTCTTCCTCTTCCTCTTCCTCGTCTTCCTCTTCCTCTTCCTCTTCCTCTTCCTCTTCCTCGTCCTCGTCTTCCTCTTCCTGGTCTTCCTCTTCCTCGTCTTCCTCTTCCTCGTCTTCCTCTTCCTCGTCTTCCTCTTCCTCGTCTTCCTCTTCCTCGTCTTCCTCTTCTTCTTCTTCCTCTTCCTCTTCCTCCTCTTCCTCTTCCTCTTCCTCTTCCTCTTCCTCTTCCTCTTCCTCGTCTTCCTCTTCCTCCTCTTCCTCTTCCTCGTCTTCCTCTTCCTCGTCTTCCTCTTCCTCGTCTTCCTCTTCCTCGTCTTCCTCTTCCTCGTCTTCCTCTTCCTCGTCTTCCTCTTCCTCGTCTTCCTCTTCCTCGTCTTCCTCTTCTTCGTCTTCCTCTTCCTCGTCTTCCTCTTCCTCGTCTTCCTCTTCCTCGTCTTCCTCTTCCTCGTCTTCCTCTTCCTCTTCCTATTCCTCTTCATTTTCCTCTTGCTCTTGCTCTTGCTCTTCGTCTTCCTCTTCGTCTTCCTCTTCCTCTTCGTCTTCCTCTTCGTCTTCGTCTTCCTCGTCTTCCTCGTCTTCCTCGTCTTCCTCGTCTTCGTCTTCGTCTTCGTCTTCCTCTTCCTCTTCCTCTTCCTCTTCCTCTTCCTCTTCCTCTTGCTCTTGCTCTTGCCCTTGCCCTTGCCCGTCCTCGTCCTCGTCCTCGTCCTCGTCCTCTTCCTCGTCCTCTTCCTCTTCCTCTTCCTCTTCCTCGTCCTCTTCCTCGTCTTCCTCTTCTTCTTCTTCCTCTTCCTCTTCCTCGTCTTCGTTTTCCTCTTCCTTCGTCTTCGTCTTCGTCTTCGTCTTCGTCTTCGTCTTCGTCTTGCTCTTGCTCTTGCTCTTGCTCTTGCTCTTGCTCTTGCTCTTGCTCTTGCTCTTGCTCTTGCTCTTGCTCTAGCTCTTCCTCTTCCTCTTCCTCTTCCTCTTCCTCTTCCTCTTGCTCTTGCTCTTGCTCTTGCTCTTGCTCTTGCTCTTGCTCTTGCTCTTGCTCTTGCTCTTGCTCTTGCTCTTGCTCTTGCTCTTGCTCTTGCTCTTGCTCTAGCTCTTCCTCTTCCTCTTCCTCTTCCTCTTCCTCTTCCTCTTCCTCTTGCTCTTGCTCTTGCTCTTGCTCTTGCTCTTGCTCTTGCTCTGCTCTTGCTCTTGCTCGTCCTCGTCCTCGTCCTCGTCCTCGTCCTCTTCCTCTTGCTCTTGCTCTTGCTCTTGCTCTTGCTCTTGCTCTTGCTCTTCCTCTTGCTCTTCCTCTTCTGCTTGCTCTTGCTCTTGCTCTTGCTCTTGCTCGTCCTCGTCCTCGTCCTCTTCCTCGTCCTCTTCCTCTTCCTCTTCCTCTTCCTCTGCCTCGTCCTCTTCCTCTTCCTCTTCCTCTTCCTCTTCCTCTTCCTCTTCCTCTTCCTCGTCTTCCTCTTCTTCCTCTTCCTCTTCCTCTTCCTCTTCCTCGTCTTCCTCTTCCTCTTCCTTCGTCTTCGTCTTCGTCTTCGTCTTCCTCTTCGTCTTCGTCTTGCACTTGCTCTTGCTCTTGCTCTTGCTCTTGCTCTTGCTCTTCCTCTTCCTCTTCCTCTTGCTCTTGCTCTTGCTCTTGCTCTTGCTCTTGCTCTTGCTCTTCCTCTTCCTCTTCCTCTTCCTCTTCCTCTTGCTCTTGCTCTTGGTCTTGCTCTTGGTCTTGCTCTTGCTCGTCCTCGTCCTCGTCCTCGTCCTCGTCCTCTTCCTCTTCCTCTTCGTCTTCCTCTTCCTCTTCCTCTTCCTCCTCCTCCTCCTCCTCCTCTTCCTCTTCCTCTTCCTCGTCTTCCTCTTCCTCTTCCTTCGTCTTCGTCTTCGTCTTCATCTTCGTCTTCGTCTTGCTCTTGCTCTTGCTCTTGCTCTTGCTCTTGCTCTTCCTCTTGCTCTTCCTCTTCTGCTTGCTCTTGCTCTTGCTCTTGCTCTTGCTCTTCCTCTTCCTCTTCCTCTTCCTCTTCCTCTTGCTCTTGCTCTTGCTCTTGGTCTTGGTCTTGGTCTTGGTCTTGCTCGTCCTCGTCCTCGTCCTCGTCCTCGTCCTCGTCCTCGTCCTCTTCCTCTTCCTCTTCCTCTTCGTCTTCGTCTTCCTCTTCCTCTTCCTCTTCCTCTTCCTCTTCCTCTTCCTCTTCCTCTTCCTCTTCCTCTTCCTCTTCCTCCTCCTCCTCCTCCTCCTCCTCCTCCTCCTCCTCCTCCTCCTCCTCCTCCTCCTCCTCCTCCTCCTCCTCCTCCTCCTCTTCCTCTTCCTCTTCCTCTTCCTCTTCCTCTTCCTCTTCCTCTTCCTCTTCCTCTTCCTCTTCCTCTTCCTCTTCCTCTTCCTCTTCCTCTTCCTCTTCCTCTTCTTCTTCTTCTTCTTCTTCTTCTTCTTCTTCTTCTTCTTCTTCTTCTTCTTCTTCTTCTTCTTCTTCTTCTTCTTCTTCACATGCCTGTTCTCTCTCTCACACACACACACACACACACACACACACACACACACACACACACACACACACACACACACACACACACACACACACACACACACACACACACACACCTATGCATACATGCAGCATGTTTATGGTATAATTAAGGTCGTTATAATTATAGACATGGATTCAATGTCTAATGGGCGGAGGCTCAGTCAGAGTCCTTGGTTCTTAATGACACACACACCCACTGTTGCAGCGCACAGCGGGCTAATTAGTTGGATCTCTTGCTTGAACCCCAGGATGCACTGTAACGCCCTGAACTCAGATCCCCGCATCTATAAAGGGGTCTTTATCACATCAAAGGTGCCTTGAAATGGACGCTTGGCCGACTCATTAAGATCCTACGGCAGCCACGGGTATGACTATTATCTGATCTAAGCAGAGCTGTGGGTCTAATCTGATTTCACGACAGGCTCCGTGCATCTTAGTCGTCAGTGCTCACTGCTTTAAACATTAAGCCCATACACGTTTAGAGTGACGCAAATTTCTGAGTCCGTATATTAAAAGATAGGCCTATATAATAGCTGTAGCCCTATACTGATCACCGACGTCGTCGATAGGCCTACTGCCTTGATTCGCTCTGCTGAACTAATCGACTACTCTGAAAGTTGACAACAAGAAATCAAGGTACAGTATACAGTTGTCTTTAAAATTCCGACATATTATCAAAAGTCAATTTTGAGGCAAGTATGTTGATAACTTTGTTTGAGCCTTTTCATCTGTAAGCTACGGGAAAGAAGGAAGAAGATGAGGAGGAGGAAAGGAAAGAGGAAGAGGAGGAAGAATAAGTGGATGGGAGGACGAGAAAGAGGAGGACGAGGAAGAGTAAGAACAGGAGGAAGAGAAGGAGGAATTTAAGAGTTTAAGAGAGAAGAGGACGTGGAAGAGGACGAGGAAGAGGAGGAAGAATAGGAGGAGGAGGCAGAAGAAAAAAGAGGAGGAAGAGGAGGAATAAGAAAAAAGTAGGAAGAGGAGGAGGAAAGGAAAGAGGAGGCGGAAGAATAAGCGGAGGGGAGGACAAGGAAGAGAAGGACGAGGAAGAGTAAGAACAGGAGGAATAGGAGGAGGTTAAGAGAGAAAATGACGAGAAAGAAGACGAGGAAGAGAAGGAAGAAGAGGAAGAGGAGGCAGAAGAAAAAAGAGGAGGAAGAGAAGAAATAGGAAAAAAGAAGGAAGAGGAGGACGAAAAGAAAGAGGAAGAGGAGGAAGAATAAGTGGAGTGGAGAACACAAAGAAGAAGAGGCAGAGGAAGAGTAAGAACAGGAGGAAGAGGAGGGGGAGGAAGAGGAAAGGAAGAGAAAGAGGAGGAGAAATAGGAGGAGGTGAAGATAGAAGAGGACGAGAAAGAGGACGAGAAAGAGGAGGAAGAAGAGGAGGAGGAGGCAGAAGAGAAAGAGGAGGAGGTAGAGGAGGAATAGGAACGAAGGAAGGAGATGAGGAGGAGGAAAGGAAAGAGAAAGAAAAGGAGGAAGAATAAATGGAGGGGAGGACGAGGAAGAGGAGGACGAGAAAGAGCAAGACCAAAAGGGTGAGGGGAGGAGGAGGAGTCAGAAGAAAAAAAGAAGGAGAAAGAGGAGGAAGAAAGGAAAGAGGAAGATGAGGAAGAAT
>OX457050.1:33310321-33335321 GCA_949752735.1 Lumbricus terrestris
CGATAATTTCTTATAAACTGATGACCTTTTTCCGAAATCTGAACCAAATGTCATCAATTAGTTAATTCTAGTTAATTTTTTACAATTTTCCATTTTGGGTGTGTTTTCATGGTTTTATTTCATGGTTTTTACATCATGTGCTCGTAAATGCATTATACATTGTTACATGTGGATGACGTTCAGGTCTATATTCATGGTCCTCCGTCTACTTACCTAATAGGCCTACTAGTCGGCCGGTGTTCGCAGGGTGTTCAAACACCCAAAACACTCTCCTAGCTACGGTCTTGTATTGATGTGCAAATTGGGGGTAATGCAGGGGTGAGGGGTTGACACCGGTCGTCTGAGAAAGCCAATACCGATCGGCAGAGTGACCAGAGGAGTTAGGTATAATTATGATTGGCCGGTGAATAGGGAGAGACAAGATTCAGGCACCTGAGACTGAACAGAGGCAGTCATCCAACTTTGGTCTGCTGGCAAGGGAGACTCTGTCTTGGTAAGACTGGCTACGAAAAGGAGAATGGTCGTCTCTTGGAAATGAAAACCATGTATTCGACAAAACTGGTCCCAGGCATGGAGTTTAATCCCCAGAAAAACCCACAAATTTGAAGCTTTATATCATAGCCTTAAATTCCAAGCTCTAATAAAGCACTACCCGAAAGTGTTATCACTCAGAAAGCTACAGGTTTATCATCGTGAATATGGGCTAAATTGGCAAATTGCAAAGGCGAGAAAAACTTAAAAGTGCACGGATAAGTAAAATTATGTCTAAACTCTAACTGGAAGAAGTTCAATTATTTGAAAACTATAAGTAGAAGTAGAAGTAAAATCACGTCAACTGAAGTGAATAAGAACAAGAAGTAAAATTATTTGAGAACTGGAAGTAGAAGTAGAAGTTGAAGTAAAATCACGTCAATTGAAATGAATTAGAACTAGAATGAAAATTAATCTGAGAACTTAATTATACCTAACTCCTTTATCTGAGAACTATAATATCACTGATTCCTGTCCTATTATATACAAGTTTTCAATGGAACCTTCCGTCTTTCCAAAGTATTCCCATTTCGTCTCAGTGATGTAACAAACCTCCCCAAATAAACTCTATCTACTGATTTTCATAAACCACAAAGCATGTATGAGCATCCTGCCTGTTCTGAGAGCTCCTCTCTGATAGCGCTCTTATAATTATTTTTACTATTAAATAAATTTTTAATGCTCACAGTCACCAAACTGAATCTGAGGCACGGATACCCGACCGCCAAAGGAAGATGCTTGAGCTTATTTTAACCCTAATCATTTCCAGAAATATCAAATATTTATAAATTGTCCATCTATATAAAATTCTTGAGCGTCTGTTCTCTGTTCAGATTTTTACCGTGACTAATCAGGCCTTCTGCCCTCATGGTTATCTGTTTTCCGGGCCTTCCAGTCAAATGAAACAGCCCTGCTCTCATGCACGTATCGATAAAGCTCAGGTTCCTTTCCTGCACTCTGTGATGTCTTAGCAGCCGTAGACATGGTTGACCACAAAATTTTAGTCCAACGCCTTGAATCCCCATAGTTATGGTAGTAAGGGTAGTGCGTCCCTCTCCTCTGGCCTCAATCTTACCTGTCTGGTGGGACCCAAACGCTTATAAGTTTATGACTGGTATTTCCGGATGTAACTAGGTACCGGTCTTTACAAGTGTTCCATAAGGACGAGTCTTTGGAAGTTGTACCTATACTAGTCTTGTCATTTTGTTCATGGCTAAGTTTACTTTTCGGTTTCCATGTTGCTCTGCTGATGGTCACCTCTTTGTGGATGACGTTCAGGCCTATATACATGGTCCTCCGTCTACTTACCTCATAGGCCTACTAGTCGGCCGGTCTGAGGACCTTTTTCATTATTTGCCCTAAGCTCTTCCATAACTCAACTCATCTGGCTTGGCACCTTCTAACAACTGATTTTTTGCTTGTCTCTGTGAAATTTAACCTCTGTGCGCGACCTAGGTACCACTTTTTACAGCTCACTCACATTCTCTGCACATGTAACCAACCTGACAAGCTCGTCTTTCATCAGCATTGTCCTAGGGTCATTAAAAGTTCTATTTCCCTTTACACAATGTCATCCACAGTCCACGTCCACACATAATTGCATAGGTCTACATCTGCTTCAGAATTGATTACTGCATATCATTTACTTTTGGTCGTCCGAAGGTCCGTCTATCTATTCAATATGTTCTTATTGCTGCTGTCCAAGTGATTGCTTCCCTTCCTGAATACTCTTATATCTTCGTTGGTTCACTGACATTTTAACGGATGTAAAAGAGCGCACGACTGTAGAACGGCGACAACAGAACGGTCGAGGCCATTGAACGGCTGGACTGTTGAACGGGTGACAGATAGCCAGTGAACAATAATATTGTTGATCAACGACGTTTGCTAAATTCAAAAGCAATCGAACAAGATTCTACTGTCTTGGGCTATGAGCATATACAATATTATACATACCAAGCTCTATGTCTAGTTGATGGTCAAAATGAGTAATTGAACGTAAATACATTAAAAATTTACTCTACCGTAAGTGGTGACTGCACGTGTGAACCGTTCGTTCTAATTTTCGCTATTTCTTCCTGATCCTTTGAATCATCTTGATCCATTGTTGCAAAAACATTTTGCATTTGAATCTGTCCTTAGACCTGCCAAAATGGTCCATACGGTGGGATGATGATAGCCTGCCATTCTTCTATTGATTGTCTTTCAAATACTTATGAATTTGGTACAACATCGGTACAAATACGCCATGGCGTAAAGTAAAACGTCGTTTCTCTACAATTCAGCCTCACTAAAGCAACGTCGCACTCAACTTTCAGTCGAAGCTCAGAGTAGGCCTACGCAAAGAGTTGAGCCTGCCACACCTTGTGTGAATTGTTCATTGGTCGGCCCAGTCATAGAATGTGCCGGTCAAGTGTCACCCGCTCCATTGTATGCCCGTTCTACTTTGTCATGTTAAAATTTCGCCAGTCCAATGTCGTCCGTTCAATTGACCATCGTTCAAATGTCCGTTCAAATGTCCGTACCAATTATATTTTACTTCGGGAAGTGGTTTTTGCTCAAATTTTAAAGCTGTTCGGAAGTCCACATTTTACGTTTTAATTCAGTTGCAGTTCTTCAAAAATTATCGGTTATACTTCTAATTTCATTTTACAAAAATACTATCCGTTCTCAATTCAGTTCGTAGGCCCTATATGAAAATAATTTAAGTTATATTTCTTTAGCGATAAACTAATTTAAATAAAAACAAGTTCAAGGTTTTCAGTATCGATGTGCTTCTTTCATTTTAAATAGAATTTTTTTGAGCGACACTTAGCATAGACCTACTGTTACTCATCTCAGTTGTTACACGGCTTTGCCCAGAAAAATATTTTTCTACATGAACTTCAGAAGCCGGAGCTTCAAGATCTTCCGCAATTGGGGCAATTTTGGCCGAAGTCTTGCCGTCTTTCCTTCCACAGATATGTGCAGTGATGGGGTGGGCGCCGGGTGTACGGACATTTGAACGGTGGTCATTTGAACGGACGACACTTGAACGGCGACACTTTAACGGGCGATATTAGAACGCGCCGACAATAGAACAGGCGACACTTAACCGGAACGTCATATTTATCGGTCCGACATATGAACAATTCACAAGATGCGGCGCTGTAGACCTAGGCCTAAACTATGCACGTAGGCCTATACTTTGAGTTTTGACTGAATGTTGGGCGCGACATTTGGTGACACTGAATATTAGATAAAATTATGCAAAGTTTTAGCCTACTGTTACTTTTAGGTGTGAAACATAGTTTTTGTTTTTACATGTGTTTTTACATTAATGCATGGATGTAGCCCCAAAAGGTAAAACGACGCTCATACCTCGAAATTATGATTATTTGAAAGAAAAACAATACAAGAGAGGCAGAATATCATGGCGATGTCGAATGTACAAAACGATTCAGATGCAAGGCCCGACTTGTAACCGCAGACGACCAGATGATCAGCGAAAGACAAATGGAACACACGCATTCTGGAAAGTTTCGATAGCAAGGAAAGCCACAGGGAATGAAGGAATAATTATAGTCGCCACTCGCCAGCTATGGCAAGTCAGAAATTTTGATATAGCCTAATTATTTAAACTCAGTTGTTAAATTTGTCACACAACCAGACATTGAATTTGGTAGGCCTACATGCCCAAGACAGTAAATGCTCGATTGCTCATAAAAATTAACAAACTTTACCGGTCAAGTGTCCTCCGGTCATCTGTCGCCCGATCAACTGTCCAGCCGTTCAATAGTCTCGGCGGTCATCTGTCGCCCGTTCTACTGTCGCCGTTCTAGTGTCGCACGTTCTTTTGTCGTCCGTTCAAATGTCATGTAACCGGGCGCCGGTGGCGCATTGAATAGCACACCGGCATGGAGATCAGCGGACTCGAGTTTGATTCCCGACGTCCCCGTAGGATAAACGTGCTTTGTAGACTTCTACTAGCGTTCTTCTATTGCAGGACGTCTACCCTGCTCAGTATTAAGTATTTGTATTCTTGTGTATTGTTTCGATTATAGCCTATATAAGCTAACTGTACACTGTTTAGCCAATTGCGGTCTGTCAACCAGATTCTTCAATAAAGAAAATTATTATTATTATTATTATTATTGTAATTACTATTACTGTTATTATTAAATAAATTTTAACTCGCGAAAATTCACATCAATGTCAATCTGAGGCACGGATAGCTAGCCACCATGCGTTAGATATCCATGTGCTTGAAAGTCAGAGTGATAGATATTGTGTGATTTTAGCCAAAATATCTCCGAGAAATATTTTTCCTTCTTCTGTATCTTCTCTTAAACCGCTCCGTTCTCTGAACAGTTCAGACTTGCTTATCCCAAGAGCTGGGGAAAAAATTGCTCGAGCTCAATTCTCTACTATCATTGGGCCTCTTTAGTGGGAACAGAATACAATCAGATAAGGTCCAATGACCCTCTTTATTGACTTCTTTTTCCTTCCCTCCACTCTCTTTGGGATTCTTCTTTCTGGATCGCTGTTTTGTTAAATATGGCTCTATTTTCTTCGGTGCTAGAGAAATTGCTAATTACATTACATTGCATTATCAGCATTGCAAAATTTAAATTCCATTTTAAATTATTCTGTAACCTACCATCATTATGATGCTGCGTTCTACTTTCATACAAAGAGCTAATAATTCTATTAAAGTTAAGTATTCTTACGGATACCATTACTGTTATGCCACATTTTAAGTGGTGGATTTTGCGAGAATGTTATGCAGCTATGATGTTCGTAACTGACTTGTGCTGTTTGTGATTCTGCTGCAGGACTTATCAACACGTGATGGAAAAACTCAAAATCACACGACCGGAATTCTCCATCAACTTTTCCAAGTTTCACGTCAAAGTTACGGATAATAAGCAATGTTCCGCAGCATGAACTATGAACACCACTCTGATTGTGCATTCTCTAAGTCGGAATATTATTCAGAGCTGATAATAAGATGCTTCTGTTTCAACTTGTCTACCTGTTTCCAGATTTCTGACTGAATTTTATTGTTGTTCTGTGCATTATGATAATGACGATATAGAAGTTTTGGACTGACTAGCCTTACAGTATGCTACATTGTTGAATGATATTCATCGCAAGTATTGACTTCGTTCTGCAAATGCCAGTTTTATAGTTGATGTTACAGTTCAAAATCGTATTTTCATTTCCTCACTAGCTACATGTATTTTGAAATAAAGACTATAATGGAATAGTACGTGCTGGATTTCTAAAAATCACTTGTTCTGCACATGTTGTAAAAATATTTTGTACATGTAATAAATTTCTTATTTTATATGGCAAAATATTTGTTAATAATTAGGCAGCAAAGTTTTGTTAGTTGTTTATTGATAACTGATATGAAGAATGGCACCATTTCGGAATCATATCTAATTATTCATCAATATTCATATAAATATGTCAGCCTTATAGGATTATCCACTGGGTACCTGATTAGATGTAATTGCATGATGTCATAATCGATAATTGGGGAATAATAATAGTTTTAAGCCAGATGATGGTTTTTATGATAGCTGCAGCATAATTCCTTTGAACATTTTAACTTTTTACTGTATGTTCTGGACTAGGATTTCGCTTTGTGCACGCAGGCTAATTTTTTTGTATCAAGCTTTTCAAATTATACACTGTGACCGTTTTCTGTCATTAAATATTGTGAATATGATATCTCGTGCATACTTGACGTGCAAACCCTTGAAATATTTTTATGGCACCACCACCCAAATGTGTGGAAATTTCCAATAATGAGCTTAAGTGGAGATTCCCAAAGAAAGGGTGGCACATTCCATAATGAGTCAACGTGGAAGTTTTCAAAGAAGAAGTAGCATTTTCCACCATTGAGTCAAAGTGGAAATTTCTAAAGTAGGAGTGGCAATTTCCCCCATTGAGCCAGAGTGGAAGTTTCCAAAGAATTATTGGTTATTTCCACCAATGAGCCCAGATGGAAATATCCTATGAATTAATGGTTTCTCCACCGTTTAGCTAAGATGGAAATTTCCAAAGAATTAATGGTTTTCTCCACCATTGAGATAAGATGGAAATTTCCAAAGAATTAGTGTTTTTCTCCACGATTGAGCAAGGATGGAAGTTTCCAAAGAATTGATGGTGTTCTCCACGATTGAGCCAAAGTGTAAATTTCCAAAAGATGGAGTGGCTTTTTCCACCACTGGGCAAAGATGGAAATTTCCTAAGAGGGACGGCATTTTCCACCTTTCAGATGCGGTGGAAACTTCCCAGACATGGTGGAATTTGCCACCAAAAGTCAAGGGTGGAACTGGACCACCCTTGCTACAGGGTGGAAATATTTCCACCCTAGGGTGTTGTTTGTGGACCACCAACTTTAGTGGAAATTTCCACGATTTTTTTTAACAGTGTATGTATACCCACAATTTTGTTATTTCTATTTTTTTCTTAAATTTGCTCAAAAAGCCTAAACTATAGTCTAGGGCCCGTGACTGCTCTGCCTAGGGGCCCGAAATTTCTGTCGGCGGGCCTGACGAAAGCCAATTAATATTCTGCAGTCGCTTAATACCGAAAGTGTTGAACTGTCTGTGTATAGGGGAGTGTCAGTTGCAAGTCAGGGCAAGTGCCGACGAAGGAGCACAAGAACTTCACCTAGACCTAACCGCAGCCCAAGAACTTCTCCTAGACCTAACCGCAACCCAAGAACTTCTCCTACACCTAACCGCAACCCAAGAACTTCTCCTAGACCTAACCGCAACCCAAGAGCTTCTCCTAGACCTAACCGCAACCCAAGAACTTCTCCTAGACCTAACCGCAACCCAAGAACTTCTCCTATAATACCTAACGGCAGCACAAGAACTTCTCCTATAATACCTAACGGCAGCACAAGAACTTCACCTACACCTAACGGCAGTTGTATCTGTCCAATGATTTACGCACTAGTCTGTGGAACTGACGGAAAGATGTACCGCAACTCGTGCGAAGCAGCATGCAGGTATACATACATGTATAGGCTATATATTATATATACACACATTATATGCAGGCCTATAATAATAATAATTTCCTTTATTGAACAATCCGGTTGACAGATCGCAACCGGATACAGCGTACAGATATGCAATTAAACTAATTTAAATACAAGAACACAAATCACAAATAACAGATACTAACTATACTAACAGAACAGACGGCCTGCAATACAAGGGCGCTATCTATTAACAGCCTACACAGAACGTCTATTCTACGGGGTTTCGGGAATCGAATTCGAGTCTGCTTATCACCTTGCCAGTGTACAGTATAATAAAATACGCCATTTTACCGAACATGCATGGATAGTCGAGACAACAGTGCTAATGGGCGTCCGCACCGAGAAAATTGACGCCGTTCTATATTTTAACTATACTACTTTGGATTTTTTTACAAATTTCTTCCCAATGAATCACTATGACCCGCAAAGTAAAACTCAGAAATTTACACTTAGGAGCGTCTATAAAAAACCTATGTTCTTGATTTCCTACACTGCGAGTGCGAGAGACGTTACATAGATTTATTGATAGAGTACAATGCAATACAATAAAATGCAATTTAGGCTTAAGGAATAATGATGTTGTTTACTAAATTATTATTCAATGAACAAAACATTTTGAAATTTGACTGTCCGAAATTTGACAGATAACACTGGAGAGAAAGTTGAGAAACCATTTAGATGTACAAAATATTGCATTATAAATACTAGTATTAACATTAAGTATTAGATCTAACATTGAATACTATTCATTATGATAATTATGACTGTATCATTTGCTAAAATAGTGAATAATATTATTCAAATCATATATTAGTAGATTTTATTATGTTATATTTATAACAGTCCATGTGATGCAAACACCTAGATAATAACTAAAAACTGTTACCATTTTTGTCAAAGATTTCTATGAGGGGGAAGTATTTTCTAGGTACATTTTGTAGCGACAAAAGTGTGTTTTCATAGAATTAAATGAGAATTTCGGTTGATTGTTTCTTTGATTTTTTCAATTATCTTACAGTGGCGTTTCTGTGACAAGACAAAACGACTGTCGTCGACGGATGATGCCTTAATTCTATCCGTGTAAAGGACAGTAGGACGTACAGCATTTGCTGTCAGGCAGACGCAGGTAGGCCCATCCAACTACACCATCAACGGACAACGAATCTCACATATTAATTCATTAACGGACTCACCTAATACAACTCGTTGAAATTTCTTATTTCACAAAGAGACCCACGTACTGAGTATGCTAAACATTTTAAATACAGTATCTAACAATACTTAAGTTTTTAAGGCAACAAAATACAAATGCATAAATGTTACTAAACCATTTCCGTTTAGAAGGGAGCAATGGAAGTTATAGATAATAGTAGATCTAACAGTGTGCTTCACCAGTGCAGTCTTTGGTAACTCTAAGAAATTGATTCATGACCAGTAGGAAACAAATGATCTAGTACTTACCAGCTTCCAAGACGTTCAAATGGTTGCTATGCTATTTCTGACGCATATTTTTGGCTTCCTATTGACTAGAGTATTGTAATTCTTAGTTCTTACTGGTTTTATAATTCGACATTTACAATGTCTTAAGTTAATTAATAAAGGCTTGGATTAATAGACAGATAGATGGAAGAGCCATAGACCTATCATTTTTTGTTTCTTCGTGTACAGCAAAGTAAATGAATGGAAAGAAGATCCGTGTGAAGTACCGTACCGTACCATAGCCTACAAGAGTCACGTGACAGACTGAATGGATAACTGCTCTTGCAAGAGGAAAATGACGTTTGCATGGTGGCTCGATCAATTAACTAAGTTGCTGTTAATCGTACACAGTCATCCATTATATCCTTTCACTTATTGAACTGAAACACTAAATAAGATAACGTATACAAAAAGGTATTGAATGATTAAATAGAGGTATAATATATGATTAAATATTGAGTATATAATTATATAACATTTAGTTAGGATTGCTGTGGCTCTACGTCATCTAGACCTACCAATAAATGTCAATTCCTAAATATGGATTCGTGTAGTTGACTTGATTAAAAAATTATCAATCCTAATCCATCAGGTTAATCAATTGTTAGCAATGGTCAGGAGACCTGACCTGCCACTTTAATCGTAATCTCGATATTTTCATATCTAGGCGTATAGAAGTCAAGCGCGACAGCTTATTCACGAGCGTTGCGCCGTTGACACGAAACGGAGTATCCCCCCCTGAAAGCTATCCGTGGGGATGAATTAATCTATCCCCCGGATGGAATTAACCGGTCTATACTATCCGGGGAGATAGACCATTCTATCCCCTATTTTGAAAAATGAGCATAATAAAAAAAAATTATGCCGTAATCAAAATTAAAAGTGACTCTAATTGTTTTAAGTGTCCTATGCAATGCTCAGATAAAGGCAACTAGAATTTATTTAGTGACTCTGAGTGTTCTTAAGTGTTTTAAATGTTTTAAGTGCTCTAAAAACAGGGCAAAACAAATTATCTACTAGGAATAAACATACCTGTTAGTGTCATTGTTCAAAACAAAGCAGATGAAAATTAATTTGCAAAAAAATACATGCCGAAGCGGTTTTTTCGACTTGTTTTTATTTGGGGGGTACAAATAATACGGGGGATACTCTATTTCGTGACACCGTCACTGCCGTGTGACAGGAACAATCAAAAGAATTAGAGTAGAAGTTCAATTCAGTTTGCCAAAATACGAGAGGTAGCAGAAAGCACAGGATCTGCATGCTAAAGTTTGGAACGAGAAAGACCATAGAAAAATAATTGGTTTGCGTGTCTTTTGTTTCATGTCACTTGCTGCCTTAAGACGAAGAGTCTTTGGCTGTGAGCGAATGCATATTCATTGGATCACGTTGATTTGCCATCCGTCCTTTTTCTGAGTCAATGAAACCCGAATGATTAGTTTAAATATTTAACCATCTTTGGCGTAAAAAGTTCTAATGTGCGCACGAATAAATAATTATTGTTTTCGTCATGAAGAAACCCGGCAGATCAGTCCAAGTATATATAGTCTAACCATCTTTGTCGTAAACAGGTCTAATGTGCACAAGAATAGGCTGCATGCTTTCGTCGAAAAGGCAGATCAGTCCAAGTATATAACCATCTCTGTCGTAAACAGGTCTAATGTGCACAAGTATAAGTTGCTTTCGTCGAAAATAAACCCGGCATATCAATCCAAGTAGGGTAACTTGGGGTTGCATGGACCCTTGGATTTTATGGACTATCGTGAGAAAACAACTGCTGCAAGCAGTCACTTGCATTTAATTAATTTTATCGGTTTGAATGCTTTATTTCATAACGCTATTGTATTTTATGGGTCCACCAGACGAAAATGCTCATAATTGCAGTGCTCATAGTCGTGGTTTACGATTTCAAAAGTGCCTGCTCCTATTGTTTAAATATGTCAAATTCTCTAACTGTAATCGCATTATTTTCACTTTTTTTAGCTGTCATCTAAGCAGAATATCGCATAATTTCATTCCTGAAAGTCATGGTTTTCGAGTTCAATAGAATTAATGTTCCCTTCCCATCGTTCAAATTTGATGAATTTCCACATTGCAAGAGTAGCATTTTAGGCTGTCATTTTAACTAAATGGGTCATCACTTCAGTGCCGACAGTCGTGGTTTATGACTTAAAAAGCGTCCCATCCTGTTGTTCAAATATATTTTAAGTCTCCCCACTACTACAAGTTGTTTCTTCAGAATTTCAAAAAAGCTCGTGGCATGGGCGCCCGCAGAAATGTTGGCAGGGGCAACAAATTTTGGTAGTCACGGTTACATTTTTTAGTAGCAAGAGGTTGAAAATGCAAAGCTGGAAATTAAGAATACGGGTATTTTTCAAAGAGGTTTTTTATGCAAATCTCTCAGTTTCATTTTGCGTATAGTTTTTAAATACGAATAGTTTCCTTAGAAATTTGTTAAGAATCAAAAAGTAGATGGTAAAAAGTAGTTCTCCAAAGGTAAATCCATAGAATGAACGAATGAATAAATGAACGATAAATAAGTGTCGGTTTTCAAGGGGCGAGTGCTCCTCAAGCTCCTTCCAAAGCGCCACTCGAAAGTCAATCATTAGAAAGCCTATAGTTATTAGCATCCCTCTCTAGTTGTCATATATTCAAATTATTTTTTTATAAATATTATAAAAACCTTTATTCCAAATAGACAAACATAACAAAAGCTGTGTGAATTTTAGCGAGTCCAACCACCGTCATCATGGATGTCATTTAAGGGCTTAATAAAAGACCCTTTGAAAGCCACAGCGTTAAAACGTTGTATGGTCATGGAGATACGCTGGAATAGGAAACTTGACTCACTGGGCTCCCCGGTTGCTTGTGTTAGACGCTGGTCCAATTCTGATATGAAGTCTAGGCCTTTGTTGTTGATTGCCTGATTGGGCCTATGGTTTCCAAAGCCACCGGGATGACAACATGAGCATCAAGGAGGGCGCTGTATTTCTGGTTCTTTCTGTCCTCCGCCAGGCTAGCTGCTGATCCGGTGACACGAAACGGAGTATCCCCCCTGAAAGTTATCCGGGGGGATGAATTAATCTATACCCCGGGATGGAATTAACCGGTCTATACTATCCGGGGGGATAAACCATTCTATCCCCGTTTTTGAAAAATGCGAATAATAAATTTTTTTAAGCTGTAATCAAAATTTAAAGTGACTGTAATTGTTTTAAGTGTCCTAAGCAATGCTCAGATAAAGGCAACTCGAATTTATTTAGTGACTCTGAGTGTTCTCAAGTGTTTTAAATGTTTTAAGTGCTCTAAAAACAGGGCAAAACAAATTATCTTGTAGGATTAAACATACCTCTTAGTGTCATTTTTCAAAGCAAAGCAGATAAAAATTAATTTGCAAAAGCAAATACACGCGGAAGCGGTTTTTTCGATTTTTTTTATTTGGGGGATACAATTAATACGGGGGATACTCTATTTCGTGACACCGGCTCGGATGGCTGAAGCGCTAAGGTAAGACGGCGCCAGTGTGTCCACCACTGTGGCATCCCACACCAAACCTCTGCCGGTGTCATGAAACGGAGTATCCCCCCTGAAAGCTATCCGGGGGGATGAATTAATCTATCCCACCGAATGGAATTAAACGGTCTATAAGCTTACTATCCGGGGGGATAAACCATTCTATCCCCTTTTTTTAAAAATGCGCATAATGAAAATATTTGTGCTGTAATCAAAATTTAAAGTGACTCAAATTGTTTTAAGTGTCCTAAGCAATGCTAAGATAAAGGCAACTCGAATTTATTTAGTGACTCTGAGTGTTCTTAAGTGTTTTAAATGTTTTAAGTGCTCTAAAAACAGGGCAAAACAAATTATCTAGTAGGAATAAACATACTTGTTAGTGTCATTGTTCAAAACAAAGCAGATGAAAATTAATTTGCAAAAAAACTACACGCGGAAGCGGTTTTGTCGACTTTTTTTAATTTTGGGGGGATACAGTTAATACGGGGGATACTCTATTTCGTGACACCGGCTTTCCATGGGATGAGCGTGATTCCATCCGGACGTTAGCCGTCCGATCCTACCAGTCCCTGAGGTTCCTTGACCGCCGGGTATCAGCTTTGATAAGAGCACGGTATATCAAATCGTCCAGTGTACCATGGCGGGCCATACGGCCAAAACCTAGCGAACAAGACAAACCGTGCTCGCCCCTTGCAGTGACAAGTGAGCCACAAGTGCATGTGTGGGGTTCGCAAATGTTAGCTCCTAAGCGCAAACCAACTGCCACCCTCGTAGCTTCGTCACTTAATCTCAATCCGCAAGACGTGATCGGCAAGGCGTGCAGCCAGTCTCCGGCGTGCTGAGTCGTGATTGCATTCCAACGGGCCTGGTCGCATTTATCTGTGAGTGAGTTGGATAGCTCCGAGAATGTCTTTTGCAGTAGTGGGTTGTCATATTGAGGTTGAATTTGAGTTGGGAAGTCTTCTGTTATTTTAATTCCTAGTTCCTCCTGCCATATCGCCATCAGCTTCTCCACCTGCGGGCTGATAAATAATCGAGCTCTCCGATTATGTCAGACTGGAGGACGAGGGTGCTCGCGGCAGATGCCAAAAAGGCGGGAAGCGCCAGCGAAGACACCCTTCGTATTCCTAGTCCTCCCATGCTGATGGGGAGGGTGGACTGAAGCCATTGAGAATTTGACAAGTTGATGTTTAAAATGTCTTCAAGGCCCTTTCGAAGACACTGGTCGTACTCAAGCAAGGTGGGGTGATCCACACACGGCGCACAACGCAGACTGTATAGTAACTTTGGGGAGCCCAAAGAGCTTTTGAAAATAAGCAGCGCATCCTGGCGCGCTATTAGGCCTAGTAGCTCTTTTTAGCTCCTGCACTCTGGTGTCGAGTGCGATTTGAAGAGCCGATCCGGTGGAGAGTGGTGCTCCTAAGAGACAAATGTTGTCTGGGTTCACGCGCGTGAACTGTCGAAAACCGATGCGTGTGACTAACTGCATATCAACGGTTGTCACTTCGCATTTTGTTCTGTTGAATACAAGGCCCAATGTTGCACATTCCATCTCCAGCGAAATTATGTCTGCTTCCACCATGGCTAATGGTCCACCCAAGGATATGTCGTCTAAATATCCGAAGGCTAGAGGGGAAGTCAACTTGAGGAGGGCCGGTTGGAGCGGGAAACAAAACAACAAAGGGCCAAGCGGATCACCCTGTTGTGGGTCGGCCATAGACGCTATCGTGTATTTACCAAATTTGAGATTAGAAGCTTCTGCGTAAGCCATATGACAGTAAGATGCGATCTCTGGTAGAAGAGAGTTAACAGAATCCAGCATACGATCCCGATGCAGACTATTGAACGCATTTGAAATGTCCAGCTTCACGAAGACGGCGTTTGAATCCAGCTCAGCCAGGAATCGACGTGAAGCATGAACTGCAGCTTCCGCTCCGCCTGGAACACCAACCCCTAATTGTTTTGGTGATAAATAAGACAAAATCTTGGGCACTGAGTGAAAGTTGGCTCCCTTGGAAGCCGATCTGCGCCATAGGTATCCAATCACAATGGGTCGGAGGCCACCTGTTTTCTTCTTGAGGGCGAACAGCGTTCCACCGAACAGTATCGGTCTGATTTCCTGCGGGCAAATACCCTTCAGCAATAAGTTGATCAGTGCTGTGACTGCAGAGACGAGAGCCTGGCCTGCATCCTCGGATTTAATCATCTCTAGAAGGTGCTGTGGTCGCAGTCCATCTGGGCCTCCCGACGACCCAGCTGGAAATGTGCGGATGAGGTCACGCAGCTCCGACTCTGCAAGTTGGATCGCCTGACAGTCAGGTGGAAGTGGAGCAGTCAGATGGTCCGATGGGGGGATTGGATGCTTTGCACTTAAAACTTTTAAAACACTTAAAAACACTCAGAGTCACTAAATAAATTTGAGTTGCCTTTCTCTGAACATTGCTTAGGACACTTAAAACAATAATTATAGTCACTTCAAATTTTGATTAGAGCACAAATTTTTCAATTATACGCATTTTTCAAAAAAGGGGATAGACTGGTTCATCCCCCGGATAGTATAGACGGTTATAATTCCATCCGGAGGGATAGATTAATTCATCCCCCGGATAGCTTTCAGGGGATACTCCGTTTCATGACACCGGCGGGCCGCACGTGGCGTGCATAGCCTCATCACGGGTCGGCGGCTTGTTTGACATGATTATATTTGGTGTATTATGTTAGGATAAGCACTCTACGCTATGATAATAGAGGCCAATAGTTGATTGCTTTTCCGTTGGTCACTGTCTAGCTTTCTTATTACAAAGCAAACAGTTGTAAAGATTTTCATCTTTTTTGTTTGGAGGGCTGAGCCGCATTTAGGGGTGGTTTAGCCCCCTAGCTCCCCTGGCGCCGCTACTGATCTTGAGCTTGGTCTCCTCTGATCTTTTAGTATCCCCATTGTTGTTAGCGCACACCGTTTCAGACTCAATTTTTAATTGACTAAAACACTTTCTGGCACTTTCTTCATCTGTTCAATGTCGTATTTCAGATGCTCATGTAGGCTTACTATCCGGGACGTAGAGCATAGATCAAATGACTTATAGCCTACTTTTTACAACCTCGGTGCTGCATCTTTATCTCGGTCAGCAATTGTCCTCTCGACCTTGTATTATGCTATTCTGTTTGTCTCGCTACTCTGCGCGTAGCCATACTTAATTTATTACAGACGTAGGTCTACTTGTCCACACTTATAATGCATAGGCCTACAGCCGGTGTCTACAATTCATGAGATAACTTCCGTAGATCGGAACTAAATTTTCGAAAAAGATTTTAATTTGGCGTAGGATTATAGACTATTAAGCATGCAAGCTTCTTAATATTTCTTTGTGTCTTGAGAAATATGCATGCATATATATATATATATATATATATATAATACTTATATTTAGTGTGCAAGTAATTATTGCAAGTCTCGCGATTAGTTGCGAACTGAAAACTTCTTTAATATACAGGGTGGGCAAAAAAAGACCCCTAGGTTTTTTGCAAATATCTTGACCAAAAGTAAGATTTTCGAAATGAAATTTTACAGGCTTATAGACAATTCATATTTACACATCATGGCCAGATTTCATCAAAATATTTTAAACAGAACAAAAGTTACATCACTTTTAGTGAGGCCACCCACCGCTTTTTCACGATTCAAAAACGCGACGCAACAAATATCTTGGCCAGAAGTAAGAATATCGAAATAAAATTTTAGGGGCTTAAAGACAATTCATATCTGCACACGATGGCCAGATTTCATCAAAATATTTCAAGCAGAAAAAAGTTATGCCACTTTTAGAGAGATCACCCACCATTTTTTGACGATTCAAAGGCGTAACGCAGCAAAAAGTAGCAAAAACACGATTTTATTACGTCTCATCTCAAATAATTGTTATCAAATGGCCTTCGTATAGCCAGATGATCATTATTATTACTATTTAAAAAAGAAACGGGGCACCAGCGTAGCTGCGCGCCACTGAGAAGTCACTTAGCAAGATGACAATCAAGTTGGTAAATAAGGAATCTGTCAGATTAATCAACAGGTCCATCAAGAACTTTGCAAAGAGACTCAAAAGAAATTTTGGAACTGGTGGTGGGCACATTGAACACAAGTTGTGAAGCACTACGAAGTTCATTTGACAACAGTTATTTGATATGAGACTTAATATAATCGTGTTTTTGCTTCTTTTGTTGCGTTTCGTCTTTGAATCGTCGAAAAACGGTGGGTGGCGTCACTAAAAGTGGTATAACTTTTGTTGTGTTTGAAATATTTTTATGAAATCTGGCCATCGTGTGTAAATATGAATGGTCCTTAAACCTGTAAAATTTCATTTCAAAATTCTTACTTCTGGCCAAGATATTGGCAAAACACCTAAGGGGGGTCTTTTTTGCCCACCCTGTAAGAATTAATTACGATGGCTTCTTCTCGCCATCTCTCCATCCCTCTGTCTCTGTCTCTGTCGCTGTTTGTCTTTGTCTCTGTCTCTGCCTCTCCTCGTCTCTGTCTGTCGGTCTGTCGGTCTGCCGCTTGCGCTGTCTCTCTTTGTCTCTTTTTCCCCTTACAGTCCTCACTCACTCACTCACTCATTCACTCACTCACACTCACTCTTTCTCTGTCTTTCTCTATCTTTCTTTCTCTCTTTCTCTCTCTGCTTACTTACTTTTTTCCCTCTCTCAATTTATCTCTCGTTATTAGGCTATATACACTATTCAGGGTGGCGCATAAAAAGTGAGACCGCCTCGTTAGATCTTTTGTATTTTAATATTAAATTATGTTTTTGGCGGTTTTTAAACTGTAAAAATATCCTTGCTCGTTAACTCAGCGTGTGACGTCAGTATTTCGTGAACTTCCGGTCGCCATCTTTATATTTTAAGTCAAATTGATGCCGATGGTAGGCTGCGACAGCGCTTAAATCAGGAAGCGGCTACCCGAAGTTCGTTAGAATGGTACGGAATATTCTATGTGCGAGTGAGCTGATTTTCAGCCAGGGTGATGATTCTCACAGCCACAAGAGTCAACAAGAAATTTAAAGAGAAACTGGCATATCACGAAGAACAGTGCAGCGCATTATAGAGCAAAGTTTGCAACTGCAACCGTATACAAACGCCTATATGCAATTGTACATAAAATTATAGCTGTCTGTTGAATATGTATAGGCTAGCATCGAATTAGGCCTACCGACTATATATACAGATTTTTGCACGAGCCTTATTGGACAGATAAGCCTATATAAAGAGCTGCAGCGGTGAGCAGATAAAGTTGAATACTGCTTGAACTGTTCAAAGACTTTTCGAGACTTGGTTTTGCCATGGCACATTCGAAGATGGAAATCGCTTTTCTGCTACTAATTCTTGCTCTTGCTATAGTTGAGCGTAAGTCTCTGCTTTATTGCAATTAATTTATGGTAACACTTACATGTCTGATAAATGGCATTGGTTCCGTTTGGATTGATTCAAAGGTGTTTCTCTGATGATCTAATCTATTTTAAATACTATTTCAGTTAGTCACAGACTCTTATGTAATCTAAAAATTATCTGGAAGGTAAGTTGCGTCTATGTCGGCTTACTGTGGTTAAATAAATGAGTGTTGTATTGTATCGTACTATAGACGAATATACTGAAGAAAAACTAACTAACAAGTGGTTGAAATAAAGCGTTCATGCGATCACAGCAAACTACTGCTTGGCGCCGAAAAGTGGTGGGTATGTTCGTTGCTTTGCAGCTGAAGGGCTGCGGGTTCGAATCCACCTCAAGCCGCCTCGTAGGGACCTTGGACAAGTCATTCACTTACAATTGCTCAGCGCTTCGGCGTGAAACTCCGATTCAATGTCCGTGCTGTAATCGAAAGCGCTTCTGAGTAATGGATCTAATCCTGAAGGGGCGCTATAACAAGACTTAGATACATACATACATGCATACATACATACATGCATACATACATACATACATACATACATACATACATACATACATACATACATACATACATACATACATACATACATACATACATACATACATACATGCATGCATGCATGCATTCATGCATACATACATACATACATACATACATACATACATACATACATACATACATACATACATACATACATACATACACACTAACATTATCCATACATAGGCCTACATACATACAAGAGTACAAGACACAAGGCCTATATCACCGTTGCCACATTCTTACGTTGAATAATATCTGTACTGTAAACGGCAATTTGTCCATTCATTCAACAGTTCACAATGTTATATGCAATCATCTTTCTCACAAGCCAAGGAAAACAGTCGGCATGAAAATAACAGAAAAGTCGCACGAGAATTCAGATCATAGACTGGCGTATACTTGCATTCAAAATATCAACCGGGTTTCGGAACTCACAGTCGTTATTTTTTTTATATTTCCACTCGGCCTTCATAATCATTGACATAGAATAAGCTTTGATAATCATTGACATCATTGACACAGTCGACCAGTTGTGCCTCTGAAATAATGTATAAGAATTTATTATGTAAGGATAACAGTTCAAAAGGCATTAAGGAAACTGCTGAATAAACAACACGCTGGCAAGAAGATGAGAAAGAAGCGGGTTCGATACTCGCCAGTCAAATAAGGTTATAAATGTAAATGTAAATGTAATCGCATATTTATATAGCGGCTGTGTTATGGCTTCGACCCTGAGGGTGATATCCTTCACCACCGCTACTCCACGTTTATATTGCGACCGAGCCACCCGCAGTAAAGATCCGAGAAATTAATCTCTGACCGACCGGGAATCGAACCCGGGCCGCCGGCGCCGCGAGCGGGCTACCAACCCACTCGACCACCGAGGATCTCTAACCCACTCGACCACCGAGGATCTCTGTTATAAGGTTGACTCAGCCTTCCACTCCCTATTGGGTGTCTGCATTGAGCAAAAAGACAGAGGGGCGCCTTGCAGGCTGGCATACAGCTTAATTCGACATCTTACTTCGTGCGTGTCAGTTTTAATTATTAAACCGTTACTATTATTACCATTAATTTTTTTACCCGAAGTTGTTAATATTCATATTGTACTTATTATTAGCCTACATTATTATATTATTTGTTGTTGTTGTTGTTGTTGCTGCTACTGTTATCATTTTTTCATTATTATTGCCATGCACCTCTTAAGTTTGTATCGCAAATGTACGGTATTGAAGTGATGACTTCAATGAAAAGACCATTATTACTATTATTATTATATTCGTTAAAATTGGCAATAAAACTGATAAACACATCGCTATCAGGTAAACCGGTAAAATATCAGGTAAAATAGTTAAATCATCATCTCTTGTGTTTGACTAATTTGTTAGCTTATTGTATTGCTGCCTATTTCTAACTTTCCTAGTTCCACAATTTCTCGTGATATGCTCACGTGTTCATGGCCTTTGTTCGCGCGTTCATAGGTATTGTTTTTCTTAAACTCCAAAAATTATCTTTGAAAGAATCTTGTTGTGCGTTTACATTTAAATAAAAGTTTGCACTTATTGAAATAATCAGATGCATAGATTCGATTCGTTTGTTGCATTGTCACTAATTGTCCAACATTGTGAATGCAGACGTGGAGGGCTGCAAGTGTGTCGCAACCTATGCTCCAGTTTGTGGAAGGGACGGACGGACGTACAGCCACGCATGCGCAGCAAGTTGCAGGTGATCTCTCTCATCATAATTTATTACACAGCCTATAACAATTTCTAACTTACCGTTTTTCGGTAGGGATTGGGCAAAGTAACCGAGCGGTTCCCGGACAATTCGTCGACGGACAATTCCGAGACGGACAATTAGGACCGGACAATTAGGACCGGACAATTCGGAGACGGACAATTTGGACCCGGACAATTCGGAGACGGACAATTCGGAGTGCATATGAAAATCTGGCACTCCTAAGAGACACTTACGGGGATGAAACTTTTATTTATCATTGGCATAAAATAATTATATGGCACCAAGCAAATGCTGTCAGGTCTTCTAAAATCGGTTCAATAATATTGAAAACAAGAAACTGAAATTAGTAGTTAAATGCAGTAAATTATCAACTCATAGGCAGTTCATTTAGATCAATGTAATTCGCATACCTATAGCCTATAATATAGGCCCATAGTTTTTATGCCCGTTAGTCAGTTGTCAGATTATTATTAGTTTGGACATGCAGTAGCCTAATACATTTTTGGTGATGGAGATGGGTAGGCTAGGAAAATCTGACCTAAAAGTAGAAGTCCCATAACGAATTTTGGCTGCTAAGAATTGTTCGGTCCGAATTGTCCGGTGCGAATTGTCCGCTCCTAATTGTCCGGTCCGAATTGTCCGTCTTCGAATTGTCTGTCTCCGAATTGTCCGTTTCCGAATTGTCCGGACACCATTGTGTCTTCCTATAATTATGTTCAATTTCATCAATCTGCGGTTTTCACTATGAATTGAGTAAACGAATATTATTGATGATTATTGCGGACTTTGACTATTCACGGTTCCGTCTTTCTAGAAGTTTTATTATTGACAATATTGTGGCAATTAAATTGTCGATTATTATCAGCGCAACTTTGTAAAAGACTCCATTTATATTTCATCCAAATTAACCGAGAAATCAAGGATAGATTATTACAAGAAAGTTGCCCACGTAATAGCATTGGCCTATATAAATCGAGAGAATATTTGTGTAAGAAGAAGTCATAGTATGATGTCATGGAACGAATCTAAAGTTACCTCAAAATAATTATGGTCCTAAATGAGAATTGATGGTCGAAGTCATTAAAATGTTTACAGAAGAGTGGCTGTTGCCTACCAAGGCGCTTGTCGACAGACTGGCCGCCCCTGCATCTGTTTTGCATCATACGAACCAGTCTGTGGAACTGATGGTCGGACGTACAGCAACTCATGCTGGGCAAGCTGCAGGTACATTTAGTATTTACATTCATTTCTCTGTTGACATTATTGCGGCCTAGTTAGACATCTTCTTAAGGGTTTAGGCCTCTGTCAAACTTGTTGCCATTTTTTCAGACAGCACCAATTTTCAGTCTAGCAAGTGAGATGCATTTGACACTCGAACTCAGTCAAACCCGAGGTAGGTAATCCGCCTGTTTTCAAGATTTATGCTGACCTCCTTTATCTAGACCTACTGTGAGCATACTTCGCATCAAACTGAATAAAAACAGTGTTAGTGGGTCTAGGCATATACAATAGCAATAACTTCAGCTGCAGTCTATATCAGTGAGTAGAGATAAAAGTGTGTGTGTGTGTGTGTGTGTGTGTGTGTGAGTACGCATTTCATCTCATCCGAGGGCTCCTGTATAGTTTCACACGTTCTCTCCGAGTACCTGCAGTTTTCCGAGAACGTAAAATCTTGATCTCGTATTGCGACCCCATTATAAATTATTTAAAAAATTATTACATACAATTTTAACAAAATAACTTTACTGGAGGGTTCCCAATCCGAATATCTTCCATATTTGAGAATATTTCCGAAATTCGAATCGGTGAACTATTTTAAAAACGCGATTTTGTCAAGCTCTCAGATTGTCGTGGGCGGAGTTTAGGTTTTAGCAATCTGAGAGCTAAGATTCACGTTTCCATCGGTTTCCCACACGTATGTAATTTTGGAGTGTGTTTCTTCAACTGGGCTAGTTTTGGGCTGGGTTTCGCAGATCTGCGCCGAAGACGAAGGAATACACTAGCGACTGCGTTAAGCATGGCGAAAGTGAAGAGATCAACGACGGGAGAGCTATTATTTTGTTTATATTTTTAATTACTTCTCTTCAAGTTGTGCCATCGGGTGGAAGCGTAAGGCAAGTTATTCCGGCATTTGTATCATAACTTTAATAGTAGGAAACACTAATAGTAGGCATAATCGGAGGTTGGTCTATACGCTGAGTACCCTATACTCAAGCGCAAGACGAAGGAACACACTACCGACTGCGTTAAGCATGGCGAAAGGGGAGATCAACGACGGAGGCGATACGCTGTTATTTTGTTTATATTTTTAATTACTTCTCTCAAGTACGCGTGTTTTGAGCGTAAAGGCAAGTTATTATGGCATTTGTGTAATAATATATCCTGCAAAAACAGTGATCGTCGCTCGGTATAATTATCCATCTTCTGAGTACCATACGATAATAATATTTATCCGTGCATTTCCATTTGACATTCTCGGTTGGGGGGTGCTGTTCTCATGAACTGTTCTCATAACACTTGTGGATCCGATTCAGTTCTGTAAGGTCTGCCTATAACCGGATCTGCTAGATTGACATGCTGGATAACAATAATAATTATGATAATAATATTAATCATAATGTATGATTAATACATTACTACCGGCTATTTTAAACCTATTTAAGGACGAGACAAGGCAAGAGGTATCTCAAATATCTTTGTACAGACAGAGGTGCAGAGATTGATTGAAAATCCTGCTAGGTAGGGGCCCTAAGTACAGGGTCAACCAGGGCTGTAAGATGTTGGGAGATCAACAATGGAAGAACAGCAACAACAAACCTAAATGCAAATTTGACAAGGCCAAACAACAACAAATTTCTGCCAGACTAGAAATTATTTGTTGCTATGTTTGCTCGCATCAATTGCTTTAAATGTGAGAAGTGCTTGACAGTTCTAATGGTTCTTGGCAAAAATTTTCAGAACGGTGGGCCCTTGTATTTTGTGGAGAATCAAGACTTGCTCTGTGGAAAAACAGAATTTGAAATCCATCACCTGTCAAGTTAGGAGCTGGCAAAGCTTGCATTCTGTATGATGCGTGCATGTTTCTTTAGAGACTCCTGTATTGAGGGAAATTCGTCTTCCTAATTCCTTTATTAACTCTAGACCGTTGACGTTGATGGATCGCAGGGTCTAGATGTACTTGTTGTTGTTGTTATTATTATTATTATCATCGTTACCATTGTTTTTATTATTATTAGTTATTTAACATAGTTATTTAACATAGAATAACATAATTACAAGTATTTAGCTAGCAATCAATGTCCAATGTGATAAATAACATCGTTTTGTGGTCGTTTATTACAGTGCAGAATGTATCAGTCAGCAATCAATCCTGAGGGCAACCACACGCTGGCCGAGGTCAAGGTTCGCGAGGCAACTTCGAACGACCCCTGGGGCCCTTCGACGACCCTCATGTCGCAGATTGCCGACCTCACCTACAACCTGAGCGCCTTCCCCGAGATCATGGGCATGATCTGGAAGCGGTTAAACGACCACGGCAAGAACTGGCGCCACGTCTACAAGTCGCTCATTTTGCTCGACTACCTGCTCAAGACGGGAAGCGAGCACGTCGTGGATGCGTGCCGCGAGAACGTCCACCAGGTCCGTACGCTGCTGGACTTCCAGAACATCGAGGATGGCAAGGACCGTGGGGCGAACATCCGTGAAAAGGCGAAGCGGGTCACAGGGCTGCTGGAGGACGACGAACGCTACAAGACGGAGAGGGAGAAGACGCGGGCTGCTCAAGACAGATACTCGCAGAACACGGGCATTAAGGTATGTGTTTGACGATGCTTTGTGATGGTGTAGATCAGTAGCATTGCCCTCCTTTTTATCCAAGCTTGGTGAGGCCAGTGTGAGAATTGTAAAAGGATAATATGGTAGTATTAATAAACAATTACAATACAGCTCGGTAGTTCCAGAATGTTAATCTTAGGATAGTTTTTAATAGCATAATGGATCATAATTATGTACCTCGGGTAAAAATAAAAATAAATTAAAACTAAAAAATAATATTAATGATGCTGATAATAATATTGTTGATAATAATATTAAAATTCGTTTATTAATTCAATCTGACAAGTACACAGTGATATTTAAAGAAGCTCTGTATTTTAGCAGTGCTACGTAAATCGTTTTACTACTCTACACATTTGCATGGTCTTCAAAGTGCTCGGTACTTTAAGGAAAATCCATATTTTAGTAGTGCTATATAAATTGTAACTGGCCTAGTTAGCTACACCGGTAAGCGAGAGCGGCATTTGTCTGTTGGTTGCAACGGACTGCGGTTCAAGCCCCGGGTCGGGAGTTGACATTCGGAGATTTAGATATCTCAAGCTAGCACGTGTGGGACGCAGGGGCGCAAGCTCCTGCGGAGCGACCTTGGGCAAGTTGCTTACCCATCATTGTCTGTGGGGAAGGCAACGGGAAACCACCTCACTCATCTCATCCCCAGGGGCGTAAAGCCAACGAACCTGCAGAGAACCATATCATATAAATTGCCCATACCCATGCCTTTTATCTATAAATTTTCTGTAACAAAGCCTTTTGAGGATGACCAGGTTTTCCAAAGCTTTCGAGACTTTGTTTAAAGTTTTCCATTGTTCTTTCCAGCAGGCGAGGTCTCATGGTGGCACCGATGCATCCAGACGCAGTGCGGTCCAGACATATCC
>OX457050.1:33340321-33362821 GCA_949752735.1 Lumbricus terrestris
TGTTTTTGAAGGTTTTGATTTTTACCTTCCAACTGATGGGTTGCAAGTTATGTTTGTTCACAGAGCAAGTCTCTGTTGTTTTTCATCTTGTACTCGCTGTCATGCTATATCTTCGCTCTCTCCGTTTTTCTAGGTGGTCATTGAACTCTCTCCGTTTCTCCTGGTGAACTAGGTCATTGCGGGACTTGACACTTTGTAGCATAGAAAGAGTAGGTTTAGGGTGACCTATGACTTGTTTTGTTTGGTAAATAATAATTATAATTAATAAAGTAATAACGATTTACAAGTTCAGAGAAAGTGTAATATAATGAATGGCTTCTAATGTGTGCCTGTCTAATTGCACAAATCAGTCATTTAAATGAAATCTTATTGTAAATAATGATCTATTGTAGGATCCCAAATTACTATGTAGGATCTTTCAGTAAGTGTTCACTCACAGCGCCTCAGCACCATTAATGTTCTGTCATGTTTCACATGTGTACTCCTGTATTTTGGAAGGATGGTAATAATGAATAAAGTTTATTGTATTGGTTCACTACTGTTATTGCTAATACTATAAATTTGAGATAGGAAAGGACAAGATAAATGGACTTAAAGGAGGATGGAGGGAGGGTTTGTTTGTTAGCCCTGTTTTTGTGATGTACAAAGATGTAAGCTATATTAAGTTTGTCAATTAAAAAATATCAAGCTACAAGTTATGCAAAATTAGCATCAGTTGCTGTGAGAGGATGGATTGAGGGAGGGTTATTAAAGGTCAACTATTTGTTAGCCCTGTTTTTGTGGTGTACAAAGATGTAAGCTATATTAAGTTTGTCAATTAAAAAATATCAAGCTACAAGTTATGCAAAATTAGCATCAGTTGCTGTGAGAGAGCTTGGTCAGTTATTATTTGTTATGGTTCGGGTGTCTGTGATAATGGAATTTATCATCAGGCTAACGACAAAAGAACTAATATACTGTATTGTCTTATGCTTATTATACAGTGTTAGCTTCCTTGATGGTGGAGTGACATTACAATGGGCCTCTGCAACAACAGTTTGGATGAACAATAGCTATTTCGTTGCTCGTTCTGGAGACTCGGCAACAACATTAAGAACCAGAGACATCTTGCAGGAGTTAGCCAAAGACTGCGGTGCCCAGAAACCTGAACCACTAAGGTGTTGGCAAGCATGTTGTAACAATTTCACAGCTTCTGAATCTCCGCGGACATTTTATGGGCCACGATATTCTTGTGCATCGGGACCAGACAACAACCAGACTGACAGGTCAAAAATTACCAGGCAGTATCAGATAATTAATTACCAGGCAGAATAGTTCACCAAATAATATCTTACAGAGCAGTGTGTACAAGGCAGCCAATGAAAAATAATTTCATTAGCTCCGTTGCCCAGACAAGAGACTGTCAAAGCCTGCGACAGAACTGTAAAATTGTCGACTCAACTTTTAACAGGCTACTGTTCACTAGTTCTGAGACCCGCATCACATCTTAGACTTATATTTGTTGATCTGTGCATCTACGTAAAATTTAATACCTTTCCATGTGCGATTGTCAACGGTGGTTCCTTGGCTTTTGCATTTGATCAATCCAGTTGTCTAGGGCACTTCATTTTCTCTATGAAAGTAGAAAACTGTATGTTAATAAGGCTGTTATTGCTTCTTTTTCTTCTTGAGACCTTATTATGTATTTATGTATTCTCTGATTCCTTCAGTGATGGTAGTGGGTATTTAATAAGTTATAATATTTCTTTCCAGTTCCATTTCTTTTGTTCCTAAATGCAGATGTGACTTTCATAAATGAAGTACGAATTTTTTTGTATCGTTGTTGCCTTATGATAATAGAAGTAATGGTTGAAATTATGCTGTTTTATTATTTAAGACCTTTTTGTTGGAAATTTTAAGCAGGTTATTCGAGTATAAATAATATTGTGTTAATTTAAGACCATTGGGTCTAATTGTATTAATAATATTCCTACTGCACAATCTGTTGGCAGAAGCATAAGACAAATGATTCCATACAATGTAACGTGAAGCATCCAGGTTTATGTTTTTTCTGCGATGGCTGTGCCTTTGATTGAGATCATTCTTAATTTTTAATATGGAAATCTCTGGCGTTGGCCATAAATATTCTGTGAAATTTTACAGTTGCGCATTGTTACAGTCTGTTATAGTCTTCGAATAAGATGTGTTTCAAAGCAAAAACACATCTGATCCTGTGAATGTGTGTGTCTTGTGCCCTAAAGTGTGATGATCTGCATATAGCCTGAACATGTTTGGAAAAATAGCACTATTCAATAGCAAATACAGCTTGCTTCCTTCTTCTTCTATCCTGTTACTGTGGTTAGTGGTTACGTGTGCATCCTGTTAGACTGGACATCTATTATTTAGGACTCTGTATAAGTTACGGCTTTTTTGTGTTTATGTTTAGCTGTTTACATATTATGCTCCTCATTCCTTGGTTGCACTGTATCCTAATTTACATTGTAGCGAATGGATATTTTGTGTGACTAGTTTTAGTGCCAGCATATTGCAGTTAAGAAGGATAGTTTACCCTTGTTAAGTGGATTTCCTGTCTCACTCTGGTGTCCCTTTGGATTCATTAAAGCGCTATCATTTTTCCTACAATGTAAATTCCAATGTCAGTGGATCAATAAATGATTATTTGATTGCTTATAGAATTTCTGTCGGGTCGGAAGACCAATGATGAGTTCTTTCTGCTTTTTAGATGCAATTACAAACATCACACTTAATGTAATGTTTTGTAATGTATTTGCAATTAGTAATTTCTATTGCGCCGGTCACGGCCGTGGCTATTCAGTAGCGCTGCCAGTCTGATTAATCCCCCAAAAGAGTGTCTCACGCAGAGTTGCGGGAACCCAGTACCGTATGAATTTCATAAAGGGACACAATGATGGTAAAGGAAGGATCGAGCTTGAACGATATTCGTCCCAGCTCGTGGAACAAACAAGCCACCCCTGTCCAGAGAACGGACTTTATACTGGATGCGGAGAGAGAGGAAGCCAGTGTAGTTGTTTGACCATGATTATATGAGAGCATTTAGGATGGATGGAGAACAATCAAGTTATCAGTCAAGGCTGTGGGCAAACCTGTGATAAAAAAAATCAAAACATAACACAACAGTTTAAATTAAACTGAATTTAATAGGAACATATCTGCGTGTGCCATAACATTTGCATTTAACATGTCCAGCACATTGAAAACGGCTGTCTAATATCTTCTGTGAAAACACCATCTAGTTCAGTCCTCGCAATAATGCAGACATTTTAAATGGGATGATAATGCATTAAGACAAAATGTGTTAGACCAGATGATCTGCATGTATCATAACATTTGCAGTTAACACCATGACCAGCACTTTAATATAAGGCTATCCAGCATGTTTGTGAGACGTTATCTAATTCAGTCTTCCTCACAATAATATTGATTAATAAAAATAAAATAATAATAATAATATGAAACATGTACATTTCGAAAATTATTCATAATGGATTTGAACATACTTTTTGCACTTGGAATGGTGCTGTGTGTACAAGGTCAAGCTCTCAGATCGGATGCAGAGAATACGCACACACAAATCACTCCTACACTCACAAATTGAACAATTTTTGCACTCGGAATGGTGCAGTGTGCACAAGGCCAAGCTCTCAGACCGGATGCAGAGAATACGCACACACAAATCACTGCTACACTCACAAATTGAACAATTTTTTGCACTCGGAATGGTGCAGTGTGTACAAGGCCAAGCTCTCAGACTGGATGCAAAGCATGCGTGCGCATAAAAGACTTCTACAGTCACAATGGAAGCATTTCGCGAAAAATTACAGCATTTATTCAGAATTTCAGAAATAAAGTGGCGAAGATTTTGAAACAATAAAACATCTAGCAACAATTCCATTACTAGGTAAATCTCCACAAACGACAAATTAATGATCACGTAGGCTCGTACCCAAACACTGTCTGGCGTTGGGGTCTCATTGAAGACGCCTAAAGCGTTCAAATATCAATGTTAGTTCAGTTCGTTTTCAATCATTGTAGAGGGTTAAATTTAGGACACGTTTCTTCCAATTTCCATACCCATCGCAGCCTGCGTTCTGTTTTTATTAAATTTAAAAACAACCCAGAAAAACGACGCTACATAAATGCCGTTCGCTTAGTTCAATAGATCAAGTAATACACTGAAGTTTTACTTCATATACGAGTGCTTATTTAAGAAATTCGTTTCGTTCACACAAACTTTATTAAATGCAGAGCTTTGTAGGCTAAATAATAATTTCATCTACTTAATTATAATTTCATAATATATTATTTTAAGTTAATGGGTCGACGTGGGCTTCGCTATACACTGAGTTCTGCCAGATTTATTTGCGTCTCTTTCGAGCACACGAACTCACACTTAAACGCGGTCGCTAGGCGTGCTACTTTTTCTCCAACCCACCTCTTTATACAGAATCCGAGAACGCCCTCGGATTGACGATCTCGCATATGATGCAAGGTGTTTTATTGGCTATAGTTAGAATCTCAGGGGGCGTATCTTTTCAATTCGGCAGTGTTTGTTGTCTGCCAATCACTACGAGCATTTTGATACATAGATCGACCTTCTAGCCCTACGTCATCCACGCGTTCTCGGAGCGGATGTAGAGAACCTCGATCTCGTTTGTGCATACAAGGCATGAATGTGTGTGTGTGTGTGTGTGTGTGTGTGTGTGTGTGTGTGTGTGTGTGTGTGTGTGTGTGTGTGTGTGTGTGTGTGTGTGTGTGTGTGTGTGTGTGTGTGTGTGTGTGTGTGTGCTGTGAAAGACTCCCCACTTTATTTCACCTATACAAGCAGGACTCGTGGGGATTCTAATCGCTCACATTACACATAGTTTTTAGCCTCCAAAACAGCAAAAACTTTCAACTACTGCGATTTCAGCCTCCTTAGATTTGTGAATTATGGAAGTCATCATAGAATCGAAGACAGCAAACAATATTTTGTTTGTATTCTATCTAGACCGATCTTGCGTAAAGTTAATTTCTCCGTAATTGGTTATAGGGTCTTACAATGATTTACATTGCCTTCCATGATACTTGTAGGCTATAACCTGATATTAGATCTACGTTACCAGAATTTATCCTACTTTGAGATAACATCATAGTAAGGCGCATATTGTCCACGAAGGAATGTGCAAGCTGAAAGAATCGAGGCTTTATCCGCATCGTTTGTCTGCATCGGACACAAATGGATGCGTCTTGCCACAGGTTGCCACTTGCCATTTTCAGTTCCAGTCTGAAGAACTGAGTGCAAGCAGGGCAGCACTGCATGCAGAGTGCATGGCATACGACCGCGCAGCCTTATGCCATCATTCTGGCATTAACCAAATGAAGTAACTGCAGAAATCAGAAGTATTCACTACAATGATAGAGTGTGGCTATTCAATGGAGCGTATAGTGATCCCAAGACTATCACAAAGTGTGGCTTATCGAAGTAAATATTCGGTTGATATGTTATTTTATGTTTTCAAATGTCTATACAGCGGAGTGTCTGTGGCATGGCAAGGCAACTGTTAGTCTGTGTAAACGACGGGTGTGCGCACAGCATTGCCTGCCAGGTACCGTATCCAACTATATGATATCAACTGTCAACGGTTTTCACATATTAATTCATTAACAGACTCAACCTAATGCAGATTGCTGAGAATTCGAAATTGCTAATTCCACAAAATAGGTTCACGTAGTACCGGGTATAGGCCCACACAGTATTTTTTTAATAGTTCTCCCTCCAGCACTAGGCCTATTTGTATTAATGTGGTCATAAAATAGAAATTCACAAGTGCTACTAAAATACTTTCGTTTAGAAGTAGGTAATGTAAGTTAGAAATAGTATAAGACATAACAGGATGCTCAACCAGTGCATGTAGTCTTTTATGACGGCCAAGAAACTATAATTCTCAACCAGTTGAAAACTTGTGATCTGGTATTATAATAGGCAATTCACAGCTAGGCTAGTCAAGAAGTTTAAATGGCTGTTATGTTATTTGTAAAGCTTGCTTTTCTATTGACTAGAGTGAGTATTGTAGTTCCTACTGTCATAAATAATTAATTCAGTGACAGTGTTATAAATAATTAGGCCTAATGAATGCTAGTGTTATAGGCACAGATACGAACGCGCCATAGACCTACTAACTAATATGTTTTGTTCCTTCATATAGACAACAGCCAATGAAAGGAGTGGAAAGAAGATCCATGCGAAGTACAAGAGTCATGTGACAAAGTTGACGTAGGATAACAGATGGAGAGGACAGTGATGCTTGCTTAAAGGCCTATCAATTAATGATTGGCATGCTATTAATCATAGTCGTCTGTCATATCCTTTCGTTTATTGAACGGACACACTAAATAAAGACTGCATATTTACATGGAATCAATTATACTTAATAATTCAATACTGACATTTGTTATTAAATATTGAATATGAATAAATTGGACAGAGTTGATGTGTCTCTGTACATCTACGAATAAAGGTCAATTCCTAAAGATAGATTCGTGTATCTGACTTGGTGCATATAAAAGTACCAATCAATGATCATCAGCAATGGTTAGGTGGAGGGCTAAACAGACCCGCCTAAATCGTAATCGTGATCTCGACATTTCTAACGAACTACCTAACATAAGAAGGATATATTTATAGGAGCTAGTCGCAACGATCTCTGTTCACGAGCACTGCATGGACCACCGTGTATGAGAGATTATTCAAAGATTCAAGTTCGATTGCCAGGAGGCCATAACTTTTAAGAGAAGGATAGGTTTCCCCTCAGTCTTTTTGGTTTAATGCAAGAGATAAATTCAAAATTTAATGTTATCAGATGTTTATTTCAAATAAATTACCAAAATAAGTTGTTTTTCAAACCGGACTCATTGCTCCAAACTTTACGACTATTGATCATCTACGTTCTATTCCTGTATGTCAATGTGTACAATATCCATGACTTGCATGTAGATCTTTATAGCTTCTACCGGTATTTAATTCTTGTTTGTTCAGTTCGGCTGGTTCACAGACCGCAGCGAGGTTCACTTTACTTATGCACTTGAAAAATCATAACCACTCTGTTTCGTTCTAGATATAGGCTACACATAGTTGATGGAGGTTTTCCAATTAAATAAAGTCAACTGGTATTTTACAATGTCGATCTAAATTGAGCAGACCTACAAGGATACATAAACATGAATCTGTCAGCTTTCGTAGAGTGTATAATTATCATAGGCAAATGAGACGAATTATAGAGTCCAATCTTTCAGGGTAGGCATGGAAGAATTGCGCTATATAACATATATAGGTCTATGTTAATTTAGCATCGCATCTGCAAACTGAATGTTTGAAGATTTAGAACCAAGTACAAACTTTGTTAATCCTAACGTTGCAATTGGATGCTGCTGCATGTGAGGCATGGTGGCCGATTTATAGAGCGGTGGGTCTCTAACGAGAAGAGACGGGTTCGATCCTCGTTCTAGTCGGTTACTTTTAGGACGTGGTTGCGCCTATGTTGCTGCAGGAAAATATTATTTATGAACGGCGGTAGAAAGCAGTTCTTTGGTAGATTAAATTGAAACTTGGGTGAACTGTTTCAAAGCCTGGACCACTAAAAACAAAACCGTATTATTTCACGTATCTTGTAAAATGTAAAGCCTTGTAGTAAAAGCAATGTCCAATAATTGAGCAAGATCGACTCTCTTCAGCGAGCACTAGTCCTTTCAGTCTTATACGTCTAAGCGCTCAACGCAGGGCTCAACGCACTGCGTCTGTTGCACCTGTAGGCTATAGACTACATTCGTTGTTTTATACGTTCATACGTCCATAGTTCAATAGGTAGATTTTTAAAAATTTAGCCGTGGGGCGCGGTGGTGTAGTGGGTATGTTCGCTGCCTTGCGGCTGGAGGGTTGCATGTTCGAATCCACCTCAAGCCGCTGTGTATGGATCTTGGACAAGTCGTTCACTCGCAATTGCTTTGCGCTTCGGCGTGAAACTCCGATTCGGTGTCCGTGCTATAGTCGGGTGTACTTCTGAGTAGGAATCTTGAAAGGGAGCTACAACGAGTGCACATACATACATACATACATACATACATACATACATACATACATACATACATACATACATACATACATACATACATACATACATACATACATACATACATACATACATACATACATACATACATACATACATAATGGTTTCATGTGTGGCAATCCACGTGAAGCCCGATGCAGTCACACTCGCTTGTCTGTTTCTCTGTAGACATAGGCCTACTCGTATTTGAAGCTATGCAAGATAATTGATAGCCTAATAATAAAAATTATTGCACGTGAATAGAGGAATCGCAGTAACTTGATTCTTTGTCCGTTTTGCTTGCTTCGCTTAATTGCGATATTTTATCATGAACTCCTTCCACGTCTATTACTGAGACCTTAGAAGGTCCCCAATTAATGACTTCTATACGAAGAATCGTAGGCCTATATCTAGTGTTTCGCCCGTTATTAATAAATAGTATGAAGGTCAAAACTATATCATTATAGTCCGTACTTCGCTGTGAAAGATGGAGCAAATAATAATGGATCGAGTATAATAGGCTTCAATGAGTGAAAGAAGATCGCATCACCTGGCGAATATTCATGGCGTTTCTATACCTCTGTCTATATTCGCCAGTCTATTGACATGGTGGAAAGACATGTACAGCAGTACATTTAGTGCAAGCTATAGGCACACACTTTGATGCCAAAGAAGCAGAGAGAGAATTGCAGCGGACCGGGGTTGCGGGGTTCAACCCCTGGCTTTTTGTATGTCCTATGGCAAAGTCTAGTTATCACATTCCAACTCCATGTGGATCATATTCTGACCCCTTTCGGTTACTTTCGAGCAATTCTCACACTGTAAAAGAGTTTCGTAGTCTTTCATGAACTTTAGTAGTAATTGGATAAATGGTGCAAACAAATTTCGCGGCCGATGGTCATGCATGGTGACGCAAAAGAGCAACAACAATACTCAGATTACAATAGACAATAGCCATTGTCGTCTGCTGCTCCTCCGATGATATTTCAGCAGTGGCTGTAGATTCTTAGAACAGAGGTCACTGAAGCGGCGCCCGCAGACGTACGCAAGTGCGTACAGCGCGATGACTAAAAAGAAGGTCATCAGTTTTTTCGGCGGATGGAAAAGGTATGTTTTTGGAAAAATTTTGGCCGATGACTAAAAAAAAAGTCATCAGTTTTTTCGGCGGATGGAAAAGGTATGTTTTTGGGAAATTTTTGGCCGATGACTAAAAAAAAAAGTCATCAGTTTTTTCGGCGGATGGAAAAGGTATGTTTTTGGGAAATTTTTGGCCGATGACTAAAAAAAAAGTCATCAGTTTTTTCGGCGGATGGAAAAGGTATGTTTTTGGGAAATTTTTGGCCGATGACTAAAAAAAAAGTCATCAGTTTTTTCGGCGGATGGAAAAGGTATGTTTTTGGGAAATTTTTGGCCGATGACTAAAAAAAAAGTCATCAGTTTTTTCGGCGGATGGAAAAGGTATGTTTTTGGGAAATTTTTGGCCGATGACTAAAAAAGTCATCAGTTTTTTCGGCGGATGGAAAAGGTATGTTTTTGGGAAATTTTTGGCCGATGACTAAAAAAAAAAGTCATCAGTTTTTTCGGCGGATGGAAAAGGTATGTTTTTGGGAAATTTTTGGCCGATGACTAAAAAAAAGTCATCAGTTTTTTCGGCGGATGGAAAAGGTATGTTTTTGGGAAATGTTTGGCCGATGACTAAAAAAAAAGTCATCAGTTTTTTCGGCGGATGGAAAAGGTATGTTTTTGGGAAATTTTTGGCCGATGACTAAAAAAAAAGTCATCAGTTTTTTCGGCGGATGGAAAAGGTATGTTTTTGGGAAATTTTTGGCCGATGACTAAAAAAAAAAAGTCATCAGTTTTTTCGGCGGATGGAAAAGGTATGTTTTTGGAAAGTTTTTGGCCGATGACTAAAAAAAAAAAGTCATCAGTTTTTTCGGCGGATGGAAAAGGTATGTTTTTGGGAAATTTTTGGCCGATGACTAAAAAAAAAAGTCATCAGTTTTTTCGGCGGATGGAAAAGGTATGTTTTTGGGAAATTTTTGGCCGATGACTAAAAAAAAAGTCATCAGTTTTTTCGGCGGATGGAAAAGGTATGTTTTTGGGAAATTTTTGGCCGATGACTAAAAAAAAAGTCACCAGTTTTTTCGGCGGATGGAAAAGGTATGTTTTTGGGAAATTTTTGGCCGATGACTAAAAAAAGTCATCAGTTTTTTCGGCGGATCGGAAAAGGTATGTTTTTGGGAAAATTTTGGCCGATGACTAAAAAAAAAGTCATCGGTTTTTTCGGCGGATGGAAAAAGGTATGTTTTTGGGAAAATTTTGGCCGATGACTAAAAAAAAAATCATCGGTTTTTTAGGCGGATGGAAAAGGTATGTTTTTGGGAAATTGTTGGCCGATGACTAAAAAAAAGTCATCGGTTTTTTCGGCGGATGGAAAAAGGTATGTTTTGGGGAAAATTTTGGCCGATGACTAAAAAAAAGGTCATCGGTTTTTTCGGCGGATGGAAAGGTATGTTTTTGGGAAATTTTTGGCCGATGACTAAAAAAAAAGTCATCGGTTTTTTCGGCGGATGAAAAAAGATATGTTTTTGGGAAAATTTTGGCCGATGACTAAAAAAAAAAGTCATCGGTTTTTTCGGCGGATGGAAAAGGTATGTTTTTGGGAAATTTTTGGCCGATGACTAAAAAAAAGGTCATCGGTTTTTTCGGCGACTTTAACGATAAATTTTTCCCTGTTCCACCTCCAGCTAAAATTTCTGTGCGTACAAGAAAAAATCATGCGGGCGCCGCTGGGTCACTGCACAGTCGCCATGTGACGTCAGATGTCGTTAATTGGCGGACTCAACAGTAGATGACGTTCTGCTGAGCGACTGTTTTCGTGACAGCTATTAGACCTAGCCTACATGCAAAAATCGATTGTCTCAAACCTTTAATTTTGAAGTCCATGCATGGAACAGGCTCTGATAGAGAAGCAAAAACGATGGTGCAGATTGATGAGACCCAGGTGTTAGGCACATCATCCGTAATCTCTGCTAAGCGGCACCACATCTAACCAGGATTTCACAGATCTCCGCAGAGTGGACCATCGACGGAAGAGGAACTTTTAATCGCCAGACCTCGCCACAGTTCGTCCTAGAGCATGACGGCAGTGGTTAGTGACGTAGGTCAGTATTTGTTGATTTGAGGCTTTACTGTTAGGTAGACGAAATGCGGATCATAGGTTGCACTAATTCTTTAGAGTGCAAGAGGATTTCGTTTTCATGATGACAACAATTCTATGAGATGGATATTCCCTCCTCAACCATGCATGTAGTTAGCAATAGGCTTTCGGTAGACATAAGACCCAATTAAAGCAACATCATTTCCAATGACTTGAGCTGCAGTGGTTCAATTGAATTGAGTTACAGAAATGCATAAATATAATCAATTAGGCCTATTAACCTACATTTATAGGCATACGCCAAACTCGCCTATACTTGTAGGCTATATCAAATCACTCACATAAGGCCAACGCAAATCAATGCTGACTTTTATTATTTTAAGTATCTTAGTTCTGTTTTGTCCTGGAAGATTAGCTGAATAGCCTACATCTGTAATACATCTAATACATCTAATACATTTAATACATCTGTAATGCATCTAATACATCTAGTACATCTAATGCATCTGTAATACATCTCTGCTACGATCTTTGGTAATAATCGATGGTGCCAACTATATACTACAGCCCATGGCAGATTGCATCAAATGATGAAGGTTCAGATAGTGATGTCATTATTTATTTCGCATATAACCCTTCATTCATATTTATTTTATCTCCTTATTAAGTTTGTAGCCTACATGTTTCTAATCTATGTATTCGGAACATTGTCTAATGTGCTTGCTTGTGGCCAATGTATGGTGTTTTTGTGCTTTTACTAATTTTTTTACTTGGCTGAATAACATTTATCAACATTTATCAACAGCTTTCCTGTATATCTGTTTCTTCAGTAATAGTAAGGATAGATTGGTTTGAGACTTTAGGAATGTATTTGTAGTTTTAGTGCTTTGTGTTAGTAATCGCTATGCTATTGCGTTTGTTATTCTATCGAACTGATGACACGTTGATCCTACTCAACATTTCACAATAACAATATTGTCAGAGTTGAGTGACACTGATCTTCTCTTCATGAGAGGACGGTGCTTTGAGGGACCAAAAGAATTGTTTTATTCTTAAGAATTAACGTCATGAGACTAGATTTAAGTGCATTTTAAAATAACTTTCTCCTTCAGAGCTGATGATACGAATGATGATTAAGGTTATTATGCCGATTATTATGATATTATTATAGTCATAATCATGAATAAGAAACATTATTTTGGTGATGATGTTTTTAAAGTTATGATGACGCTGCTACTATTGATGCTGTTGGTGATAGTGATGAAAGAAGAGGATGATTACTAAAATGACTACTAAAATGATTACTAAAGTGATTACTAAAATGATTACTAGAATGATTACTAAAATGATTACCCAAATGATTACTAAAATGATTACCAAAATGATTAATAAAATAAGTACAAAAATGATTATGATGATATTGCGATGGCTGTTGATGATCATGTCAAAGATGAAATCATCATAAGAAGAAAATGAGCGACATAATGATTATGATTGCGATAACAATGAAGAAGATAGTGATGCCTATGATGAGGATGATGTAGAAAAGTTACTGACCGTGTAATCGTTGAGCTGTAAACAGGCCTCTGTCTCATACTATTTGAGAGTGCGAAACAACCCAGTCTGTCATAACTGGCACAAGGTAAACGTCGAATCTTCGAGACGAAATCTTCGCCAAATCTTGGAGACCAATCATTTTAGTGAAAGATAGTCTTAATATCATGAGACGCGGTGTAGGCCTATACCCAATTGATTCTTGTCTTGTCTTGCTTTGTAACGAAGAGACGACGGCCTATATTATATATATATATGTATATATGAGCTCAATTGTACAGCGAATATTTCGTACACTTTGATATATTCTTTCATTCACAATGATATCGGTGCATGCTTTTGTCATAAGTGATTGGCGCTTAATAAATGTGTATTGTTCAGGATTTTCAGATAATGATTATAATTATTGTCTTAGGCTGGTTTGTGTAGACTGTGCGTCGTCTGGAGTCTCTGGACATTTACCCAAGGTTCTAGTTTCTGGTCAGTTGTTGGTCAGTTGACAGCAATTGTAGTCAGTTCGTGATGGTCAATTTGTGTACAGTGAAATTTAGAGGTCAGTGGGCGACTGTTGGAAGGCAGTGGAAGGCGATTGGTATGTGTGGTGGAGGGGGGTCAGATGATGAGTGAGAGACCACGAAGAGAAAACCTTTCTTCGTTGAATCGTGGACCTGAGGGTGAATCGTTAAGGGATTCGGTCGAAAGCGAATTAATCAGCTGGACCTACGTTGTATGATCAACGCTCCACATCACGTCCTACCCTTCTTCCCTTCATCCTCCTCCTGCTCTTCCTTCTCGTCATCGCAATGTCATGTTGGTTTCATCTTCCTATTCCTCCTCATTTCCTCCATCATCCTCAACCAACACCTACTCCAAGGTTACAGCTACACTCCTTGTTCACTTCTTACCATTCTCAACAGACTATTCTTTACGCTTTCGCCTTTTCTTCTCCTCCGTCTCTCTTCCTTTTCCTCCTCCTCTTCCTCCTCTTCTTCCTTCTCTTTCTTCTTCTTCTTTTTCTTCTCATCCTGTTACTCCGTCTCCTCCTTCCCCTAGCTTTCTTCTCATTTTTCTATCCCACTTCGGCTCACTCTTGGCATTTCATCATCCTATTCCTCCTCCTCCTCTTCTTCTTCCACCACCTTCTTCTCAGATTTCTTATCCTCTGACTTTAATCCATACTTGTTGTCTCATCCTCCTATTCCTCCTTGCTCTATTTCTCTTCGTTGTCCGTCCTCTTCCCCTCCTGTCCTTCCTGTTGCCTGTGTATCTTTTTCTCCTTTTCTTTCTCCCTTTCCTCATCTTCCTCCTATTTCTTCAGTCCCTCCGCCCCATCTTCTTCTTCTTCTTCCTATTCCTCGGTTGTTGCATTCTGCCATTGCTTGGCATTGCAGTATCAATTTCTCGTCCAAAGCATTCGTGACATCGTCGTCTCTGAAAATCAAGGAATGACCTGGAGCAAAGAAAGACGCAGACAGAGACAGACACAGAGGGACACAAAGAGACACAGAGATACACGGACAGATAGAGAGGTACACGGGCTGACACGCGAACAGATACGAAAACCAAAAAGCTAATAAGCAAGCAGAGACTGTGGCAGTTAGAAACGACGGTGCATTAAGACAGACACGCAGGCAGACAAAGACAGACAGACAGAGACAGACAGACAGACAGAGGCAAATAGACGAAGAGAAGCGAAGGATGGAAAAGTGATGGAGAAATATGAAGACCTCGGATGAGAAATGCGGCTGCAGTATATTAGACTGGAATGACGAGGAAGCTGGTTGGATGCGTCGCCAGCCGAGGAACATAAAGTCCACATTCAACACTCATATTTCTCCTCATGCCGTCTAAATGTCCGCCTTAATCTATCTCTCCGTCTGTTCACTGACTCACTGTCTCTCTGTCTCTTTATGCCTCTTGCTGGCTATTACTTTTTCTTTATCACTCTCATGCCTCACTCTGCTCTATTCTCCTCTGTATGTGTGTCTATCTTTCTGTCTGCCTGTCCTACCAATGGCTTTCTGTCTGTATGTCCTTCGATATGTCTATCTGTATATTCTTCCACATGTATGTTTTCTCCTTCCATATGTCTGTCTGCATGTCCTACCAATGTCTGTGTGTTTGTCTCACCAAATGGCTGTCTTTCTGTCTGTTCTTCGATATGTATGTTCTCTCCTTCCATATGTCTGTCTGCATGTCCTGCCATATATATCTGTCCAGACACAGAGGGTTTCTTCTCTCTTTGTCATCTAAGTTCATCATATTATGTCTCTCTGTCCATCTATATGTCTCTCTGTCCTTTCATGTGTCTCTCTGTCCTTCTATATGTCTCTCTGTCCTTCCATATGTCTGTCTGAATGCTTGTCAGGCCGAGCTGATATTGTATTGTTGAACCAACGGCTGAAGTGAAGACTCGTTCGGTTGTAGAGACGTTCATGCGAGCTACACACCGCGTCAAGTACAGCAAGGCACGACTCTCCTTTGATGGGATTAATCGACGAGATCCGTAATCAGGTGAGCATCGAAAAGGTCAGGGGACTGTGATGAGGAAACGACCTATGGTGGATGAAAGTAATTTGAAGAAGATAGAGAAGCAAACGACGCCATCAGCTGAGCTGAAATAACACATTAAAGAAAGAATAGAAATAAACCAGAGTGATACAAAAATCATCATACGTTGTTTAGCTGTAATCCCAGCGCATTGCAAGGCAGAACGAAAATGAACATTTCTTTGTACGAGTATCGCATGTTTGGCAAATCGAAATCTTCGGCGGTTAGATTGCTCGCTGGGGACTTGGTCGTTCGTGTCAAACTTCTAGATATCTTCAGGTTATTGCAATTGTTCGTCTGTCTGTCTATTTTTGGGAATCTCTGTCTCTGCTATATTATGCTAAACTATTTGAGCTATTTGTCTATCTATCCATCTATCCATCTATCCATCTATCCATCTATCCATCTATCCATCTATCCATCTATCTATCTATCTATCTATCTATCTATCTATCTATCTATCTATCTATCTATCTATCTATCTATCTATCTATCTATCTATCTATCTATCTATCTATCTATCTATATGTCTGTCTGTCTATCTATTTATCTACTCTATCTACTCTATCTATCGATCGATCGATCGATCGATAGGCCTAGATAGAGTCTATCCGCCTGCAAGTCTTCTACTGTTATTAAAAATCAAGTATGTATCACTTCAAAGCGGTGGGCTGCTGCAGAAATATAATTCTTCAAAAGTTGACAACTGAAATGAGAAAGCGAGAAGAGATCCTGCTAATTGGTTGCACTTAATTCTAAAGCATCTGAAGACCAACGTTTGAGAAGAAAATAAAGCCATTGTTTATATTATGATAAACTGGAGAAGATTGTTGGCCATGTGAAGCCAATTGCTGCTCCGATTTGTGGAATCAATCGTGAGCTAGAGAGTGCATGAGTCAGGGAGATATTTCGGTGCTAAACTATGATATACAAGGACAGCAACTCTTGCTGGAAGGATATCATGACAATTGGAGTCCTTTCCGAAAGACATTCAACCTGCGATTGAATGACCCATGGTGGAAGCCGAAGAACAAAACACACAACGGTATGCACAACAGATTTCAAGGAATCATTCAGGCGAAGAGGAAGAGAGGCTAGAGCTGATTATTGATTTGTAAACTGTCCAGGCAGCATAAAAACCGTCTTGAGGGAAACGTCATCAAGCTCTTGCAGAACTGCGTTAGCAATTGCTCCGAGAAGTATTTGCCTTCAGGTGCCAAGATCCGTTTTGTGCTGATTAGGTTCCCACAAGTGTGCCAATGATGAGCCTGTGTAGTTGGAGACGCAGCTCGCGTTAGAACCGGCATCTCCATTCATCGCATGATTATCAGATACATGATATCCATCATCTATCTTGTGAGATCTACCCACGGTGTTGCTTATCTTCATTTCTTGATTTCTGTAACGTCGTAATATTAATATCAAAGGTAAAATCCGAAGAAAGATCTCGACCAAACTGCAGTCATCAAAGAACACGTGATTTGAATGGTTTTCAGAAGGTGAGCATTAGCATTAGCATGTCAATGAGTTGCGGATACTGAAGCAACATTTTATTTGTAGAACGTGTCCACTCTTAGTGATGCGACGTTCAATACTTCCTATGAATGTTAAAGTTTTGTAGAGGGAGAGCGAATGGAAGAGATAACTTCGGCACTGATTGACTGAACAGCAAAAGCTTCGCCACTGGTTGTTCTATGACAATGCCAGTCCCAAGCCTGGATAAAGGAGGAGGGCGACACTAATCATCATTGATATGACAATGTCGTTACAGTAACATGCAAATGAACAGCAAAGATTATCATAATCATATAAAAAATTATATACAGGGTGGTCCAAAATAAACCGCACAGTGACAGTTTTCTTGATATAATGTATAACAATTCAATGTTTAATGCCATTTTTACTGTTGCTACACCTGTAAATACACAGAACGATCGCGTATACGCACAAGCAAGGAAGAAACGTGATGTTTCATCAACGAGACTTATCCGTGAGCGCCAGCACTTCAGCCGTAACGTCATGGTTTCGGTCGCCATATCAAAAATGGGAAAATCACGCATTGTCGTCATTGAGCCAGGTGCGAAGGTGAACAGTCAATATTATTGTCAGCACGTTCTTGGTGATGGTCTTTTACCTGACATCCGTGCAATATGCCAACACCACACTTGGACCCTACAGCAGGACGGCGCTCCATCACACACCGCCAAGAACACTATGGAGTATCTGCGACGTGAGAACATTTCTTTCATTGAGCCTGACATGTGGCCCCCAAACAGCCCGGACTTGAATCCAGTCGACTACACTGTTTGGGGCGCCCTTCAACAGATGGTATACCGTCGTAGAAGTTTCACCACAGTGGATAAGCTGAAAGAAACAATCGTCACAGAGTGGACCAAGCTGTCACAGCGTTTCATTGACCGCGCAATTGATCAATGGCGTCGTCGGCTTCAATGCGTGGTCGAGCAGCAAGGAGGACACATTGAACATTTTATGTAACGAAATCCATCCATGTAATGTTACAGTAAAAATAATTGCTGTGTTTTTGTGAATTTTCACGGTTATATTTGAATTGGTCTGAATAAAGTACTATCAATTTATCATTGTGCGGTTTATTTTGGACCACCCTGTAGTTACGAAACTGAAAACGAGGATCCGGCAAAAATCTTTCTCTGTGGAAAGACTGACATCTGACTTGCAAACAATCCATTGTTCACGACAAAACCATGTCAAGATGCAAAGTAATGCGACGCTTCATAACCTAAATGTTCATCGTGGAATCGATGTTGGGTGAAGAAATTAAGGCGTGAACAACTTGAGCAAATGACTCGGGTAGGCCTATGACATCATATATGTTAAAGGAACTGAATCAAAATAATTGTACAAGAAGTAATCTTTGGGTTAGTGACAACTCTCCGATTTGTGATGATATTGACGTCACCAATTAATAGAAACGGGACATAACTGAATAACATTACATGTAGTGACACAAATATTGACAGAATCAGTAGAATATTAGGCCCACGTTCAACCAACAGAAAATTAAAGCAATGGCCGTTTAAAAGAACAGAGGGACACCAACGAGAGAGAGAGAGAGAGAGATAGAGAGAGGCAGACAGACAGACAGACAGCCAGACAGAGACAGAGACAGAGACAGCGACAGAGACAGAGAGAGAGACAGAGAGAGAGGCCAAAGTAGCTAAGGAGAACTACTGAGACAACAAACCAATTCTACAATTATTGCTCAATTCTGGATGGACGGCTAATAGTCACAGATAGCTGCAGCGAAAGACAGGAAGGACAATAATTGGGCGATCATTTTGAAAATGAACAGAAAACAGAGAATAAGAGAATTGAAGTATGCAGGAGACGCTGTTGCCTCAATTATTCTATGTATGAATCGGAGTCATGGGCGTCCGCACATAGGGGCAAGAGCCCCTTAAAATTTGACACCTAATTTTTAGCCTCTACTTTACTGTTTTAAAATTTCATACACTGATGCACTAATGATACTGATGATACTAATGATACTGATGATACTAATGATACTAATTATACTAATGATACTAATGATACTAATGATACACAAAGTGAAAATGAGAAATTTTCATTTAGAATCCCCTACGGAAAATACTGACGTTCCGAACGCTGGACAAAGCGAATCTTAAAAGGTGGCAATCAGAGTCCAAACAGATCTTCAAGAAAAAATCGACCGATTCCGATGTTGAATATTATGTGCAGAGAATGCCAGCTATGACTGAATTTCACACATTGCATTGCATGCAGAATTCAATTGAAGAGAAAGAAAGGTAGGCACCGAATGAGCTGAACAGAAATGATGTACATAGAGATCTTGATAGGAGCTTTCCAATATAAATTCTGATTGATTAATACATGTCAAATTTTGTATAACAACCGAGCAAATTTCGACCAACAGTTTTGAATAGAGATAACAGAGAACAATTGAAATAATTTCTCCATGCTCATCGCCACCAAGATGTTAGTGAATAGCGGATAATGACGATAAAAATTATTTATAACTTATACGCTGTATACAATATACAATAGATCTACATGTATAGGCTAATTGTATGTCTTATTATGCATCGTTCTCTCCGAGTGTTCATATTTCTCCACCGCATTTTTCAAGTGAGAGAAATGATAATCATGCATCGTCATTTCTCTCATGACTTGTATCTTATTTCTCTGTCTCTATCTGTATAATCCATCTATCTATGTCTTTATATATCTCTTCATTTCACATTTCTTCTTAATTCTCTTTTTCTCTGCACGATGTTATTAATGCGTCTTTCTGCATCGCACTTTCCGATTTTCCTTCGTCGCTTTTTATCGGTCGCTCTCTCTGTCTCTATGCGTCTCTCAGAATCCGAGTGGATCTGAGTCTGTCTGTCTGTCTGTCTCTTTCTCCTCCTCTCTCTCAGAATCCACTTCGATCTGAGTGCATGCGCGTTTTTTGCATCGTGTGAGAATGCTTTGCATTTAAGCCATCAGCAATCCCGCTGGGAGCCAGCGTCAGTATTTGAGTTGTGCACATATAGGACATAGCGCCTCTGCATGTGAAAGAAGCTACCGGTATATCAATCCATAGATACGATGGTATTGTGAATCAGACATGCAGAAAAACTGCCAGCACTGTATGCTGGCAGATAGATGCGAGTGCAAATATTATCCTTCTACGCAGTGGTCGTGATTGGATTCGGTTGGTCGTGATTGTGACGACAAAAGCCGACACTCTGTCGTCCTACGCTAAGTTAGTTGAGCACCGCATCACCGCTGGCGGCTAACACCACACACATCGCTGGTGTCAGTGAATGAGAGTAACACGGTCGAGAATAATTGTTACCTCAACCGAAAACACACACGACAACGACATTAATTTGCGGTACAGTGATATGGACAGAAGTCACAGAAGCATAGGGCTACAGACACTGCCAGGCGCACTTATACGGAGACGAAACACGGACAAAAACAGTGAGATGTGAAATCACAAAAACGATGAAGAAAGAGCAAAAATAATGCAATTGGTTCTTCTCTTTTCCTTTCTCTTTCTCTGTCCTCACTACATTTCATTTTTTTCTGCTTTTATCTATTATCTCTTTCACTGTATACCTGAATCTCCTCTACCGCATTTCTCTGTTGACTATGATAATCAATCTCTCTATTTCTCTCTATTTCTCTGTGTTTATTTGGTTTTCATACAGGTCTTTCCAAATAATAATGGCATTCCTGGGTATGTACGATAAGATATCGAAAGTTTCAGTTAAATGCGACTTTTTGGTTAGTGTCTTGCTCGATTCATCTAAGATTTATGAAACGGTGAATATAGGTCCGACTAAAAGATCTGGAGCACTAAGGAATAGAGAGAGTTGTTGGGTTGAACTGTTTAAAAATCATAAGGCAATGTGTTTCTACAATATTAGTCATATCTCATAGCTTGGCATAAACCAGGAGTCTTTTAGGGTCCATTGCTTCTTCTGCTAGCTTATAATGGGACCGCGATATCCATCTTTCCTCATTTGCATTGCAGTTTATTTTGCTCGCCAATGCCACAAATGTGTTTAGGCCAGATAACTCACTTATTGAGCCGGCTAATGGGCTGAATGAGGAAGTTGGGAGGAGGGTGGATGGGGAGATGGTTCAAAACGAACGAACTCTCCTAAATTCTGTTTGACTGAGGAAGGAGATTGCAAGCAACCGGACCGATTCTTTTACAATTGACATTGATACGCAAAACATAAAAAGGGTGGACTGGGTGAAATCCCTGGAGTTTATTACAGATAGACTCTTATTATGGAAACATCATGCAGATGATATCTCCAATAAAGTGTCCAAGATATATATATATATATATATACATATGCATTGTAATGCGAATACGGCAATGCCTGTAAAAAATGCACTTGCAGATTTGTATTAATGAGCCAATGTTGATATGGTTTTCTATAGTACCGTAGCTAGGGGTGTTTTGGGTGTTTGACCACCCCGAAATGAAATAATATTACCATGAAATAATGCATCTACTAACACAATCATGATGTAAGGACTAATGGAATTTCAATATGAAGCTCTTATTTCTATGTAACATTTTACGACAGATTAAATCATCTTCCAAACTCCTTAGTCGGTTAATTCGGTTGTTTGTCGGCTTGATCAAGGTCCAGTAAACACTCCCCAAAATAAAATCCTGGCTACGGCCTTGCATATGATGTTGAAGGGTATGATGTCGTTTGGAACATATGTCTTTGAACATGGTCGTCGTCCGCCAAAACTTCATGACAAGACCGGAGGCAATTGATGGCAGTAGACCTCACTCTATTCTTCTAGCTTTCCTCTGTCACCGCTGTTGGCATATTATGGCCACCATGGCAGGTGAAGTAGATTCGTAGTTTTAGTGGGAAACGGCCGACACTTTAGACAAACTTCATTGGTCGAAGCATGAATTTTACCTAAGTTATATTTGATGCAGAAAGTACGTAAAATTCAATAAATTGCAGTTCTGAGGGTCAAATGTGTATGAATGCTGTATACTTGGCCAAGACGAAGTAATTGCAAATATCACAATGAACTGGCTACGTTTTGACTGTAGTAATCTTAATTAATTATGATAACGCGGTGATGAGTTTGTGAAAGACGACTCCGTAAAATTGGCCTGAACATAATGATCCGTGCATGATCAGTGGTTCTAACACAGACCCAACGATATGAGCGAAATGGACGACGGAATGCATTCAGCAATAGAACGGAAGGGTGATTTCTGTGGATAAAGGATATACATGTAGCTAGGGCGTCCAATCTTAAACTATAAGCTTACTTGTCATTCAACGGGACAGTAGGCCTATACTAATAATGGATCGCCAATATTCTGCCGATTTCGGATCTGTTTGCTATAGACAGAAACATTGTACAAGTGTACATCATCATCATCATCATCATCATCATCATCATCATCATCATCATCATCATCATCATCATCATCATCATCATCATCATATCATCATCATCATCATCATCATCATCATCAATATCCATAGGCACAGTGCCCGTAGGAGTCCGACGCCACTCTCTGTCTGAGTCTGTCTCGCGTCATGTTACCCAGCTTCTCACAGGTCCGGT
>OX457050.1:33370321-33502821 GCA_949752735.1 Lumbricus terrestris
CAGCAGCAGCAGCATCCCACGCAGATGACTCGCCATTCATCTGAGACAACAGTCGATGTTTGCGTCGTGTCTTTTACACCGCAATGCAGACCAATGTATAGCGAAAGAATTAGAGATTTCGATGATTATAATCTTCAACCACTCTCATTCGTGACGACGCGCTTCGACTATTGCAATAATTCTATTCATGATGGTTTTACTAAACTCCGATTTGACAGATCCGTATAAGCGTATACCGAGTCGTAGACAACAAGTATGGGCTACACTAGTTCGCATTCACATTTAATTCGCATTTAACTAAATAAAATTATATGCGTTGTAAGATGACTTCTACAGTTGAGGAGCGTAATGCTTTCAAGATCATTATACTGCTGCGTGCCTGAATTATTTGCGTCAGTGCTCTGGCATACATACATGTAGTTCTGTACCCCAGTGTGCTTCGTTATCGACCATTGCGCTCTACGGCCTATAGAGATACCAGGTGCAACGCTATATTGCACCTCAGCTTGAGTTCATCATCTCTCCTCTCGTGCTTCGGACCGTGCTTCTGCCATTGAGTTATAACTTGAATGGGTTACTTACTAATTCTCCTCATATATAATTGTCTACTTACTAAACATCCTCAAGATCTTTATTTCACGCAATTGAATAAAGCGTAATTTGCTGTTTTTTTAGATGCAACGTTTTTTCGCTGAATTTATCGATTTGCGTCATTCGAGAAAAATGTGATTTTAATTTTAGAAACTATGTTATGTTATTTACTATTCAAAATTTAATTTTAGAAACTATGTTATGTTATTTACTATTCAAAATTTAATTTTAGAAACTATGTTATGTTATTTACTATTCAAAATTTAATTTTAGAAAGGATGTTATGTTATTTACTATTCAAAATTTATGCTTAGAAATTCTGTTATGTTATTTACTATTCAAAATTTAATTTTAAAAGCTATGTTATGTTATTTACTATTCAAAATTTAATTTTAGAAACGATGCTATGTTATTCACTATTCAAAATTTAATTTTTTAGAAACTATGTTATGTTATTTACTATTCAAAATTTAATTTTAGAGACTATGTTATGTTATTTGCTATTCAAAATTTAATTTGAGAAACGATGTAATGTTAGGCTATTTACTATTCAAAATTTAATTTGAGAAACGATGTCATGTTATTTACTATTCAAAATTTAATTTTAGAAACTATGTTATGTTAATTACTATTCCAAATTTAATTTTAGAAACGATGCTATGTTATTTACTATTCAAAATTTAATTTTAGAAACTATGTTATGTTAGGCTATTTATTATTCAAAATTTAATTTTAGAAACTATGTTATGCTATTTACTATTCAAAATTTAATTTTAGAAACTATGTTGGGTTATTTGCTATTCAAAATTTAATTTTAGAAACTATGTTATGTTATTTACTATTCAAAATTTAATTTTAGAAACGATGATATGTTATTTATTTTTCAAAATTTAATTTTGATTTTAATTTAATTTTAATTTAATTTTATGTTATGTTAGTTACTATTCAAAATTCCGAATACGAATTATCTTCGGCGTCCAACGTAGTAATTTGCTGATGATGTGCCAAAGATTGATCTCACAGCAATAGATTATTATTGATAATGTATTCTAGAGTTTGTTATGATGATCCCAACCTTAATGCTTGCACGAATATAATTACGATCCCCTATCATATAGATCTAAGGTTAATGTTATTTCTCTGCTTGAGTGTATGTCTCTGTCTCTGTCTCTGTCTGTCTCGTTATCTTACTCTGTCTCTATCTGCATCTTTTATATATCTGTCTGTGTCTCTGCATATGTGTCCCTGCTTCTGTCGCTGTCTTCGTCAGTCTCTCTCTCTCTCATTCCAAAGTATAGGACTTTCAATATTTCTCATCGACTGAGTGCTGCAGAGCGATGCAATTGCTTAGCAAGAAAAATAAAACATTTGCATTGGATGATGACGACGACGACGACGACGACGACGATGATGATGATGATGATGATGATGATGATGATGATGACGATGATGCAGTATAAGCTAACGACATGCAGCATATGAAGATTTCAGAAATTCATTTTAACAAATTCAAACAATATGATTAATTTTCTTGGAGCGGATTTTCATATGACGATGTATACTTGTAGTCGTACGTCGCTTTTAAATGTTACGAGCAATCACATATTATTCCAGCTGTGTCTGAAATTGAAATTCTACGACTTCAGTTGTCACGAGTCGTCATCTAGTGTCGTGACAAACTGCAGCACGCCTCATGACACACATCGTTGTGACGCGTGTCAAGCCACTGTCCCTTCACATACGGCAGCAGCCATATCAAAACTCACCGATAGATGGCGACGGTGGCGGTGGTGGCGCACGGACGACGATAAGAGCGGCAGAAGGAAACAGGAGATCGCGTAATGACTTGACGTCATGCCACGCGTTGCTTGTTGGTCGGCCTTATCTCTGCCATACTATATGGCTCGCTCGAAGAGGAGGAGGAGGAGAAGGAGAAGAAGGGGAGGACGAGGACCTGGACGAGGAGGAGGATAGGGAGGAGGACGAGGAGGAAGAGGGGGAGCAGGAGGAGGAGCAGGAAGAGGGAAGAGGAAGAGGAGAAGGAGTGGGAGGAGAAATAGAAGGAGGAGAAGGAGGAAAGGACGAGGACCAGGACGAGGAGGAGGACGAGGAGGAGTAGGAAAAGGAGGGGGAGAAAGAGGAGAAGAAATAGGAGGAGAAGGAGGAGGAGAAGAAAAGGGAGTAGGAGGTGGAGGAGGAGAAAGAAAAGAAGGAGGAGACGGAGAAGGTAGGAGGAAGAGGAGGAGGAGAAGTAGGGTAGGACGAGGACGAGGACCAGAACGAGGACAGGGAGGAGGACGAGGACGTGGAAGAAGAGGAGGAGGGAGGAAGATGAGAAAGAGAAGGAGGAGAAAGAGAAAAAGGAGGATAAGGAGGAGGTAGGAGGAAGAGGAGGAGAATGGGAGGAGAAGTAGGAGAAGAAGGGGAGGAAGAGAAAACGAAAGATAAGAAAGAGGAGAAGGATGAGGAGAAGGGCGAGTTGGGGAGGAGAAAGAGGAGGAGGACGGAGGCATCGTTTGAATTTCGCTTCTTTTCCAAATAACTCGTTCGTTTCGAGTTCTTTTGTCCAAAGATTGATTTTCATAAACTCAGAAGCGTCGGATATTCTAGGTCAGCATAAATGGCAGCGACTGCGACCGTTGCATTGAAATGCGAAGTTTCGATACAGCAATTGTTTTACTTTATTTTATTTTATTTAATTTATGAAGAATAGAAGAAAGGTGTTTGGATGGTTTTTAAATTGTAATTCATTTTCGACAGAATTGAAAGTCATGTTATCTGACAACCGTTTCTCTCACTGCATGGGAGGATAAGACGGCGAGGAGAGGACTGTTCTTCTATGACCTCAAGACCTAAAACTATGAACGTTTTATTCATATGACTATCGGTGGCGCTAGATCAATGTTCAATTGTTCATATTGTCTGTGAGCGACGTGGTCGTCTAAATGGTGCATTAGGTCTTTAATACACATTCACAATTGGATAAATAAAAAAATAAATTGTGCCTTTCACCCGTTGGTTGCTATCATTACCGGCTGTCTGCCATTGATGGGTCGCGGTGATGTAGTGGTGGGTTCGGTGCCTTGTAGCCGGAGGGTTCCAGGTTCGAATCCACCTTCAAGCCGCCACGTAGGTAGCCTACTTTGAGCAAGTCCTTCACTTGCAATTGCTCGTGCGCTTCGGTGTGAAACTCCAATGCAGTGTCCGCTCTGCAGTCGGAAGCACCTCTGAGAATAAATCATGAAGAGTCGTTAGATAGCAAATGCGAAAAATGAATAAATAAATAAATAATTACAATGTATGTATAATTGTATATAGCAGTCTACTTTCGTTTGAATTCTTTCCTGCATCTGTGTGTGTGTCTGCTTCTGTCTGTCTGTCTGTCTGCTTCTGTCTGCTTCTGTCTGTCTGTCTGTCTGTCTGTCTGTCTGTCTGTCTGTCTGTCTGTCTGTCTATGTTTGTGCCTACCTTTGGTTCTCTCTTTGCGTTGCATGTCATTCAACCTTCGTCTGCTTCAGTTATCAAAAGGATCGTCGCTAAGAGACGCCTTAAAACGACCAAAATTTCATGGCTTTGATTGGCTTTGATTGGCTTTGATTGGCTTTGATTGGCTTTGGTTGGCTTTGATTGGTTTGATTGGCTTTGATTGGCTTTGATTGGCTTTGATTGGCTTTGATTGGCTTTGCATTGACGAAGCTGACCTTTCTAGTTGGAACTTGGAAGGTCATGACCCTGAAAGAGGTCAGCAGATCGTTTGACCTGTAGGTCATCAGACTCCGCCTCAGCAATTACGTAGCACTGTCGTCGCTTCAGCCAAAGGAGTCTCCGTCCACAACGCATTACAATCTCACGTAGAAGATTTCTGTACGAAGACACGAGTGGCACGGAAGAAGCAGCTCTGATCGTCTGATAACAAAACGCCAGTCAACATTTTTCTTGAGCAGCAGTAGCAAGGACAGTTCTTTTTCCAAAGTACTCTTCAAAAGCATTTTAAAACACTTTAGCATAATACTTTTAAAAGTACTTTGAAAATGGCTGCCTACAAATAGATATATTTAGCCTATCTTAAAAATACATCCGAAAATAGTTCTTTGAGAAACGTTTTAGAAATCAACATTTTACATTAAGGAGGGAATTGGGGTGGGGTGATGTGGGATATGGGGGATTGGGGTGAGGGGGGAATTTTCCGAAAACCCAAATTTCACGGGTGGCGTACCGGTGGAGGTCGTAGTGTGGCGGGGTGTTGTCGGGTGGGGGTGGGATGGGTGGAGTGTGGTGTGGTTGTGGCCGGGAGCGGGCCGTATCCTAAATTTCCCGGGCAACGCCGAGTACCCCAGATAGTGTTTAATAAAGATAATTCTGAGGAATAAGAACTGACTTCAAGGACTTTTTCTGAACAGAGTTCAAAGCTTCATAAACCATAAACAACAATTTTGCTGCCAATTTTAAACTTTTAGGTCTACTGAACAGGAAACGAAAAAAAAGATTTTTAATGCAGAGGTTATATTTTTATATTTGGATGCGATAGTTATGGCTCATTGGCTCTAGCCAAAGAATTCTGAACACTCGTTTAACTTATTAATGCCAGTAAGAGGCGTGTTGCAGTAATCTAGGCGACTGGAGATCAGAGATCACTTTGAAAACTTTATTGCAATCGTTGAAGTGAAAACTGTCTACTACAGTAACTACTGCCTGTCTGTCTGCTTATCTGCCTATCTGCCTGTCCGTCTGTCTGTCTGCCTGCCTGTCTGTCTGCCTATCTGCCTGTCTGTCTGTCTGCTTATTTGCCTGTCTGTCTGTCGGCTTATCTGCCTGTCTGCCTGTACAAATCTATGTCTGTCTGTCTGCCTGCCTGCCTATTTGTCTGCCTGCATAGTGGGCATGCAGAGTTGCAGACGTAAAGTCTGCGGTCAGTGGGTTGGTGAGGGTCGGGTTAGAAAAGAGGATGGGAATGCAGGGTGGGTGGTACGGACTTTGGAGGTTGTTGTGTGGAGTCGGGTGTTTGTTGGGGTTGGGGTGAGGGTCGTGATGGGAATCGAATCGACGGATGAGTAGAGGGCCAATGACAAATTGAATTCCGATTATCTGCGGCTGATAAAGAAGGAGACAGGACGGTCACCCATTCCCCCCCCCCGTCGCCCCACCTATCTGTCTCCCCTCTTTCTCTCTCTTTCTCTCTCTGTCTGTCTCTCTGTCTGTCTCTGTCTCTCTCTGTCTGTCTCTGTCTCTCTCTGTCTGTCTCTGTCTCTCTCTCTGTCTCTGTCTCTGTCTCTGTCTCTCTCTCTCTCTCTCTCTCTCTCTCTCTCTCTCTCTCTCTCTCTCCCTCTCTCTCTCTCTTTGAGTCGACGGAGGAGGAAGATGGTGACACGCTATTAAGACGGCTTTACTCTGACGGACGGAAGGATGGAAGGATGGAAAAATGAACGGACGGATGGATGGAAGGATGGGTGGACGGATTGAGAGATGGAAGAATGAATAGATGGAAGGATGGACACAATGGATGAAAAGACGGACAGTATGGATAAGCCTTCGTGAAGTTATTGTAAGGCGCTATATAAATATCCATACACATACATACATACATACATACATACATACATACATACATACATACATACATACATACGTACATACATACATACATACATACATACATACATACATACATACATACGTACATACATACATACATACATACATACATACATACATACATACATACATACATACATACATACATACATACATACATACGTACATACATACGTACATACGTATGTACGTGGACGGACGGATGCGCTGACGGGGTCTAATATCGGCTTAAGCGATGGAAACGGACGATAACTGACGGCTTCAGTGGACAGAGGACAGAGGATAGACGAAAGATAGAGAGAGACACAGACACAGAAAGAGACAGACAAAGGCAGATGCAAAGACAGACACAGAAAGAGACATGCAAAGACAGACAAAGACAGACACAGGCAGACAACGAGAGAAAGAAAGAGAAATTGACGATTAATTAAAGCAATTATTCCACTTATCGCCACATTCTTCCTGACCATCATCATCATCATCATCATCATCATCATCATCATCATCGTCGTCGTCATCATCATCATCATCATCATCATCGTCGTCGTCATCATCATCATCACCACCACCATCATCATCATCATCATCGTCATCATCATCATCATCATCATCATCATCATCATCATCATCATCATCATCATCATCATCATCATCATCATCATCATCATCATCATCATCATCATCATCATCATCATCATCATCATCATCATCATCATCATCATCATCATCATCATCATCATCATCATCATCATCATCATCATCATCATCATCATCATCATCATCATAAACAGGAGGAATCCTTAGTCCAGGTTATTATTACAAAGCAATAGCAATTAGATGCAGAGATGCTGCTTGCAAGGAAGAGTTACTCACGTAATGATAATATGATATTGTGATTGCGAAAATAACAGCTCTTTGAATTCTTATAATATATATTAAGTAATTCAAACTGAAAGCCTGAAAGTTGTGTTTATATTGAACGACTGTGTAAAAGTATTGGCGTATGAGCCAATGCCAGACGCATAGTCGCTACATATTAATAGTCTATTATTTTTATTACTATTATTATTATTATTATTATTTTTATTATTATTATTATTATTATTATTATTATTATTATTATTATTATTATTATTATTATTATTATTAATCTATTAGTGGTTTTTTATTTCCCCGAGGTAGGTCTCAGGGACTTCACTGATAGGTGTTATTTTTTTATCATCATCATCGCCCTCGTCATACGAAGCGAAGTCATCATAATTAATATCATTAAGAATTTTAATGACATAAAATGTTCAGTACAAAGAAGAATTCGTGATGTAACATCGAATACTTTATAAGCCGAGTTTATTGCATAAGTTGCCTGTGTGTCTGTGTGTTAGGAGCAACGTCGTCATCATCATCGTCGTCGTCGTCGTCGTCGTCGTCGAATGGATGGCATCGATGGCGATCAGCCATAAAAATGGAAGCGCTTAGAAGATGTCGAGCAGCGATTCATCGCTTCTTCTTAATGTTCATCTCTGCAGATGGGAGACAGCGCTGAGCAGCTGAAGTCTACAGCGCTTAGCGATTAAATGGCTGAACTAAACTAAAGCAAACGCCAAATAATAATAAACTGACCGGATACTAGTGGGTCTACAACTCTACATCATCATCAATGCTAAACTCCATCGCATTATCCGAGTGCAGAAACTACGACAACATATATATATATATATATCCGCCCTGAAATTGTCATTCGTCTCACCTTTATTTAACAATTTATACGATTCGTCTTTAATGCAATGGAATTAGCTTTTTATCATAATTATGCAGTGCCAAGGCCGTTACTTTGGGGGGTTGTTTTGGGTGTTTCAACAACCCCGAAATGGAAACTGTAAAAATAAAAGAATGCATTTACTAGCACATGATGTAAAAACCATGAAATAAAACCTTGAAAACACCCCCCCCAAATGAAAAATGTAAAAAATTGAATGAATTGGTGACATTTTTCTGAAGATTTCGGCCGGACGAGAAACTGAAGAAACACGTCCCCCGGAAATCAAATCCTGGATACGGCCTTGTGCAATGCAACGCATCATATGCAAAGGTGTAGACGTGCTTTTGACATTGTGGGAGGCTTTAACGAGCGAATCCAGAATGGTTGTGACATATTAAAAATTGTAGTTTAGTCGCAGAGACTTAACAGACCACCGTGGGTATACTCTTCTTTTCTCCTCCATCAGCCGTATATGCTACCGATGATGATGCCTGCACTCGACTCCTCCAATTCTTTCTTTCTCTGATGCATGTATCCATGGCTGTTCTCATGTTCATATCCATTTCTTCCAGATCTTGACGTGCGTTGTCCATCCATGTCTTCACTTGTCGTCGCCGGCTCCGTTTTCCATCCACGTGGCAATACCGTGCTCGTGCTGGTAATCTCTTTTCCTCCATTCTCGTCACAGTCATGTCCAAACCACGTCAGACGGTGGGTACGTTTCGTCAAAAGAAAATTTTTAACAGTTTCCACTCATTGCTGTCAAATGATTGTTATTAGGATCATTAGGATACTCGAGACAACTTATTGCACCGTTTTTTCTTCCAGCGGCTGGGGTTCGAATCTTCGCTCGTTAGTCAACTCAATTATGTTGAGACGTCGTCAATGGGAATACGAGACGGTGAGAGAGAGAGGATTGACCAAGCGCCATCATACTAGTATGCCATCATAATAGTATGCTACCATAATAGTATGCCATCATAATAGTATGCTGAGATTGAAAAGCTGACATCGCTATCGCTTAGTCTCTCGTTTAAGGAATTTCTGCTTGATTTTTCTTATCTTGGTGGGCAAATGTCTTCTCGTTGAGGTGAAAAGCTCCTCGCTGTCTCTGTTTCTTTGTCTCTCTCTGTCTCTCCTTGTCTCTACTTGTCTCTATTCTATATCTCAAGATGGGATGTTATCTCTCTCTTTCCTCTGTGTAAATGACTACAATCACCTCAGTCTGTAGAAAATCAACATTATAGTTCTGCGTAATTTTGTTGAAGTGAAAAATGAAGTGAGAGGATAAGTTGTTTCTTAACGGAACAGAACGACTGCAACTTACAATCGGCGACGTCACAAAACGGCGCAGGACAAAACGGCGCAGGGCAAAACGGCGCAGGACAAAACGGCGCAGGGCAAAACGGCGCAATTCAAAGTACCACGACAAAACGGCGCAGGACAAAACGGGGCAGACATAACGGCGCAATTCAAAGTACCACGACAAAACGGCGTAGACAATACGACGCAGTACAAAGACTATGATACGTCTAGTGATTGTTTGCTTATTCAAGCACGAATTCAACTACGAATTGAAGATTATGAGATATCGTTCCGGATTCCGGCAACGAGGAGCATCGTTTAAATACAAGTCGGATTGACACAAAATTATTTTTCATTAATGGATGCTGAATTGATTGCAAAATTGTCGCTGGATTGATGAAAATATTCTTGCTTAAATGGAAGCTGGATTGATGAAAATAGTCTTGCTTAAATGGAAGCTGGATTGATGAAAAATAATTGTTATTGAAATGGTAGTTTGATTGATAGTGTACATATATAATTATATATATTTTAATATACATATTTTACCTTCTTCTACTATTAAACTACTAAAAGCTATTGTTTTTTAGTTCAGCATTGCGCCGTTTTGTCCTGCGCCGTTTTGACTGCGCACCCCTCCAACGGCTGACTTTGTAATCTAAGGACACCGTTATAATCTGATTGCAACGCTTTATAAATTTCAGATGATTTTTCCATGCATATCTTATGCAGCCACAGCCGCAGTACTTCCTCTGTATAACTATAGACAACGACCAACATGCTATACTATACTATGCTATACCATACCGTACTATACTACATCATACTATACTATACCATGCTATGCTATTCTATGCTATGCTATACTATGCTATATATACTATGCCAGTGACAGTGTTGACGATACAATTGATTTGCTATGAGACTCCACCGCCGCAGTCTACCCCGTGGCAGCAGCGGCGGCAGCAGCAGCGGAGGCGTGAGTGGCAATGCTAAGCGGTGCTCTAGTTATCATGCTTTCATCTGTAGAGACGATGCCAGAAATCCTATGGAAAGTAATTGAGCGCAGCTTAGGACGCATCCATCTTTACGAACTCATAAAGTCTGCCTCATCACGATTCTTGAGGCGGCGGTGGCGGTGGTTGAGGCACGGAATATCTGTCTTGCAGCGCAGTTACTCTGTGCAGATGATATGAGACGCAGGAAACAAGACGAGAGATGACAGATGAGAATCTAATATTCCAAGAAAGGGAGATCCGATGCACCCAGGCAGACACACGGGCACACCAAGACACACACACGGAACTTCCATGCAGCACACACGGGCACACCCAGTCAGAGACACAGGACCAGGCTGACTGAAACACACACTGACGTTTAAGATAAACATTAATTGTTGCTTAGATTATTAGATGGTAGACAGTGAAAACAAACCATTATAGCCCACAACATTCAGAACAATATGCATGCCTCTGTCTCTGTCTCGTTTTCTGTCTCTGTCTCTGTCTCTCTGTCTTTCTCGCTGTCTGTCTGTCTGTATGGCTGTCTGTCTGTCTGTCTGTCTCTCTCTCGTACATAAGATCCAAATGCACATAAGATCCGAATAGAATAGATAATTATAGAATAGAAAATGCATGAGCTTGATCTCTAGTCTGGAGGAAACTAAGCAAGAATGCCTCGAAACACTGCATTACAGGGTGGGCCAAAAAAGATCCCCTACGGTTTTTGGTCAAGATGAATTTCGAAATGAAATTTTTCGGGTTTATAGACAATTCATATTTGCACATGATGGCCAGATTTCATCAAAATATAGATTTTTTGGGACCACCCTGTATATATACCTGCAATGTATCTGCGCATTTATATATTTGGACTTTCTGTACGGTTCGTAGAAACTTGGATCTTAAAAAATTCGTGATTATTTTAATAAGAATTTCTCGCGAGTGGACAAAGACGCGAAAGGTTTCATCATCAAACTAAGCTATGCAAGAAATAACGATTTAATAATTGCAAACAGCTGAGATTCAGCGGTTGCCTGTCGATGCCAGTTTATGCCAGCTGATCACAAGATGCCCCGTGGAACCAATATCGAGTTCTCAAGCAGAAGCAATAGTCAGAGGTCTAATCCATGATGCACACGCGGAGGGCATATCAGCGGATAATGAAGCCAATTTTGAGATAAAGGCATTTGTAGAGGTTCTATTTAAGCTATGTATAATGTATAGTATACCTTTACAGAAATGGGTGCGTTCATCTACGTTTTTTTAGTCCACCTATATACTGACATTATCAGAATCCGTACAAATAAAGCGCAGAAGTATTATTTAAATGCGATGCGAAAGCACTAAGAAAATTAATTAATTATTTTATTCAGTCTACAAATGTGTTTTGGGGAGATTTTGAAATCTGTTTTAGTCAGCAACTTTTCCGCATTCACTGATCCGTTCTTTAATTGTCTATAATTTTATCTGCATTAAAGATGGCCATTACTTGATAGTTTCAAAAAAATATTTTAATTTACACTGTCATGTTTTTATTGTTGCTGTTTGCTAATGTTGACGTTGCAGACGGTGTAAAAGCATTGGTCGATTGGTCACTGTCATCATCGCCGATCTTAGTCTTATAGTCGAGCGCAATCAGTCGCTCTCTCCAAATACATCGACTACTTAACCATCTCTCCATTAAAACCACTTAAACCCAATTTCTTTTTTTGTTTCGTTTGCTAATACCTCGCCCCAACAGTAATTGCCGAAGATTAATTCTGTACTACTCTCAGAAGTGTTCCCACACTATTCCTTTTCGTCAAGTGTATGGGATTTGGGTTTACTGTTACACTATGATATAGCTCCCTTACATTTAAAGAGCATTACACCGTATTTTAATTTAAGGCGTCTTAGGGTTGTCCAGTGTTCTATTGCGTTCTCTGTATTTTGTGCCATTCTGGCTCAGGATTTGGCTCTTCTTCTTTCTTTAGGTCTGCTGCCTCTCGGCAGGTCCAGATGCCCAACGACGCCACTCTTCTCGGTGTTGTGCCTTTTCTTTTAAGTTTCCCATATCCATCCTCCATCATCCAGTCCAAGAACTTTTCCCTCGGTCGTCCTCTTTCCCTCTTCCCCTCCATTTTGCCCTCCACTATGTCTCTTTGTAAGGAGTTGCCTCTCAGTATATGTCCCATCCAGTTCTTCTGCCTTGTTCTAATTTTGCTCTACAGCAACTCAATTCTCATTAGTCTGCCCAGGGTTCGTCTTTTACCTCTGCAGTCGGACACTGGATTAACATCTCCCCTACTCCGTCACTCTCATAACTTCTATCATCATGTTTCAGCAGCTGCTGTACTGTCTTCCACTCTGCATGCATTAAATTCACGAATCATTTCAGGTGAACATTATTTTAATCAGATAAAAAAAAGATCTTTAAGGTTAAAAGCATGTGACTATGGTAAAAAATATATTCGGTTCATTTCTTTATTTCTTGGTCTCGGCGCCGACTCTGCAGATAAAGCGAAGCAGGAACAAGCGCCGGTTGCTATTGGCTGCAGAGAAATGCGTCTCTTAGTTGGACGAAGCTTTAAGTGAATTCCCCGAACAGCAACATATTATGGCTGTAGAGACGGTGGCTAAAAAACGTGCCTAGCAAAGAGATGATTCCGGGATTGAACGAAAGACGAATGGATTTGCTCTCTTTCACCAGCTGCAGTCTCTCTATCTATCTATCCCCCCCTCTCTATCTATCCTCTGTGTGTGTGTGTGTGTCTCTCTCTCTCTCTCTCTCTCTCTCTCTCTCTCTCTCTCTCTCTCTCTCTATCTCTATCTCTCTCTCTTTCTATCTCTCTCTCTCTCTCTCTCTCTCTCTCTCTCTCTCTCTCTCTCTCTCTCTCTCTCTCTCTCTCTCTCTCTCTGTGCGTGTCTCTTTCTCTCGTTTCTCGACGATTTCTTTATTTTCTTAAATTCTTTGATTCTTTGATTTTCCGGCCTCTGTTCTGTCCTTCTGCGTTATAGAAATGTCTCTCTGTCTGACTGTCTATCTTACTGTCTCTCTGTCTCTCTGTCTGTCTGTATGGATGTCTGAGTCCCTGGATCTATGTTGTCAATATGCTCCTTCTTTTATTGTTATTTTATTCATTCTGCACCTGCCCATTTCTTCGTTTCGTGTTTTCAATTTTCTGCTCATGTTCAAAACTCATAATCTCACAAAATTGCTGATATACCAGCAAGATTCCTTTTTTCTCTAGCTCAGCTGGTGCAGGTTTACATTTTGCTGAAATTACAAAGAGTAATTGAAGCTGTCTCATTTCTTCATCACTCAGCTTTCCCGAGGCATGCAGGGAGAGGGGAGAGGGGGGGTTAATCCGGAGACTGAGGGACAAAGGCGCAAACAGCCTTTAGCAATATAGCAAACAATGGCATATAGGTCTAATTGGAATTTGAACCATCTATCCATTCTCCTATCCATCTAGTCATCTATTTATTCACCAATCCATCAATTTATTCATTCATTTATCCATCCATCTCTCGATCTATCCATGATGCATCCACCCATCTATCCAACCATTTTGGATGCAATCCGGATGGAAGCTTGAAAGTTGGCCGGACATGGAAATAGATGGAAGGCTTTAGAGACATGCAGAGTATGTCCTTTGAGAAATGAAGACAGCGCCTATTGGCATTGTTGCGTCTGACGAAATAATGCCTTGTGGCGCCGATATGGACTTTGTCTGAAGAAATTCTCATCCATTGTGTCTCAATTTGACCTCTTTGTACATCGGTCCATGTCTGTGAGTTAGTGAATTAGTCAGTCTCTCGCTGTCTTTCAATGTGTGTTTCTCTCCTTCCGTCCATCCGTCCGTCCGTCCGTCCATCCGTCCATCCGTCCGTCCATCCGTCCGTCCTTCTGAAGGCATCAGCTGACCAAACTATAATCCAGAATGCAAAGACGTCATTGGTTGGCGTTTGTGTCCTGCGGGGTTTGGCATAGAGAGTGCAGTGCATTAACACGGCTTCATTTGGCGCCCGACCTGAGGCAGCCGCCCTTGCACTCCGTCCATTCTTCCTTCATCTTGGCATTCGCACCGATTCACCAAACGACCAACTATAAATATGCGCCCAACACAAACGTCGTCTATAGAAAGGAACGTTGCATGTAGCCATAGAGCGCAGCCTCAGACGATGAAATTCACTGGTGAAATAATTCTTGAACTATTTGTTCATACGATCTGCAGCTGACCACTTCAGCAATCGAAAGGTTTTTTACTTGATCGAAATCGAACTTGAGTTTCGATCGAACGAGTTGGTCGATACTACTAACAGCCAATCAGTTCTTCTCCTCCTGTGGCAGACTATATATATATATATATATATATATATATATATATATATATATATATATGTCGTAGATGTCGTTCAATTTACTAAAGCCAGAAGAGAAGAGTGAAGATATCGAGTATAATAATAATTATACATAAAATATAATTATGTAATCTATATCTAAAAGAAAGGAAGTGGGTATATTTGGCACTAATGCACGCTCACAGTTTTGCAGCTACTGACCTGAAACATTGCATATAGATAAACGTTCACCAAAACCATTCAAGTAAGCTATTTTCAGCTTTTTATTCACTCTAAATTTCGAAAAATAGACATTTTAAATTTCGCTGTGTTAATGTATGCGCTTGCGGTTAGCCTATCGCTGCAATTTTCAGTAACGGCCTGTTGCCGTTGACGTCATTTTAACGTCATTTTTCGACAAGCTTAGCATGAAAATCATACGCTGTCGTAAAGCCCTGTGAAAAGATACATGCATTCAGTCAGGACTCAGGAGTATATACAAAGAGGAGCCTCAAATATATTTTTCGTCAAAAAATAAATGCTTGGTATAATCAGATTATTTATAAAGAAACAGAGCACCAGCGTGACCGCACGTTGCCATGCATATTTTGACTAAGTCTTATTCATCTGAAACGATACGGCTACACAGATGTTTACACGGGCCACAGGAAGGTTGGGATGGGGTCTGGTGGAGGAAATTTTCCCGAAAAACTCAAATTTCACGGGAGGCGTACCGGTGGAGGTCGGAGTGTGGTGGGGTGAAGTGGGGTGGGTGTGGTGTGGTTAGGTCGTGGCCGGGAGCGGGTCGAATCCTAAATTTCCCGGGCAACGCCGGGTACCCCAGCTAGTATAATATATACATAATATAATAATCGTGAGAATAGCGAGAAACTGAGGAGAACGAGAGAAATTTCTCCATTCAGTGAAACGGTTTCTCTCATCAGCGATCGAGAATAGGCTGAAGCTTTAGAGTTTAGTCTTTTAGACATTTTTTGCAGCGTATACGATTTCAAATATTATATGCAAGTGAAAACGAAGTATACGAATCCTGAATGGATATGAAATCGCATATATCGTATTTATGAATTTATTATTATAATTTATTTTATTTTATTATTATTTTATTATTATTGTCACTATTATTATCATCAGGAATTTGTGAAGTGCCTCTCTCAGTGCAAACCAATCCCAGTGCGAAGAACCCAGAGCAAGCAATCTTGTTTTGAGACAGCGGATAGATGTGCCTTGGGTGCCAATTAAAATCGAAAAACGAGTCAATGGTTTTTGCAGGAGAAGGTACAACGGGGATTGTTGTGGCTGATTCCAAAATGCAAAGTCCATCGAAGAGAAATTCTCGAGTTTTGGCCAAAGCAGAAATAACAAGTTCACGAATTCGCTAATTGACCTCTCACCCTCATCATCACATTATTTACATCATTGCATGCCATTTCGCATCCGTCGCATCCACTATATATATATATTATATATATTATATATATTATATATATTATATATATTATATATATTATATATAATATATATATAATATATACAAATATATCGATCTACAGAAGTCCATCGAGATCTGTGGCCTAAAGCAAAAGACTATCCGTCAAACGAAGATAAACAGTTGTTTGTGAGATGCTGTGGCTTTCAGTAGATTGAACAGTAATACAAGTGGAATGCAACTTTAAACTTGACTTCTAAACGGAGACGTAGCTCCGCAAGACGGAGATTTAGCCTCGAAACAAAGATCAGGTCTTGAGACAAAAGCTAGACCTTGAGTGCTAACATCACTCTTCATTCATTAAAACTTTTGATTTCTCCACCGATCCAGTGCTTTCCATCCTGATTGCGTCGCTTTGACCGGTTGCCCCGATTCATTAGGTGCTGGCGATACATGCGCCCATGGTCCAAAATGGCAGCCATGCAACGGCTGCATAGATCACGTGTTCGCACAACCCTTCATTCGATGAATCCTGGCCGTCGCTACAATTCCCAACCCACAACATCTGTGTCTCCTTTGACGGAGCCACTGACCAACCGACCGACCAACCGACCGGTCGATGCAACCAACCACCACCACACTCACAGTTGCCACATCTACCGCTGCTGCTGCTGCTGCTGCTGCTGCTGTAGCGAACGAACGACGGTCGCTGCTGCTACAAATGAAAAGATGGTCGTCGTTGTGGTGATGATGATGGTATAACTAAGGAGGCTCTGCTGTATGAAGACGGCTTCAGTGTGCTGCGTCCATTAGGTGACCGGAAGCCAGAGGCGCAAGAGCAGGCAACACCCGATCCCATACTCCTCATCCTCATCGTCCTCATCCTCATCGTCCTCATCCTCATCGTCGTCGTCGTCGTCGTCGTCGTCGTGAGATCTATTGCAGGTCTTCAGTGGCTGCTGAAGTCGTCTCTGCTGCTGCTGCTGCTGCTGCTCTCGCATCGTCGGTCAGTCGGCGTCTTTCATCTCGAAGAGAAGGAGGAGAAGGAGGAGGAAGAGAAGGAGGAGGAGGAGGTGGATGTATGTCACCGAAGCAAGAAGAGGAGAGAAGAGAGCTGCTCGTCGTTCCGGCTGTTTGCTATGGCAATCATGCATCACTGACGATGACATGAAGTGCATCCAATCAACCGGATCCGATTTAACGGTTCGATGAATCACATGAACAGACGATGAACCAATTAACTCAACCGATTGTAATAATTGTCATTAGCTGCTGGAGAAGGTCATCAGATGAGATGGTTGAACCAACGGAGGGAGGAGAGATGGATAATCTATGAAACGCAGTAAACGAGGATATCATGGATATCAATCATGGATATCAATCATGGATATCAATCATCCATCATTTGGTCATAAGCGACAGGCGAAGATCGGTTTAGACTGATACCTCGAAGGAAGGAAGATGCGCGGCTACGATGGATGGATCGTCGTTCTTCTTCTATCCATTCGCACGTGGAAGGGTAGGTCCTTCTTCCATTTACATCTGGAAAGGTTTTTCTTCTATCCATTCCCACCTACAAATGTAGGTTTTTATTCTATCCACTCGCACATGGAAAGGTAGGGGTTTTTTCCATCAATTTTCAACTGAAAAGTAGGTTGCTCTTCTATCCATTCGCACACTTAAACTTTTGCTGTTCTTCTGACCATTAGCATAATTATAGAAAAATAGTTTGTTCTATCCATTAACAGGTAACATCGCGTATGGTAAGCTATTCACTCAACGTTGGGACATGCGAAAAACTCTGATGGTTGGTTATAAGCTGAGTCTATAATATTTATAAGTACATGTAAGAGCAAGCTATATGGTTCGAGTCGTAGCCAACAAAACGAATTATTTAAATTTAAGGCGCATATCTGAGCAACAAAATGCAAAGGTTTCTTATTGCGAGATCATATCATTCAAGGTCATCCTGCTTGTAAGTAAATCATTTGTTTCACACTGCCCCATGCATACACACATAATTATGCACACATGCTGTATTAGTGATTACTGATATAATATTATCAGGGAGCACCGTATTGAGTCAGTGGCCGTGTCAACTGTCGTTGCAGTATCGGGATGTAGAGATATTATGTCGGTGTTGCGCTTCCATAGTTCAACTCGAACTCCATGCATTGCCTTCTCATGTGGTGGACAAACACATGCATGGAAGCAATCTATGTTTATGCATGCAAGACTGTCTGTGTCTTCTCATGTGGTGGACAGACTCATGGAAGCGATCTGTGTTTATGGTTGCAAGACTATCTTTTACAGAGACCATAATTATCACATCTGCACTTCATTCTCTACATTGGCTTTCTATCTGAAGGCGCCTCAAACTGTCGCTCTCACGTGCAGGGGATAGAGTGCCATACACAGGTCATCTGCCATCCTGCTTAACGTCCATGGTCCATGGTCATACCTTGCAACTCTCTTGAAGGTTCCTCACTTCGATCAGCATCTGAAAGTATGTTGTTCCTGGTAGGCTATGCATTGTCTTGCTGGTGTCGTGTGACAGTCTCCCTTCTAAAAGTCTCCCCCGGGGCCCGGAGACTCTTTTTTGAAACAGATTCTCCCGGCGGATCTGTGTCAGAATAAAGTCGTCCCCCTGGGACTATATTCTGAAAAAGTCTTGATCAGAGGGACTTTATTTCAACGCACGATAGGCTGCCTTCAGCCGTCTCTATTTAAAAATATAGGTCTATTTATTTGTATTAAAATAAATCTGAAAGTTTGTCCTTCTGTTCATATATATATATATATATATATATAATTTATATATAATAAATTTGGGAAAATGTTCGCATGCGAAATTGTAGATCAACGCGATTATTTTCAGATCACAATTCACTTTAAATCCCGAGATATGAACTTATAAAATTCGAATCGACTGTTAATACTGAAAAAATAAGACGGTATTTCACCTTTTGGCCCATATACAATTGCGGCGCCATTGCTCTTGACATCTCTCTCGCTCTTAATGGAGGCGGGGGCTAAACCAGTATTGGAGAGGATTCTCAATGATACGACTTGTAAGCCTATACGACCATGAAACCCAAACAATGGTGAATAATAATTTAGAACGCTAAAGCGATAGATTACGAAGAATTCTTGCTTATAATAGAATGGATTGATGGAATTAATTCTTGCGTAAATTGTGGCTGTATTGAAGAGAATTGTCTTTTCTTAAACGAACTACAGTTTTGCCCGGGAGTTTTATGTCTATCATGAAATTGAGATAGGCCTAAATCAATATGCACGGTGCAGGACCAAATCAGCAATGCTGTTTGTGAGATAACGGTTGCTGACTTCTAGCAATTTGGATAGCACATTTTCTTTGTAAGGATTGCTAACTGCCGGGCGACGCAACAGAATGCGCAAGTCTTTAGAAATTTGTTTCCTAAACTGAGCTAAGTCAATTGACATAATAATAATAAAATAATATTCGTTTATTACATTTAGGGCATCTGACCATAATATTATTACAAGTTGGAACTGTCTAGTCACTGTGTTCGCTTGTGTCTTTGCAATGTCATGGATAACTGAATTTGTAAAAACAATGGCTTCTTCAGAATTGGAAAGAACTGACATTATTTTGTTGAACTTATAATTATTAGGCCTTTAGAACTGAAATTATTTCAGAACTTGAACTAGGACTGAAATAGGAATTGTTTTCCGAATAGAAGTAGAATTAGAACTGAAATTGGGAATTATTTATTAGAAACGAAATATCACTGCACTGACATACACACACGTTTATGCATTATAGGCAACATTGATACATCCATACACATACACACACGTCATACATACAAATATACATACATACATACATACATACATACATACATACATACATACATACAAACATACATACATACATACATACATACATACATACATACATACATACATACATACATACATACATACATACATACATACATACATACATACATACATACATACATACATACATACATACATACATACATACATACATACATACATACATACTAGGGTGGAGCTTATATTCACATGTTGTAAATGTGATCCTCCTGCCATCTACTTTTGTTCATATATATAAAGAAAAAATTCAGGCCAAATATCTACTCCATTGGTGAATATTTGCTGGTAGCTCAATGACACTGAAGTTTTACAGTTTACAGGTTCGAAACAGTAATGCATGTGGCATTATGGCAATCACAAGCTTGAACTACAGTGTATCCATTTGAGTACAACAGTTTTGCAACTGTAATTGGCCAACTAAATAAATAGAGCAGTAAAATAATCACATATTAATTACATAATAATAATAATAATATCTTTTCTTTAATGAAACGCCTGCAAGACGCACTGCGCTTTACATTTACATGTTATGCAGTAATCTTAATTAAACTTAACTACCAACTGAACAGACAGCTTTGTAATTACACAGCGCCGATGGCAGCCTACAAAGCAAATCCGCCCAACGGGGGCTCGAACTCACTACCTCTCGCTCTCTTGGCCAGCGTGTTAACCATTACTCTACCGGGCCCCCCATGACACTCCCACTAAATTAATTTCTGTCATGAGTCGTTATCATTATTTTGCTGACATCATCCAGTCTTGCTGTAAAAAGTCTCGGTCACGGAATTGACGATATTGCTACAATTTTCAGAGAAAGAATCAAACAGAGGACTAAGCAAGCAACAGCTTTACAAGTGAAGTTCCACACTTTTTGTAATGTACCACTTGTAGTCCACTGTGATAGTAAACTAATTGCTGATCTTACAAGTCTAGCAAAGAAAAAGTTGATAGACTTCCAGTAATTGTTTCTGGCAATGAAGTTTCCAGCCTTCTTACTGTGGCAAAGCTAGCAAGGGGAACAGGTAGATCAAGCTGCGGTGGTCTCATGGCTCGGGATGAATGGGGGGAGGGGTCCATAGCTGATAGAGTTTGAGCAATGTCTTTTGATACAAGTTCCAACACTGACCGGATTGCTGGCGCCTGTGTTCTCCTAGAACAGAAGCTATAGGTAAGGAGCTAACTAGTATGCGGGCATCATGTAATGGAGCTGATCATTGGTGCAGTGTATCAAATCTGTCTGGGATCCACATCATCACGATTCACTGGAAGTTCCACTCTTTAAGCGATTTCAAGGTCATTGGCATTTCATTGATCAACAGAAATATGAAACAGGATTGACAAATAACACACTATCAAGATTAATGCAAAACATCAAAGATGGTGCTATTCAGTTTGCAAACAGCTATCTGGAAAACAGTCAGCCAAGAGACGACTACAGAGAATAATATTCACTGAACTTGTTATTATCTTTCTTGGTTCCATCCCACAGAGAGGGGTCCGATTTATGGGACCTGGAACCATGCATCAATGCATCATGCACGCTGGCTCTCAAAGGTAATTTACTCTTTAAAGGTGTAGATGCTTAGGGGCCAGTTCCATTTAAGTGACTTAACACAAAGAGAAGAGAAGGGACTACAGGATGTTTGTGTCTTTGCTCCACGTGTGTACTTGAAAGCGCGGATTTCAGCTCCATTGGTAGCCAGTGCTCCTTACAATGACCTCATCTTTTTAAAATCACTTCTTGAATACTCGGCAATCAACACTACAATATCCAAGGCAGCATCCCTGAAATTTTCAAAACACTTATGGCATTTGTCCCCAGAATTGAATGCTTTAGCTTTTTTCAACAACCATGTAAGTTCTGCTACAAAGATGCTAATGATTACAGCGATGCAAAATGATGAAGACACTGAACAGGGTCACACTAAATGAATCGGTGTTGACCTGGACACGTTCATTGACAAAAATCTTGAGGAATTTATATCTCCAAAGTCACGGACTCTGTTTGAATTAATGGAACCTCCAGACACATTTCTCACTGTAGATCCTGACCTGTGGAAAGTTAGAAAGGACTACCAGAAGGCTGCAGAGTCAGTACATTCCATTAAAGTTGTCAACGACCATGCAGAATGCTGCGTGCACTCATCCAGAAATTCAGTGGCCGAATGACTCATGATGAATCACAGAGCTCTTCAGTATTTGCTGCAAGTTGTTCAACAGCACCGTCAGGCTTATCCAGACACCATGCAAGAAAGGGACACTCTCTGCCTCTACCAAAATAAACTAAGAAAGTTGCATAGAACGTTGTACTGAACGTTTCTAATTTTGCGACATTCAAATTTGTTTCATTGCACTTTTTGATTGTAACCCATCAAGTTTTCTATGTAGAGTCTACTGGCCATTAATTTATGTGCTATTGTCAGAAAAAGTTAAACAAGTCTGGTTTACCGAAACAGCTCTTATATGTTTTCATTTGTAAAAAATCGTTCTTTTTATAAACTTTGTGGTCATTGAGCTACCTCTAAATATTAATGCATCAAGTTCAATTTTATTTCTTTAATAATTTGAGACCAGTTGGAATAGTTTTGGATGGCAGGACAACAAAAAAGTAAGCGATTTATTTTTTCCGTATCTTAAGCACCACCCTAATACATACATACATACATACATACATACATACATACATACATACATACATACATACATACATACATACATACATACATACATACATGCGGGGCGCGGTGGTGTAGTGGTGGCGTCGTTGCCTTGAAGCCGGAAGGTTCGAGGTTCGAATCCACCTCACGTCGCCGCGTAAGGACCTTGGGCAAGTTCTTCACTCGCAATTGCTCAGCGCTTCGGCGTGAAATTCCGATGCAGTGTCCGCTCTGCAGTCGGGAGCGCTTCTGAGTAGAGAGCTTGAAGGGGCGCTATAACAAGTGCGCATACAAACAAACAAACAAACATACATACATACATACATACATACATACATACATACATACATACATACATACATACATACATACATACATACATACATACATACATACATACATACATACATACATACATACATACATACATACATACATACATACATACATACATACATACATACATACATACATACATACATACATACATACATACATACATACATACATACATACATATCTTTCTTCTTTCTTTCTCCTCCGTCAAGTATTCACCGACGATGAGGCTCTAACAAAACTTCTCCATTTCGGCCGGTCTCTTGCGAGTTCTATTGCCTTTCTTAGCTCCAATTCTCTGTCTTCTATGTCCTCCAGCACGTTATCTATCCATTTCTTCTTTGGTCGTCCTCTGCTCCTCGTTCCCTCCACTTCTCCGTTCAGCGCCTTTGCCGGCATTCTTCCGCTCTCCATCCTGATCACATGTCCATACCATGTTAGTCTTCTTTTCTTTATTCTTTCCACTACTGTTTCCTTCTGTCCTAGTTCTTCTCGTGTCACCTTATTCCGTATCTTTTCTCTCCGTGATCTATTCAGTAGACCTCGTAGCCATCCCATCTCTGCCACCAGCAGTCTTCTCTCGTCCTCCTTTTTCACGCACCAAGACTCTGCTCCATACATGAAGACCGGTATCACCAGTGTTTCATATAGCTTGGTTTTTGTTCTTGTTGAGATGTTGCCTGATCTCCATAGTTTCATCAGCTTCTCAAACATTACTGACGCCAGTCCAATTCTTTTCCTTGGTCTTCTCTCCATTGATCCTAAGTCCGAATCTTTTACTACTTTCGTGTACCCGGATCGTTAGCTCCTGCAGTTGGCTTTCGCTTTCCGCCATCAGATCTATAATCGTCTGCAAATCTTAGGTTGTTGACTATTTCTCCATTTATTCTCACCCCTATTTCTGTATCTGCCAGCGTTATGTCCATCATTGGCTCCAGTATCAGGTTGAATGTATGGGATACATACATATATGCATAATTATTATTATGACTAAAAAAGGTCATGAGATTTTTCGACGACCAAGACGAAATTTTTCCCTGCTCCATACGTACATACGTACGATGTACTCACGCCATGCATGAATAAGCCAACAATGTGCATGGATGCATACATTCATCCGTAGGCTACTTGCACCGATCCCGACTGTTGTTGCTAAGGCGATCGATGAGTCGATCAAGTGAACCTAGATATAATACCATGAACTGACCTCATTGCGTCCAATACATCGTCTACAAACTGGGTTGCCCTCTGGCGACTAAAGATGTCGACTGTATCAGTAGAATCGCTAATTAGGACAAACGCGAGAAGCTCAGCTGACGAATCGAATGGAAAGGAGACAGTTGGCTTTGCGGCAGACGATGGCGATAGCGATGGCGATGGTGCCGTAGGAAGAAGTTTATGCGAGAGACACACAGATCGGGTAATTGAATTGAATTAGGGGCAAACAGTTTATGGCTGTCGGACGAATGAGAGTGCATATTGCATCGGGTGAATTAAGTTGCTTAGAGGATTGATCTCGTTATCAGCGACACAGCCATAGAGATACAGCGGAAGGAAAGAAGAAGAAGCTGTGAGGGTCGACGATTGACATCCTATCCAATGTGTCTGTCTCTGTTTGCATTTGCACCGATGCGTTTCTGCTTCTGTTTGTCCACCGAGGAAGAATAGAAATGGAGATGAAGATGCAACAGTAGGAGGATGAAAGAGGAGGATGGGGAGGATGAAGAGGAGGAGGAGAGGATCAGGAGGAGGGAGGAGGAGGGAGGAGGGAGGTGGAGGAAAGAGGAGGGAGGAGAGAGGAGGAGGAGGGAGGAGGAGAGGACGAGGAGAATCAGGAGGATGGAAGAGGAGGAAAGAGGAGGGAGGAGGGAGGAGGAGGTAGGAAGAGGGAGGAGGAGGGAGGAGGGGAGGACGAGGAGGATCAGGAGGAGGGAGGAGGAGGGAGGTGGAGGAAAGAGGAGGGAGGAGGAGGAGGAGGGAGGAGGAGGAGAGAGGAGGTAGAAAGAGAGAGGAGGAGGGAGGATGGGAGGACGAGGAGAATCAGGAGGAGGGAAGAGGAGGGAAGAGGAGGGAGGAGGGAGGAGGAGGGAGGAGGAGGGAGGAGGTATGAAGAAGGAGGAGGAGGGAGGATGAGAGGACGAGGAGGATCAGGAGGAGGGAGGAGGAGGGAGGAGATGGGAGGAGAGAGGAGGGAGGAAGAGGGAGGACGAGGGAGGAGAGGAGGACGAGGGGGATCAGGAGGAGAAGGGAGGAAGAGGATCAAGTGGAGGAGGAGGACGAGAGCAGGGTGACATATCGGCTTCATCACATCCAGCATCTCTAGCACCGAATATTGTTAATTGTAATCTTAATTGTTAATTTTAAAGAACGCCATTTAAAGAACGGCTAAGCAGAGTCGCTCCTGACCTGGCAGCACAAACGACGATGGTTTCAAACACATGCGGAAAGGGGCAAAAAAGACCAAGACCTTCATTACGGAGAATTATTATAGATAACTTATTCTAGAAAGATGAACCAACAATGGCGAAGCAGCGCTGTGGAAGTTCGAGCCATGTGGACAGAGCCTTGCGTGTCAGAACGACATTTGCTCGCCTGTGCATCTACGACCTGGAACTGATAGTATTAACACACAAAGATACCTAAGATAAATCGGGGCTTGGCATGCTAGGCAATTACGCAATACGCATGCGCATTAGAATCTTGAACTCAATGCGCTTTTGCATTCAATGCATAGACAGCCGCACAAATCGGAGTCGACGAATCGGATCAGATCGACAAAATGTTTTGTTTAAATAGAAGTTTGACTGAAAAATATCGTTGCTCGAATGGAAGCTGGATTTATGAAAATAACTCTTGCTTCAATAGAAGTTGTTGATGCTGCTGCTACCGCTGATGATGATAATGATGGTGAGGAGGAGGAGGAGGAGGAGAAGGAGGAGGAGGAAGAAAATGATGACGATGATGATGATGATGATAAAGATGATGCTGCTGCCGCTGATGATGATGATAGTGAGGAGGAAGAGGAGGAGTAGGAGGAGGAGGAGGAGGAGGAGGAGGAGGAGAATGATGACGATGATGATGATGATGATGATGATGATAAAGATGATAATGATGATGACGACGATGATGATGACGACCAATTGACCATGATGATAATTATCTCATTCATCATAATTCCTTTTAGCATCACGGTGATCAGCATAAATAGTCTGTAAATATCAATCTGAATAGACGAAGTCAACTAATTAATTGTACGCCTCCTGCGAAGAATTTCGTCTTTTATACGCAACCTAATATAATATATATATACTGTATTCAGAAGACTTCTTTGGCAGAGTTTTTGCAGAGTCTATCTGTCTGTCTGTGTGTCTGTGTGTCTGTCTGTCTGTCTGTCTATTGGACTCTGTTCCCAATTATTCAGTCCCGATGGCTGACCGCCTGCAGGTCAACTGCGCTCCGTGTGGTTCAGATGAGACTCCTGCATATCCTGCCTGCATATCCTCCCTGCATATCCTCCCTGCATATCCTCCCTGCCTGCTTTTCTGCTCGGATCATCAATTGGAACTGCCTGCAATATTCTCATCGTCCGTCTGCTTCCAACGCTGCAGTTGTCTCTTTCTCCTCAGACGAATAATTCGTGGCATGCGCTCAACACAATGAAGACATTGTTCATCTGTCTCTCGACTTGCAGACTCATCTGAAAGGCAAAAGCTGATGTCACGACGTGCTATACTGCGCGGTTAGATGATCGGAGTGGGTATCAGATGGATCGCATTCAAAGTTTTATAATAGCATGACGTATAATCACCCTATCAAATCGCTCTATCAACGCTACCCCACGCCAATTTCATCCTATAGTTATCCAATCATTCGTTCACCCCATCCCAACCCTTTTCCTATTTCACTCCATTCGGTCAACCCATTTGCCCAACCCTATCCCTATCTGACCCTAACCAATCACCCTATCCAACTAACATATCCAGACATGGGCGTCCGGAGGGGGGCGCAAGGGGGCGCATGTGCGCCCCTCTGGATTCTGCGCGTATTTGCAGAGGAATGTCGATTATTTGATTATTATAATTATTACAACACGTTTCCCTTCGTGATTATCGGAAAATACTACATTCTCTATGTAACTATTTAAAATTAACATAGGAAGCGTAAGATTAACTATATATTAATAATATTATATTGTATTGTATCTGACCATTTGTAAAGCGCTTCTTGCAGCAAGAGCCTTTCAGAAGCGCTCCCAGTGCGTTCAACTCCGAGAGAAAAGGCAGGTCTTTAGACAAGAGAAAGATGACGAAAGACTACCAGAGAGGATGGCAGAGCGAACGGATGGGAGAAGACCATTCCATAGGGAGGGACCTATGCAGGCAAATGATCTGGATTGAGCCATGGCGGTCCTGACGCGAGGAACAAAGAGGTCAAGCCGATCTGAGGACCTAAGAGGACGCAGCGAAGTGGCCGAAATGGGGCGAAGTATGAGATCACAAAGATACGTCGGAGCAAGGCCTCGTTGAGACTTGAGAACTAAACTTAGAACTTTGAATTGTATGCGAGCTGAGAGTGGAAGCCAGTGAAGTTGTTCAGCCATGAATGTAGATATGTGTGAGAATCGAGGAAGACGGGCATTGAGCCTCGCAGCAGCATTGAGTACGGACTGTAGGGGAGCTAGCCGAACCTTAGGGAGGCCAGCAAGGACAGAATTACAATAGTCAATCCGAGAACAGACGAAGGTAGTGTACCGATCGTACAAATACGATACGCTACGCAAGTTGGACTAGGCTGCTTTGCGTAGGTGCAGCCCATTTGTGAAACTTCAGCATATAGAGTTCTCTCTTTGTAATACACAAAATTCATATTGTCTACCCCGACACGGGAAATGAATTCACTCGTGTCCGCTAATAGTGAAGTAATTGGCATCATAATTATGCCCTTTTAGCCGATCAATGCTATAGATAACAGATCCGCTGAAGAACCGCCTATAGTCTACTATAGTGAGGATTATATATATATGTATATATATTTATACATGTATATATGCATTTGCATAAATATACATAAGCATATTTGACACTGGCTGAAGTTGATTCGAGCGATAGTCTCCAAATAATCAGCTCTTCCTTTAGATGCCAGCTGGCACATGTTCCGCCACACCATCTAAACATACCCCGTTAGATGAAAGAAGAATGCTAATCCATAATTTATCTGAGTTGTCACAAGGTTCGTTAAACTGTAACCCCATCTACTACACGTACGTTGTGAGTCAGTCGGGCAATATATCACAGGGACGGAGGAGACGAAATATAGGAAAATTCGCATCGAGGGTAGAAGAAACTTGATAGCCCTATGAACGGAACAGATAGTCGTTTGTTTTTCGCTCGGACAGGCGTTCTGTTGTGGCCACTTTAAGGACGAAAAGGGACGAACGTTTCTGTTGCATTTAAACCTGCTGTCTTTCGTGGTATGATGCGTATGCTCTGTTGAAACTAAGTGCTGAAGGAAGTCTATAGGCCTAGGCCTATAGCCGTTTAACGTGTGTCGTTTTACTGTCCACGAACGAAATCGATTCCGCATTCGACTGGGAAGGTAGGCTTAATAGGCCTATACTCGTATTAGGCCTACTTTGAGGGAGGGACGTATATAGAGGAAGGGAATCTTTGCGCAAACTCTTTATTCAATCTGGAAGCGCGTTTTAGTAGGTCCATGCAATATTTTAAAATATATAATAACATAGGGCCTAAGCTTCTTTTATCTTAGAAAAATAAAAATAAAATATTAGACCTCTGCATCTTTTTTCACTGATTGCGGTTTGTCAGTTGTCACTCGAATATTTTTGATGCAATAATATAAAAGAAGATCATCATCATCATCAATATCCTTAGGCTCAGTGCCCGTAGGAGTCCGACGCCACTCTCTGTCTGAGTCTGTCTCGCGTCATATTGCCCAGCTTCAACCGGTCCGGTCAGCAGGTCTGCTCCATACCATTAACATCTTGGAGCAGCTAGACCACCTTGTCTGAATGAAGAGAATATTGGGGGAGAGAGCCATGAAGGACAACTTGGGTCAAAGCCCGTATGTGTCCCATGCTCTCTCCTCCGACTCTCTCCACGGGTCTGTCCTGACCGGCCTGTGCATGTCTGCTCCACATCATGACACCTTGAGGCATCTGGGTCGCTATGTCACTTGTGTCGTGGTTTTTGCGGATTTCAATCGTCTTTGTCTTTTACTGCCAGTGTATCGCCACCCATCTGGCAAACCTTCCTCATTTTGTCCGGGCTTAGGACCGGCACAGGGACGTTGTTGGTTCCCTGTGGCAGAGGATGGATGCAGTTTAACGTCATGCCCAGGACCAATAATATAAAAGAAGATACACGTATATATATAAGCTCAATATGTTATAGGCCTACCTACAATGAAATCGATAGGCTGCCTGTTTAACTCCATGTTGACTGTAAGCTATTTGACACATTGTTTAGTCCCTGAGTCAACCATTTAAAAGTTTGCGCCCCCCTAAAAAAAATTCTGCGGACGCCCATGTATCCAGATCTAATCCTATATTATTATATCCATTCCTGATGGTGTCCCATAAGTCTATAACGCGACACAGAATCTCGCGTTCATTTGTCATTCAATTGAAAGAAGAAAGGATTCGCTTCTGGCTCTGCAGGATTATGTTTTGCCAAAGATGAAAGAAGATCAATTCACACGCGAAGTTATTTTGCTGAACTTATTCATGCACGACTGCGTTTGCGTATACATGTATGACATTTGCGTATACATGTATGACATTTGCGTATACATGTATGACATTTGCGTATACATGTATATACATGTCTATGGAGAGTATACGTATGCCCTGCAGGACCACGAGAGGGGAGGGAGGGAGCAAATGACCAGGGATACCGAGAGCGTCGGTGCAAATGCCCATGGCCACCAAGAGGGGCGGGGGCAAATGAACCTGGCAACTTTTAGGAACCCGGGCTAGGTAGTTGTATATAGAAAACATTATGATTTATGCATATTTTAAATTTAATATTGCAAAGAAAAGCAACAACAATCAATTTAAATTTCAAATTAACGACAACAGAAGAACGGATGACCAGTAGCTACAATGAGCACTTCAGATGAGCCATTGCTACTTGTGGTGGGCTCGAGGCAGATGATTTGTTAACACACTCTGATCAGTGTGTAACCTATTGTCTTCTGTGATCGAATCGCCATATGAATAGTTTAAATTACATTGAAAACAACGTATACATGGTCACACAATCATATTTTGTACGATTATAAATATTAAATTGTAGGTCGCAACTGTACTTTTCTCACTTCAATGCAAAGCTCGAGGGTACGCCGTACGCGTACCCTAAAATAGAATACGTTAAAATACGCACGTACCTTTCAAAAAATGCACTACGGTTATGGTACGTACCATACACGAAAATTTTGTTTATGGCTTACTCGGTGACCCATAACCTACGTGTACGTATAATCTGACGTCAATTATAGTAGGCCTATGCGTAATTCAAATCGGTATTTCCGGTCGCGTAGCAGCAAATTTAATTCGATAAATTCTTCTGTTATAATTTAATTGAATGCAACTGTTCAACCTTTTCCTTGAAGTTGGACTTTTAAGTGCTGCAGCATAACTGAACCGACTAACTGACATTAATTAGTGCATTAAGTACCAGTGCTGGCGCTAGCATCCCCCGGGTTTGAAAGGGGGCCCCAAATTTAGCTGGTCATTATGCCTATTTGTGACTGTACGTATCCGATCTGGTACATGCCTCAACTAACCATATGGCACTGCCATAGCAGACCTAATGCAAATATCATACTGATTTTGGGCGAAGTATAAAGCCATTTAAACTAACTCAGGCAATTTCGTTCACTTTCTCAAACACAACGTTAATAAATTGTATCTTATTCTAATTGCTAATTGGATGAGGCCTCAAAATAAAACCTGCGTGAGGCCCAAACATTAAAGCCTGTGTATGGTCCCAGATGTTCTTGGTATGTGTCTGATCTCAAGTTTGCAAGGGGCCTCAAATGTAGCTGGTAATTATAACTTTCATAACTGTTCAATCCTGAAACCACGCACCGAATTATGTTTTAACTCAAAGCATACAAAATAATATTACGCAAACCAATAGAGCATTATCCTGAAACCAAAGAGGAGACTTTGGGGTGTGGACAGGGGCACGGCCCACAATTTGTGGTTGGGACGGAATCCTTGTATCTCCAATATTTCAAAAATATTTCATAAGTATTGCCCATCAATAATGATCAATTTTGTTAAGATGACAGTCTATAAATGCTACCATTACAGTTGGCAAATCGGACAAATTTAAACAATGGAGAGGGGACACTCTGAAGTCCTAAACCACGACTAACAGCATTGAAAAATGAGCAATTTTTTTAAAGATGACAGCTTAAAATTCTGCCATTACAGGATGGAAATTCCAAAAAATGTAACAATTGGGAGGGGACATTTATTAAAGTCTCACACCATGTCCTTCAGCACTTATATTATGAGAAATTTTGCTGAGATGACGGCTCAAGGTATGGGGGCCTCAGTTTTTTTGGGGGGTGGCCTCAGGTACCCTAGCGCCGGCACTGTTAAGTGCAATGTATGCTCGATAAACATGGGCATACAATATAGCATTGCAGCAATTCATACGCTGTATACTTGGCTGTTATTGTTTGCTTAAATTAAATTGAACATTCTTATAACGAGCAATGATGAGGCAAACGTATTCTATTATTGTTTACGTCCCCTAAAATAGGGTACGTTAATATACGTACGTACCTTTCAAAAAATATAATACGTATGGCACGTACCCTCGAGCTTTGCTTCAATGTTTTTCTAATTTGGGATTGTTTCTAACCTTTAAAATAATAGTTTCGGGGCCCGTGACTGCTAAGATTAGTTAGTGACCCGTAATTTATCGTGTCAGTCTTTTGTATGTCCTTGCGTATTGCTGGATGCAGGATGTAGATGTCAACAGAAGAAGCGAGACAGTTTGTCCAAAAGACGACGACGTCGATGAGGCTCCATTGCTGAGCTAAGCACTTGATATTAACAATTAACGTCACGAGTTAATTCTTCCGATGCCAAGTTGCTGCTGCTGCTGCTACTCATCTGTCATTAGATGCATCCTCCTCCTCTTCGTCCTCCTCCTCCTCCTCCTCATCATCATCATCATACTCCCCTTGTTCCTCCTTCTCCTCCTCCTGTTCTTCCTCTTGTTCCTCCTTCTCCTCCTCCTGTTCTTCCTCTTGTTCCTCCTTCTCCTCCTCCTGTTCTTCCCCTTGTTCCTCCTTCTCCTCCTCCTGTTCTTCCTCTTGTTCCTCCTTCTCCTCCTCCTGTTCTTCCTCTTGTTCCTCCTTCTCCTCCTCCTGTTCTTCCTCTTGTTCCTCCTTCTCCTCCTCCTGTTCTTCCTCTTGTTCCTCCTTCTCCTCCTCCTGTTCTTCCTCTTGTTCCTTCATCTCCTCGTCCTGTTCATCCTGTTCTTCCTCTTGTTCCTTCATCTCCTCGTCCTGTTCCTCATGTTCTTCCTCTTGTTCATTCATCTCCTCCTGTTCCGCCTCTTGTTCCTCCTCCTCCTCGTCCTGTTCCTCCTGTTCCTCCTCCTGTTCCTCCTCTTGTTCCTCCTCCTCCTCCTCGTCCTGTTCCTCCTGTTCCTCCTCCTGTTCCTTCTTCTCCTCCTGGTCCTTCTTCTACTGCTGTTCCTTCCTCTCCTCATCTTCCTCCTCCTGTTCCTCCTCCTCCTCGTCCTGTTCTACCTGTTTCTCCTCCTGTTCCTTTTTCTCCTCCTGTTCCTCTTCTTGTTCCTCCACCTTCTCCTCCTCTTCCTCCTCCTCCTCCTCCTCCTCATTCTCAGCTGAGACTCACGTACGTTGTAGTCTGCCAATCAAGCGATTCTTTGACTCTTTATTTGCTAGTAAACATACATGTAGCATTGTACATGTATGCAGCACTGTATGCAGTCTCATGCATCGATTGCGAATGTAAACCATAACCACAACCACAGTTTTTATTGCTTAAAGTGACAATTGACAAAACATCTTTATTACATAATAACGGATATAGAAACTAACAAAAACAAAAGGAGAGAACCCCTAAGGGACTACTGTCCCACTGACAGGGTTTCCCAAATACAAGTTCAAATAGACATCAACAGGTTCCTTCTTCGTCCATAGAAGAAGAGTTAGTTTGCAAAACGAATTAAAATTGTCCAGTAGCTAAGGTCAATCTGAAATTTAGAAAACTCTAAAAACACAGAAAACTTCTGTAATTGATCATTATCTGACATGGGTCCATTCATTGGGAATCTATCCGATCTATCAATTAACAAGGATACTTCGAATGCTTTCTTCCGAGGTTGTCTTTATGAAGAGGGATCCTGTAAGCAGATTGGTGGACCAATAATCAATGCAGAGTCAGTCGTGGTTTTATTTTAAGAAAAATAATATTCAATCAAAGTCAACTTAATTTAAAGGAATCCATCAAATTCACATTTCTAAAATACTTTTAATCCATTAATCCAGGTCATGTGATCCGTATCGATAGGACGTAAGGCATAGTGGCATAGTGGGTCTAAATTGTCTAGCATTCGACCACAACTGTGTTTACTTGCATCTCGACAACCACAGACCTACATGTGTGCCGATGCATGGAAGATCTTGAAACCTGTCGGTGAAGCAGGGCCTGATTAACAAATGTGGGGTCCTGCTCAGTAAAATTGTGGGGTTCCAACCTGATAAAAGGACGAAAAAGACACACAAAACATGGTGTAAGCTTAGACCTAATCAACGAATCAACATTCGTCTATTATTAATTTATTAATTCCTTGCTTCTATTTTCACAACATCAAAATGCCTTTTCTGGTTCGTTTCTCGCCTCTCTTCAGTCAACATTCAACAGTCTTCGTTTTATTAATTAGTGAACGACCGACCATCAGTTCATCGTCACCTGAAACCATCGTCTGAATGTCATTGATGTCCAGAGTCCATCCGGACGACATAAACCGAATGCAGACGGATTGGATTCGACCCCAATGCCATGCAGCCCCCAGTTCCCCTTCTCCTGCTGCTGCTGCTGCTTTCGATAGATCGATGAAGAGAAGTCAGACCTAATGCTGCTGTTGCTGCTGCTGCTGCTGCTGCATCGATGAACGTTGCAGCTCAGGATTCGGATTGGATGTGATGTATGGACCACAACACATGTCTGCCTTCGATCCTCACGGGTCCAGTCATCCACCACGGCATAATATGGCTCCATATCAATGCTCCGTCCTTATCACATTGCTTCTGGCTCCGGTCACCCTTACGCCATTTACGCGAATAAGGCATCAGTCGCAACCATTCGACCAATTATTATGCACACCAATTTATATAGCGCACCATTTCCATCTGACACCAACACCAAAAAATCAGAAACTCTCCCGGTTCGTTGCCTAGCAACGAACTGTCCCTCTTTCGGTATAAATCGGAATTAGTCGTGCTCGGTATACTTGTGTTACTTGTGTGTGGAGTGGGGGGCCGTGGCGCATTGAATAACACACTGGCATGGCGATCAGCGGACTCGAGTTCGACTCCTGTATGATAGACATGCTTTGTAGGCTGCCATTAGCTCCCTTGTATTGCAGACCGTCTGTTTTGTTACTTAGTAGTAGTTAGGATGTATGATTTGTGAATTTGCGTTCTTGTGATTTGTTTTAATTGTATAACTGTACGCTGTAACCGGCTGCGGTCTGATCGTTCAATAAAGGAAATCATTATATACTTCATCATCCATAAAATCTATCGATGATCTAGAAGCACTGATTGTTGTTAGGGCGTCTATCATCTCATATGAGACTCAATCTAAAACCTAACATAACATGGCCAGCAGCTGTCTGTATAATATACATATAATATATATATATATATATAATATATATATATTACAGATTGTATGTATATATATATATATATCGTATTTCGACCTGAAATCCAAGCGACATGTCTCATCGTGTTTGCAATCTGAACGTGTCTTACAATGTCGTCTGGTCAGATTCAATCTAGGACCGAAAAGCTTCTGGAACTATGGATAGCATTGGATGTTGTTATGAGTAATTGAGTAATAGTATCAAATGAAGGTGTGGCTGTGTCCGATGGCTGGAATTGCGGAAAAGCCAATTTCGGAAAGATGATGCCGATTGTCTCAGACATCAGAGAAGAAAAATTTGCGGTTGATAAAAGAATGATTAGATCTACTGGACCTCGACTCTGGATTGAGTTCGTGGTCCGGTAAAACGATCGCTTATTTGTCCCACGTATAGTGATCCTTGTCCAATCTTTATAATAGACGTCGATCTCTTTTAAGGATCTCGGTTCTGCTTAGGGCCTGATTTCCCAAATGCGGACCAGCTGAGATGGGCATTCACTGTCTGATCATAAAACACAACATGGGAAGGAGAGGACAACGGTATGATTTGAGGATTTTCAACGGCACAGAACTCGGTGCAGATAATAATTCTTGCAGCAAAACTTTTCTCGTCGACAAACGTCGCTTTATAAGAGCCATTGCAATCCAGTTGTTTTGTTCACCTATCACAACATAAATGAATAATATATCGCTTAAAATTACGAATTTATATGAATTACTGGATGTGGGACCCGGCGTTGCCAGGGAAATTTTGAGTTTTCTGAGTTTTCTACACTACTCATCTGGGGTACCCAGCGTTGAGGGCTAAATTTCGGGTTTTCGCCAACCCTCCACCCCACCCCGCTTCCACCAAAAAAGCCAAACATGACCCGCCACTGCGGGGCGGGTGTGTGTGCTGACTGTGGGTGGTGGCCCTGATCGCTCTCTATCTCTAGCTGCAAGGTTTGAGGTGTAAAGCAGCGATACTGCGCGAATAATGAAAATAGCGAAATTTCGGCTGTTCATCCTCACGCAGACCCCCGTGGTGAGAGAGAGAGAGATTCACCAACCTCTCCACTGGGTTGTTCTGGAGGTCTATAGCTGTGAAATTGTATACAGCGTATAATTCTTGACAAACACACACATCCATATTCTCCATTCTCTGTGTTTTCTGCACTGCATGAGAGTGGCTATTAATAATTATTTTGGTTAATACAATGATTGCAGGCTGTCTGTTCTGTTAGTGGATAAGATTTTTGTGATCTGCGTTCTTGTGAATATCGTTGGTTCAACTGCATAATTGTACACTGTAACCGGTTGCGGTTTGTCAACCGGATCGTTGAATAAACGAAAAGCGAGAATGACGTCAAGACATGACGAACTCATGCGAACTGTCGTCTGCTATAATGGTGACGCTAGTTTAACGGTAAACGTGGCTTGGTGGTATATAGGCTACATGTTAACTATAGGGCCTACGCGTCGAGTCAAAACGCTCATATCTGGGTTTTTAAAGTGAATTGAGAGCTGAAAATAGTTGCGTTGAGCTAAAAAAATTTGGGTAAGAATTAATTGCAAAAACTTTCGTAAACCGACGCTCTGTCGTTTCAGAGCGTTTCTTGGGACAAAAATTATAAATACATCCGGACATAAATTCATAATTTCACACAAACAGAAAGACAAACATTGAGACTTATATTATAAGGTGAACTATGAATAAACCATTGCATTATGGAACCTTAACCTATAGTGAAGTCTTTCATGCTGATTACCTGTGAGAAAGACCTAGGCATCTGTTGGTAGAGAGTGAGCTGCTTGGTATACGAAATTTGCAAATGGCGTTGGCTGAGAAGTAGGCCTACATGTAAGATGCAAATGACAGCAGGTCAAGCAATGATTTGGTATCTCGTGTTAATTGCGTTGGGAGTTGTCCTTTACAGTCGGTTCACTGACCGAACAGAATAAAAAAAAGCGCGTCATCACCTCCTTTCCACTATACTGGACATCAGAGCTGTTCTATTGTCACTGTATTTAATGGTGTTTCCTGCCAGTGTTGCTTAAAAGACGACTGCACGAAACAAACGTATACGCAGGTCCATCAATGGTACACAGCGAAATTGTCCGCAATTGCTCTCTTCTATTTATTTAGACCGTAACCCTTGCAGCCAATGATAAATCCAATCTCCATTTCAACAGAAAATAATGGGCTCGTTCACTAATCCGTCTCGGAGAATACTCTGAACACTAACATTGAAGAAGGATAATGTCGAATGCACCGAGTAGAAACGATTCAAGTTCTTTCTTTAGTTGATGCGCATTAATTCGATTTCTCAAGCATCTCTCGACCATAGGATGGTGACGCACATGTCAGGAACTGAAGCAAAAAACTCGCATATAAACGAATGAGAGTCGATCAATGCGGCGGACACAAGTCTTTTATTAGTTAACAAGGCTTGTGTGGTTTGGTGACGAGTGGTCAACTTCTTCCAACCCATACTTGGATGTGGGATGATAGAATTTCGGAAGGAGATTGAAAAGCAGCAACATAAACTACTCAGCCACCTGTTTGAAACCCGGGAACAAAAGCAATTGATATTCAATTATTCATGATGTTGTAGATAATTATAATGATACATGCACGCATCTTCTTCTTTTCATCCGATGTAATCTCACCTTCTCCCTTCCTCTTTCCCTCCCTCTCTCCCTCTGTCTCTGTCTCTCATTCTCTCTCTTTCTCTATCTCTCTATCTCTCTCCCTCTCTCTGTCTCTCCCTCTGTCTCTGCCTCCCTTTCTCATTCTCTTTCTCTCCTCTCTGTGTTTCTGACTCTGTTTCTCTCTGTTTCTCTCTCTTTCTCTTTATCTCTCTCTGTCTGTCTCTCCCCGTCTTTTTCCCACCTAATAAATCGTCCGAATGACAGCGTAACACTGCTGCTGTTGCTAATACTGAAAATTTTAAAAACCAATAAAACTGTTAAAAACTCTGTTCAGTCAGAACTTGACGAGTTGCAGTCGTTCCATGATGAGCTCATCTGATTACCACTGGACATAGTTTAAAGAACCCGAGGGATCATAGCTACCGCATGGCAACACTATTTCGTTTTACTATATTTAATTAACAAGACGTGTATAATAATACAGAAGAGAAATATCTGACATTCTACATTTCCATTATGCAACAGGCATGTGCAATGTACAATCTACGATTTATATATAGAGGCATACACTTGAGTTCCGCACTGCAATGTCTGAGAGTATAAGATCCATCAGTAGTCGATGCTCGTTTCAAATGCATTTAGCCTCAGACCTCAGAGCATCGAGTTATGCAACGATTGTCGTAGCAACAAGTCATTTTATAGCGCCTTTGAAAGTCAGGCAAGCTTCTGTACGCTGTGCATTTGACGAAGATGATCATCAGCAATTCAGATATTCGGTTATCAATAACTAGGGTATATTGGCTATCCGAATAGTCGGGTACAGAGCGTCTGGACTACTGGATATCAAGAGTTCAGATATCTGTTGGACAAGTACAAGTACTGTCTGCAAGCATTTTTCTGTGTACTTATGTGTGCATAATGTGTACAAACTGTGCATATGTATGTAAGTGCGCATCATGTATTTGTTTATGTGCATGTGTAAAACTGTGTTCGTTCTCTGTCTGTCTCTCTCTGTCTGTGTATTTGTCTGTTTGTTTGTTTGTTTGTCTGTCTGCCTGTCTGTCTGTCTGTCTGTCTGTCTGTCTGTTTGTCCTGGTAGTTGACTTCTGATATACTGCAGTCTATGCCGACATAAGTGTGGGCTATGCATCAAGGTCACAATAACTATAACTCAATAACTCAAGCGCTGGACTGACTGTTGGTCAAATGGAAGAAATCTCAACTGACCTTCGTTTGACCTTCCTTCCTCCTCTGTTTTTAAAGAGCAATCTGACCCTAATGATTTCATCCGATCAATTAGGTTCCATCTTCGTTCCCAGGTGGCAGCACCGCAGCTAATCGACATCCGTCGCTAAGTGTCACCAGACACAACGCTGTTCTCAGCAGAACATCATTTCTCAAATCAAAACCATCTGAACGAAAAACAAATGAATTTGATCCCTTTCCTATCTATCTATCTGTCTATCTGTCTATTTGTCTGTCTATCTGTCTGTCTATCTATCTAACCAACCTTCCGCCCGTCCGTCCACTCACCCACCTACCCACCCACCCTACTGTCCATCGATCCATCCATCCACCAATCATTCATAAATAAATCAACGATGCAAGCACTTACATGATGCAAAAAAATGACGGTAACCAACAAACGCGCACTTAGACACACACACGTGGACGCGTACATAATGCACACTTACATGGAGAAATGTTGCCCATATATATATATACTAGCTGGGGTACCCGGCGTTGCCCGGGAAATTTAGGTTTCGACCCGTTCCGGCCACAACCCCACCACACCACACCCCACCACAGTCCGACCTCCACCGGTACACCACCTGAGAATTTTTTTTCGGGGAAACCCCCAAATTTCCCTCTCCCCATCCCCGCCCCACAACACGCCACCACTAACTCCGACCTCCACCAGTACGCCGCACGTGAAATTTTGGTTTTCGGGAAATTTTGGGTGGAGGAAAATTTCTCCCCAAATTCCTCCCACCTCTTTAACCCCCACCCCACAACACGCGACCACTAACCCAGATTTCCACCGGTATGCCACCCGTGAAATTTTGGTTTTCGGAAAAAAATTTGGGGGAAAATTTTACCCCCAAAAGTTTACCACCCCTCTTTCACCCCCCCTCCCACCACAACACGCGATTACTAACTCCGATTTTCACCGGTACGCCACCCGTGAAATTCGGTGTTAGAAAAACTTGGGGGAAAATTTAACCCCCCAAATTTTTCCCCACCCCTCTTTCACCCCACCCCCCACAATACGTGACCACTAACTTCGATTTTCGCCGGTATGCCACCCGTGAAATTTTTGTTTTCGGAAAATTTAGGGGGGAATATCTTCCTCCAAATTTCCCCCTTACCCCTCTTCCCCCCTCCCCACAACACTCCACCACTCACTCTGATCTCGACCGGTACGCCACTCGTGAAATTTTGGTTTTCGGTTAAAAAAAATTAGGGGGGGGGTTTTCCCACAAAATTTTCTCCCACCCCCATCCCACAACACGCGAACACTATCTCCGATTTCCACCGGTATGCCACCCGTGAAATTCGGTTTTCGGGAGAAAAAAATCCCTTAAAAAAACTCGACCCCCAACCGTGGCCCTCTACCCGCCACCCCACCCCTTCCCCCACCCACCCAATCACCCAACTCCACTCTCCACTTCCACCCCCCCACCACCACCGACCTCCACCGGTACCCTGCCCGTGAAACTTGCAAAAGCGCTGTTCTCTAAACGCTGTCGAACGGCTGCTTTTATACGTATTACGCATGAGACCCGAAAGAAAAGTGCTGTTATAAGCTTGAAAGGGCAGAGTCCAACAGGAAAAATGAGGGGTTTTGGCCCCCCACTCTGGCCCCAATGGTGGCAGAGATTCGCGAATACCTCTGTTACGCGTCCGATGCCGAGACGGACACAGTAGTGAAGGTTTGGAGTGAAAAGCTCAAAAACTGTGGAAATGCATTCCGGTTAAACAGACAGACAGACAGAATCTTCTCTTTATTTATATATATATATATATATATATATATATATATACACTTGTCCTCATGCAGGCAGGCATGCACAATTTTGCACACGCACATAAACAAATACATGGTGCGCACTTACATACATATGCACAGTTTGTACACATTATGCATACACAAGTACGCAGAAAATGATTACAGACAGTACTTGTACTTGTCCAACAGATATCTGAACTCTTGATACCCATTTGTCCAGACGCCCTGTAGCCGACTATTTATAGCCGAATACCCGAGTTATTGATAACCGAATATCCGAATTGCTAATACCCGAATACCCAAATTGTTGATACCCGAACAACCAGACTTAATCGGATATTCCAATTGCTAATACCCGAATACCCTAATTGTTGATGCCCAAATACAAGAACTATTTCTACCCGAATTGTTGATACCAGAATACCAGAACACTTGATGTGGCTAATTCATGTTTCGATCTGTCTATCTACCGTTGCTTCAATTCAGATTTTTCTCTGACTAATCATATTCCGATCTGGATTATCCATCGGTTGATCATTTGATGATTCGGATTTCACTTGATGCAATAATCATCGATTGATGATCTAATCATTACGTCAGTGGTTCTTTAGAAATCATTCAATTGCATTAGGTAGCATGCATACATGCAAATATTATACATATGATTTATATATTAATTATTTTACATAATAACACACAATCATGCATATACATGTTGCACTTACATACACGCATACATGCATGTACATGTATGTACGTACTGAAAATCATGTAAATCTGGTGTTCATAATCTGTTGACTTTCAGTGAATAAGTATTAATTATAATCTGTCGATACTTATCCATGATTTGTATCTGGTGTAAACGCAGAATGACAGAAACTTAAAACCATATATATATATAATTATGTATATATATATTATGTATATATAATTTATTATGTGTTCATGCATAGAAATTTATGTATCTGCAGCAGGGCTGCACTGGTAAATTTTTAAGTGAGTACACGCTGATCTTCGGAAAATTTCGTTCATTTTGCCGTCTGCTGAAAAATCTGACTACCTTTTTTTAGTCATCCGGCCAAAATCTCGAGAAATTTTCCCATTTTGCCGTCTGAAAAATCTGACGACTCTTATTTTATTTTATTTTTTTCTTTATTTTTTTAGTTATCCGGCCAAAAAAACCATCTTAAACAGCCGTGTGCGCCTGATTTACTAGCGTGTACGGTGTACCTTGCTTTTTTCCCGCGTACCGGTACACCCTACTTTTCGGGAGGTGAGTATACGATGTCGTTTTCCCCGGAGGTGAGTATACTCTGTATAGCCGCGTATACCCTCGTGTACAGCCCTGATCTGCAGACAATTTGATGTCTATGAATGTATCGGTCATTTTCAGATTTATAGACTTTTCCATCGTTCCATCCATCCTTCCATCCGTTTTTCCATCGACTCCATCGATCATTCCACCGGCAGTCATGTCGTCGTTCCAACTCCTCTTAGAAACGGTTGAACTGGGACCTGGCGATCTGTCCAACACCCGTTACCTTAACAACCTTTGACATAAACACGACACACAATACATCGAGGTCGCGCCTGAGCAGTACATACATGCAGCAGAATAATAATAATAAAGCATTTATCCTACTTCTTTTCGGCATATTTCCTTCCCCGCACTCTTCTCCCTGTCTACCTATGTCTCTGTCTCACAGTCTCACTTCCTGCCTATCTGCCCCTGTGCCTACTTTCCTCTCTCCATATACCTCTGTTTGCCTTCATCCCTGCCTCCGTCTGTCAATCGACCTAATTTCTTCCTACCATGCCTCTACCTACCACTGTTCCTGTCTCATTTCCTTCCCATATGTCTGCCTTCATACCTCTGCCTCTGTCTGTCTTTATCCTTACCTTCCTATCTTCCTCCCTTCCTCCCTTCTTCTCTCTAACTGTCCGTGTTCCTGTCTCCCTCCTAGCCTAACTTCCTGCCTTCCTTCATCCCTCTCTCTACCTGCATGCATTCCTGTCCCTCTCCATACCTATCTGCCTCCAACCATCTGCTACCTTCTTCTTCTCCTGTCGTCTAGACTCTAGACATTCCTCGGTTTGGTTCGATTAGTGGTCGTTCCTTGACGGACTGTTTCGTTCTGATCGTGGGCTACTATCGCCGTTGGTCTCCTTCGTCCCCAGCTCCCCTCCCTTCACTTCTCCTCCCTTCACTTCTCCTCCCTTCACTTCCCCTCCCTTCACTTCTCCGTCTCCCATTCGACTCAGACGACAGGCGACGTCGTCTTCCGCTTAAGATAAAGCAGCGCACAAGTATTTGGCAAATTACTTCTGGAATCGCTGGGCATTTATGCAGAGGCGGTCGAAGGGCAGTGGAACAGGGAGCAGGGAGGTTAAGGGAGGGGCGTTATCGCGAACCATGACCCAAGGGATGTGGGTGATACTCGAGAGAAATCTGGAAACGAATGAATTCCGTGGATTTGCGGAAGTTGCCGCCATGATGAGAAAGAGATTCAGAGACCCATCGCCAGATTGCGCTGTCGATGATGGAATCAGTATATACCTATGCCTATGCCTATGCGCATGCCTATGCCTATGCGTATGCCTATGCCTAGCCTATGTCTATGCCTATGCCTATGCCTTTGCCTATGCTTATGTCTATGCCTATGCCTATGCCTATGCCTATGCCTATGCCTATGCCTTTGCCTATGCCTATGTCTATGCCTATGCCTATGCCTTTGCCTATGCCTATGTCTATGCCTATGCCTATGCCTATGCCTTGGCGCTATATAAATTCAGAATGAACGACGTCGCCTTTGCAAGTAGCGCTGGAACAAATGTCATTTACTTTGTCTGATTTCCAATACGATCGTCTGGTCATCTGAAAAGCTTTGCGAAGTATGTTTCTCGGAAATCTATGTCAGGCTAGAGTTACAATTAAAAGAAAATGTAACGTTCATGTATAACAACTTGAGTAGCTTATAGGCCTACAAGGACTTAAGTGTATCTTCCATGGACCTGGCAACCGCCAGGTAGAACACTTTTTATTCTAATCTTCATTTTAATAGCAGCAGTTGTTGTGATTATTTTAATGTTGTTCAACAACTTGGCAAAAATTATTATTGAAGTAAAATTGTAGAATATTATTAATGCACGGCGTATATAATGTAGAAATTGATACGCAGCAGCATTGAAGCTATTATAATGTGGCGTCACCTATTCAGCTAATAGACTAATCTTTTTAAAAAATTTAGAAACATAGCACATCGATACGAGTGCCAAATTAAATTTTGATATTTTGATAAATTAAATACTTGTAGATTCTCAAAGTTTGTGTCTTGAATATCTCGAAATTGTAAAAGCGGCCGTTATTGGTTTATCCGATGAAGGCTTCACATGCAATATGTCTGTTGATTCACAGGCAATGTTGCCTGTTGATTCACATGTAATGTGTCTGTTGATTCACATGCAATGTGGCCTGTTGATTCATCGGACGATGATTCTAAAGCGATCAGAAGACATGTCATCATTTAAAGACATATCTGAAGGACACATAACATCACCAACGAAACAACCGAATTGCATTTTTCTATGACAGAAGGTTTCATCAATTTAGACGCAACAGAATTCGATCCCTGCAGGACGATAAAAAATCTGGCGCATCATAAATGTGCCTTGTATCTTCCTCGTTTTGCGTTGCTTATAAATGGCAGTCGTGATGGACTGATTGAAATGCAGAAATAGAAATTCGATTTCCGCCATCATGACAGAGAGCCGCATCCAGATGTCTGTTCTGCTGGCGCATGTTGCATATTGTGCGAAATCAAGTAGCCTAAATGAGTAAAAACATCAATTTGGATTTGGTTGTAAGTTGATGAGATGATGATGAATGAATTTTATGATTGTTGGTTAGCAATTCACTGTCTCTTATAACAAAGTGACCTCCGTCACCTCCTCCTTTATTCAAACTTTAGACTGGCACTATCAACGTGTAAGCAGTCAAGGAGTTTCAAAAATGTTGGAGGTCAAGAAAGGTAAAAGAATGCTGACCTAGCAAGGTCTCCTTTATCACCTGGACAAGAAAACTGAACAGAAGGAATTAAGGAGATATAGAGATATGGAGATGTAGAAATAATAGAGACATTGAGATGTGGAGATATGGAGACTTTTTGAACGCATACTTGTAAAGGTGACTGTGAAGCAGCAAATGGTTAGATAGTAACGTTGACATATCAACATTCACATATTTTCCACATGCAACATCATTTTTAGAGTTCGTGATGATTTTAAAGTTCAAACTGCAGGATCTGTAGGATTAGACAATGAGATTGTTTGGTGCGACTTCTATTCTATTTAAGTTTCGAGTGTGCTGGACGATGATAATGATAGCAATGATAGAAGGACGACTAAAATGATGATGAAAACGATTATCATCATTATGAAGATAAAGATCAAGACCATGATCATTTGATAGTGATAATGGTGATGATGAAGGTGGCGGTGATGATGATGATGATGATGATGACGATGATGATGATGATGATGATGATGATGATGATGATGATGATGATGATGATGATGATGATGATGATGCTACTGCTGATGATGATGATGACGATGCAGCTGATGATGCCGATTATGATGACTATGATGATAGCGATGATAGTGGTGATGAATGATGATGCATTCATTATGGCATACGATTTTTGTAGTCAGCCTGGTGTCAGTCATAACGGAGAGCCAGGTGTATGTCCTTGACGGTGGTGACTCTCTCGTCCTTGAGTGCTTCTTCCAGGCTGACCTCTACAACATGTTCGACTATCCTTTGCTCTGGCGAAAAGTGCAACGGACGGAAGAGACGCAGGTCAACATCATGGGCAACGTCAACCAACCGTTCCTGGCAACCGGTCGATACGATGTTGACTTCGTCGTCTCCGCTCCTATCTACAAGCTCAGGCTTTATATCACAGGTCAACAGATTCACTGGACAACTGACTTAAGCTGATTTACCGACTACTGTCTAACTTAGTGAGAAACTGACCTACTGACTGATTGTCTGCTGGCTGGCAGACTGACTGACTGACTGACTGACTGACAGACTGCCTGGCTGACTGACTGATTGACTGACTGACTGACTGACTGCCTGGCTGACTGACTGATTGACTGACTGACTAAATGACTTGCTGGCCGGCTGGCTGACCGAATAATTGACCGACTTCTTATCTACATGCAGTTACTAATCGTTTGTAAATGATTCCATGATCCTAGATTGTTAATTTCTCAACCAATTATGACGGATTTTCTACCTTGATTTCGACCTCTACAGATAACAATAAAATAATGTATGGCATCCTTGCCCTGATTTTTGTATTTCATCATCTAATATTATTATGTCCCTGTCCATTGTGTCCAACATCATACGAGCATGATCCATAGAAGCACAATCGATTGCAGTATGATCTTTATTCAGAAATTCAAACTACTCACCAAACGACGCACAACGAATCAAATTTATCCCGATGCTACAGTATATAATATATATACGTGTTCATGTATATACAGTAGGCACCGATCAATGCATTATTCATATAAGGACAGATAAACAGATAAATATGCAGATACATTTTTAATGGTATACACATAAACATGGCATATAATGGTCATATGCATATAATGGTCATTTGATACGAATACTTCATCTCATGCAATCTGTCAGTTATTGTGCGCCTTAATCTAGCACGCAAACTGAACATCTCTCCATAATATCTTGTGAATTATTAATGTCCTTACATCACGCGATTTGTCGCTTAGCCTAAAGTGAGCACAAACGTTGAGACGGACATTTCACTAACATTCCTAAACCTCGTCTTATGGGGTTGCTGCAGCCTGCAGTGCAAAGTGAGGTACGTCCGTGGGAATATTACATGTTAAGGATCTAAATGCACGAAGCTTCAACTATAGGCTACTGCATGGATAGTTACACTGGAATATTCCTTGTTTATTCTTACCATGGTCGGTCGAGTTCGTCCAAGAGACGCAGTATTTGCAGCATTTGCAGAGCTGTGGCATTAACGCAGAGAAACAGTCAGAAGATAAGAAGCTAAACAGTATACAGTGACGAAGACAACAGGAAAGATGTTGTCTTTTTCTTGCTCAGAGGTTTGTCAAGGAGCGCATCGCCGACGATAGAACGCAAGCTATTCCGCTCTGACGAATTCTGATTCGCTGAACATAATAATCTGAGCTTTCATTACAGCTAATGGACATTAGTTAAGTGAACTGCGAAGAAGAGAAAGATCGCCTACAGTCACGAGCGTGTGTTTCAATCCATTAGACGTTTCGTCGTAGCATCTGAGAGAAAAATGCCTTTGAACGAAAGATTTTGTCGTGTCTCTTTGAGGATTCTCTTCCAACCATTCTACTCCTTCATCAGATATCAATAGATGTACTTAGAAGTAAAGCCTTAAAGTAATAGTTCCATTACTAGTGAATATAATATTGTGTTTACGAATCAGCAGAAATACCCGAAGGCCAAGGATTACGACAGCACCTAAGAATGGACCAAAACTTCAACAGCTTTTACTGAAAATAATAGTATTACCATATTTTATTCGCTATGCGTCTTTACGACAAAGAATCTCATCACGGACTTCGATTGCCTGTGGCCACCTTTTAGAATATTGTGGACAGAAGCAAGAGTGGCTGCGTGATGTTTTACGTGCACCGATGAATGTGGTCCTAGAACCAGTACGGATCGAACACAGACCGGTGCAAAAAGTGCTTAGTGCTTTTTGTGGAGGACCAGGCAGATGAAAACAACTTTGCCTGCAACATAATATTATTCTTGGTAAATACAGTGATGTGTAATTAAATAGGTGTTGAGTCACTGGATAAGGGGAATCAGATATAAAGCAATGTTAAATTGTTGATCTGGCTAATCATTGGATTGACAGTTTGACACCCCATCAGTAAATCCAATTGTACACGGTCTGATAAAAATGATTGCAAAAAGCTACAGAACAAGATGAGTTTACTAAAGTATGTAAGCCTAGTTCCAGTTAAGTAAATCAGACAAGGTAACTCAAAACAATTCAGTTCTTTTACAAAGACACAGCTGTGACGACAAAAGACTTGACAAAGGCACCTCTTCCAGATAATGCAACTGTTCTGAAGCATTCAGTTCCTGTGGACCGATCATTGTTTCGGCTGCTTTATCACAGACCGATGTTTTCAGTATCAGCCTACATAAAATGACGTGTTGTATTGTTGTTTAAATTTTATAAAATTTTCTTTTATAAATTTTAAATTATATTTTATAAAATATGAAGCAACCATAGCTTACTGTTGCATGCTTAAGTAAGTTTTTATATTAATGTCGTTTCAAGTTAGCACATAAAAAATTGCCTGCAGTAGGCCTATTCTACTGTGCATGGGTCTAAAAAAAAATTAATTTAAATTATTACTGAAATCCGGGTATCGTTCCGTAGACAGGTCTGCAACCAATCACGCATCGGGAATGGGCCACGGATTACACTGACCACAGTCCGAGTAGCAATGCTCTAAGGAATTCATCCTTCCATCCAACTCGTTCTTGTTCCCAGTCATTCATTCTCTTCCTCCTCTTCCTCTTCCTCGGGGTCTTCTCTTGACCCCATAACCTCTTAAGCTTTCCACTCCATGTTACAGTTATCTGCTTAAGAATTCCTTTCCCTAAGCATCCGCTTCTCCTTCTCTTTCAAATCTCTCTCGTTCTAAACGAGATTTTTCGTAGCAGCTTCTCAGCCTTCCTCTCCCTTTTCTACCTTTTCTCCCTTTTCTACCTTTTCTCCCTTTTCTCACATTTCTCACTTTTCTTGCTTTTCTTACAATTTCTCAGTTGCTCCCACATCATCAACGCCCACCAAGAACCCTCCTTCCTTCTCTTCCTCCTCCTCCTCCTCTTCCTCTTCCTCCTCTTCCTCTTCCTCGGGGTCTTCTCTTGAACCCATAACCTCTTAAGCTTTCCACTCCATATTACAGTTATCTGCTTAAGAATTCCTTTCCCTAAGCATCCGCTTCTCCTTCTCTTTCAAATCTCTCTCTCTTTCAAATCTCTCTCGTTCTAAACGAGATTTTTCGTAGCAGCTTCTCAGCCTTCCTCTCCCTTCTCCCTTCTCCATATTCTCTTCAGACTTGAGCACGAATTTCTTTGCCTGCTATCTCTGACACGACCAGGACTTTTTTAACGTGCAGTTGTACACAAAATGTGCAGTTCTAACTGGATTTGTGCAGCTGTAGAAAGATGTAGAACCACTTCTGTGCAGCTAAAACTTGTTGAAAAAGGTCATTTTCTTCCGATTGGGAGTAATTTACCATGGAGGATGGGAAAGAAAAGAAGGGGTTGTGCAGTTCTGAAAATTCCTTAAAAACAGCCCTGGACACGACGACATGATCCGTTACGCTCAGAATTTAAGTAGCGCCTAAAAATGCTGGAGTTTAAGAAGACGATTTCAAAACATTGTTGCGTCAATGCACATACTACCTTTAAAGCTTCTCTGCCTTTATCATCATTACTTATTGCCTGTTACCTGTCGCATGACAATGAGATTATGTCGATGATGATTTGCTTCTTTGCTGTGTTCAGGTGTCACTCAAGAGGATAGTGGTAATTACACGTGCGAAGTGCGAGGTCCTCACTCCGTTATACGTGGCCAAGTGACACACTTTGTTCTCGTCAGAGGTAACAAAAAATCATTTCTCCATTTCCTTAGACACATCAGAAAACCCGGTCGTCTACTCCAGCGACAAATCTGTCAACCTCCATGGTTTCCTTTAGATGGTCGGACATTTCAGGCGACAAATGGACAGATCTAAAAAAAACGGAGCAGCCTATCAGCTCATTTTTCTTTTGTTGTTAGACAGAAGTAGGCAAGTAAGCTGATTACGAGACATAGACGGACCATGGTAGCCAATGAATACTAATAACGATGCCTGACAAACAGTGTGATGGATGGGAGCAGAGTTTAATTAAATGACACATAATTCGTCTAAATATCTTGGAAATGATCTTTGCTGTGAAATTGTGCTGTAATGATATGAAACTGTGGGTGATGACGGTGATGATAATAACAACTAAATAATAATAATAATAATAATAATAATAATAATAATAATAATAATAATAATAATAATAATAATAATAATAATTAATAATAATAATAATAATAATAATAATAATAATAATAATAAACAACGACGACGATGATGATTGCCGTACAATATAGAAATCCTCTTGAATGATAACTGGTCGCAACATGTATGCAGTCCCTTTACAAAATCACGGTAAATACGACATATTGCTTCACAACATCCCATTAGAGAAATGATAAGATAAGAATAAGAATATTCTTTAATATACCAATTGCTATCCGCATTTTGGTGTACATACAAAGTATAAAAAACAACCGTACATAATTTCTATATCCAATCAATGTCAAAGTGTTTTAGAATCTATAGATAATTGAATGTTTGTGTGGAACCAGCGTTGCACGTTACAGTACTGTGTTGCTTGTGACGCCTTACTCTAAATACCATCTCGGTCCATCTGCAGTAACTTTTGAGGTAAATTTTAGGCACAATAAATTTCTTTTTACTCAACAGAAACTGATTTATTTTGTAGACAACGATAGTGCACAAAATTTAGTTGCTTAGCGCTACTTTTAAATCGTGTCGTTCAGTCCGATTATGGTGCAATAAATATATCATTCATTGTGTTTTATCATACACTTCCCAATTCTTTGGTTTCATCTGAATTAAAGTGACCGGGACATTTTCTTGCTTGGCTATTTTAATGGACTATATTCTTTTATTTGGAAATTTCAAAGTTTAATTTTATAAAACGGAGATGAAGATTCAAATTTATATTTACATAATTATTATTTATTGTACAATGGGTATTCAAAATATACTTACATGTAGTTACTAGTTAGGCCAACTTTCTCAAACAAATTACTCAAACTGAACTTGATCGGAGTATTGCACAGTTTGCATAATTAATTATTATTATAATTATTACTATTATTATTGTTATTATTATAATTATTATTATAATTATTATTATTATTATAATTATTATTATTATTATTATTATTATTATTATTATTATTATTATTATTATTATTATTATTCGTTGCAGCTTCAATCGAAAGCGTCGTCATAGCAGACGATCGAAACGGAACCGGAAGCGGCGTCAACGTCTCCAGACCGGAAATCAGCGTCATCGAGAACATCCGGTCGGTCGTGCGTTGCATCGTACGCGGCGGATATCCGCCTCCGAAGATAGAGATCTTCCTGAACGAGCGAGATCTAACGAGGGACTTCGACGTCCTCAGCTGGACCAACATCACCGGAACCCGAGGTCTTCGGCTGTTGAGTCATCGCTTGGAAGCCATCGCGTCTGCGTTCGTCGTTCAAGCGACGGATCACATGGCGACGCTGAGATGTGTCGCCAGTGTTCCTGGTCTGAAGAGAGTCGTCTCCCATGTGCGGATCAATGTATCATGTGAGTATACATGTGTACGGATCAATGTATCATGTGAGTATACATGTGTACGGATCAGTGTATGATGTGAGTACATGTGTACGGATCAATGTATCATGTGAGTACATGTGTACGGATCAATGTATCATGTGAGTACATGTGTACGGATCAATGTATCATGTGAGTGCATGTGTACGGATCAATGTATCATGTGAGTACATGTGTACGGATCAATGTATCATGTGAGTATACATGTGTACGGATCAATGTATCATGTGAGTACGTGTGTACAGATCAATGTATCATGTGAGTACATGTGTACAGATCAATGTATCATGTGAGTATACTTGTGTACGGATCAATGTATCATGTGAGTACATGTGTACGGATCAGTGTATCATGTGAGTACATGTGTACGGATCAGTGTATCATGTGAGTACATGTGTACGGATCAGTGTATCATGTGAGTACATGTGTACAGATCAATGTATCATGTGAGTATACATGTGTACGGATCAATGTATCATGTGAGTACATGTGTACAGATCAATGTATCATGTGAGTACATGTGTACAGATCAATGTATCATGTGAGTATACATGTGTACAGATCAATGTATCATGTGAGTACATGTGTACGGATCAGTGTATCATGTGAGTACATGTGTACGGATCAGTGTATGATGTGAGTACATGTGTACGGATCAGTGTATCATGTGAGTACATGTGTACGGATCAATGTATCATGTAAGTATACATGTGTACGGATCAATGTATCATGTGAGTACGTGTGTACAGATCAATGTATCATGTGAGTACATGTGTACGGATAAGTGTATCATGTGAGTACATGTGTACGGATCAGTGTATCATGTGAGTACATGTGTACGGATCAATGTATCATGTGAGTATACATGTGTACGGATCAATGTATCGTGTGAGTACGTGTGTACAGATCAATGTATCATGTGAGTGCATGTGTACAGATCAATGTATCATGTGAGTATACATGTGTACGGATCAATGTATTATGTGAGTACATGTGTACGGATAAGTGTATCATGTGAGTACATGTGTACGGATCAGTGTATCATGTGAGTACATGTGTACGGATCAATGTATCATGTGAGTACATGTGTACGGATCAGTGTATCATGTGAGTACATGTGTACGGATCAGTGTATCATGTGAGTACATGTGTACGGATCAATGTATCATGTGAGTATACATGTGTACGGATCAATGTATCATGTGAGTATACTTGTGTACGGATCAATGTATCATGTGAGTACATGTGTACGGATCAGTGTATCATTTGAGTACATGTGTACGGATCAGTGTATCATGTGAGTACATGTGTACGGATAAATGTATCATGTGAGTACGTGTGTACAGATCAATGTATCATGTGAGTACATGTGTACAGATCAATGTATCATGTGAGTATACATGTGTACGGATCAATGTATCATGTGAGTATATATGTGTACGGATCAATGTATCATGTGAGTACATGTGTACGGATCAGTGTATCATGTGAGTACATGTGTACGGATCAATGTATCATGTGAGTACATGTGTACGGATCAATGTATCATGTTAATACATGTGTACGTATCAATGTATCGTTTGAGTACATGTGTACGGATCAGTGTATCATGTGAGTATACATGTGTACGGATCAATGTATCATGTGAGTACATGTGTACGGATCAATGTATCATGTGAGCAAATGTGTACGGATCAATGTACCGTGTGGGTACATGTGTACGGATCAATGTATCATGTGAGTATACATGTGTACGGATCAATGTATCATGTGAGTACATGTGTACGTATCAATGTATCATGTGAGTACATGTGTACGGATCAATGTATCATGTGAGTACATGAGCGACTTCTAAGTATATAGGCTATATTATTGAGGATTTCTTTTCTACGATTAAGACATGAACGTAGCCAGGATGTCATTTGCGGGTGGGGGGGTGGGCGGTGGACCTTGACCAAGCCCGCAAGAAATCGAATCAACGGACTATAAGGGGTTTGGAAGGATGATTCAACCTATTGTTAAATGTCACATAAAAATAAGAGCTTCAAAATGAATCCTCTTAGTAAGTAAATGTTAGTCCTTTCATAATGATTGTGTTAGTAGCGTGATTTGATTGTTTTACCGAATGCATTATATCTTGGTTGCATTATTTTATTTCGGGGTGGTGGTGTACAAACACCTAAAACACCTCCATCTATGGCATTGGATTAATATAATAGGATTAAGATAACTCTAGCTGATCATCGGTCCATCGCCACTTTCAATCACCATCATCATCATCATTATCATCAAATAAATAATCAGGCTAAGTGGAATTATTTAGAGACCTTCAGTCAAATTACACGAGAGTTGATGGTTGACCTAACAAGGTGAATACAGGAGGCAGTGTATTGTCTATCTATTTTCATACTATTTCGAATTTGATAGAAAGAAAATGCTATTTAAATTAAGATTCACTTGCCTTTTGCTTAAATTGTCATGAAAATCAAATTGCATAGTTCAACGAAATCATAATAAAGTGAAGGCCGTGGTTAGGCTAGTGGTCAATAATGTGATTCGTAACACCAATAAAAGACCGTAATTATTATTACACGCAATTCATTGTAATTATTTATAGTATAGGTCTAATTGCCATAATATAATCTTGTACAATTAGGTCGGAACTTCGTTGATGACTGTCGTTTAAAAAATCGCCCGGCTTTAACTTTCATGGAGAAAGAATGAGAAGTCCACTGAATGTGCTTAAGAGTCATCTATTCAATACGTTATACTCTTGCAGAAGTGGCCTTCGTTCCGTATTAGTTAGTACAGTTCGATCCAAGGTTTTGAATCTTGGTTGTCGTGATTTGGAAGCAAAAAAGAGACAACCGGTTGTTGTCGGTTATGTTGTTGTTGTTGTTGTTGTTGTTGTTGTCTGCAGTTGCTCCGAAGATCACGTGCTTTTCGACGCGAGCCTCGCTTTGGGAGCAGAACATCAACCTGCGATGCGAGATTCGATCGAATCCGAGAGTTATTGCCTTATTCTGGATAATCGACGCCAATGGAACAACATTGGCCGAAGGAGAAGTCATCGACGAACGATGGATCCTTGTTGCTGTGCGTCTACCACTCTATCTGTCTCTCTGTCTCTCTATCTCTCTATTTCTCTGTCTCTCTGTCTCTCTATTTCTCTGTCTCTCTGTCTCTCTATTTCTCTGTCTCTCTGTCTCTCTATGTCTTTCTCTGTTTCTGTCTCTATATCTGTTTATATCTCTGTCTTTCTGTCTTTCTCTGTCTCTCTGTCTCTCTGTTTCTCTATTTTTTCTCTGTCTCTATCTCTCTGTTTCTTTCTCTTCTCTCTCTCCCTCGCTTTCTCTCTGCTTCTATCTTTTTCTGTATGTATTTTTCTTTCTATCTCTACCTTTTGTTATCACATACACAGACTCACACGCACAGAATATCTGTTTATTGTTTATATCTCTGTCTCTCTGTCATTCTCTGTCTCTGTCTCTCTATATCTCTTTTTTGCACACGCTCATACACACGCATACAAACGCGCCACATTCTAACCTATTGCAGTCTAAATCAACTTAAAATGTAATGAATGCGGTTTAGAATAACGCGTCATTTGTATATAGCCAATCTAGGAACTCCTTGACATCGCCTTCGATAACTGATCACTAGTCTGTTGTTACTAATCCACCATGGAATCAAACTTGCGTTTACACCTTTTGCTGGTATGAACGCTGAGAGTGAAACGAAGGATGTTCTGTTTGAGCTTCTTGGCATAAGATTCACTGGAAACCTGTTCAGAATATCGTCAGCTGATACTAAGCTTGTTTAAGTGATTAAGCTTTTTCTATTAAAGTATTCGATGGTGTTTCAGTGTGAAAGATCAAACAACGACCCTTCTAACGCCACTGATCGCATTCAATGCAAAATGATGTGAAATTATTCTAAATTATGTGCAGCAGAATATTAACGTGACGCTGACAAAGTTTCAAATGAAATTACATGTCAATGACAATTACATGACATTACATGTCAATGACAAGTACATGACATTACATGTCAATGACAATAACATGACATTACATGTTAATGACAATTACATGACATTACATGTCAATGACAATTACATGACATTACATGTCAATGACAAGTAGGCCTACATGACATTGCATGTCAATGACAATAACATGACATTACATGTTAATGACAATTACATGACATTACATGTCAATGACAATTACATGACGTTAACATTTGAACTGATATACCCAAAAAAGATGGTTCATCCTTCAATTCTAGTTCGTTTGGAAGTATGTATGTGTGAAGGTCAGAACCTCGATGTTAGCTGAGCTTTATTACTTTCTGGAGAAATGTCTCTTCTCAATGAGCATCACCGGCCTTTGTAATCTGCAGGCGAATGCAGCGCCATAAGACGCACTTAGAGAACATCTGCTAAGTGAGTAGAGCCGTAGATGTATAAATTTATAAGGATATGCATGCATATGTATTATGTCCATTCATACTTACCATACATGCACACATGCTTGCAATTATTTAAAGATCTATTATATATTACGTATAGAGTTTAGACACTTCTATGTACATGTGTATATAAATTATACAATGCATGCGAAAAGCTCTTCAAGTGACATTTCATGCACTTACGTGACCTACATCGTCACTCTCAATATCACAGCGTCGTCATCATCATCGTCATCATCATCATCATCATGGTTGTCATCATCATCAGTTAATCATCATCATCATCATCAAAACCATCAGCAGCAGCAGCGACAACAACAACAGTAGCAACACCAACAACGACAGCAGCAAAATGTCCGAATGTACGTGTATGCGTGTTGCGTCCACATTGGTACTGCGTATTAAGTCCACTGGGTCCAACAGCAGATCCTTGTGAGACAGACAGAGAGAGACAGGCAGACAGATGGATATATAGACAGTAGCAGACAGAATGAGACAGGCAGACATATATAAATTATATATATGTATAGATCTATATTTAGAGAGAGAGAGAGAGAGAGAGAGAGAGAGAGAGAGAGAGAGAGAGAGAGAGAGAGAGAGGGAGGGAGAGGGAGAGAGAGAGAGAGAGAGAGAGAGACTATGTCGTCTGTCGAACGACCATTCTTCCTCTAGCGGTCGTTTAATGCTCCTGGTCCGATATACCAACAATAGTGATTCTTATATATATATATACATATATATATATATATATTTAGATGGCATGTATGTATCATATATCAGCGCAGATTTGTTGCGGTCGCTCATCGTGTGCAACATGCCATGTGATATTTATTCAGCACCTCAAAATAGTGCTGCATGGGTAGCGATCTGAAGTGAAGCACAACACATATTGCACAGTTCAATGACTGAAACGCTGTAAATTCATAGACTCTGGAACTAAGAAAGTTGCAGGATGTGCCTCATAAAAGATTAATCAATATTGTCCTGATTGTTAGCATTCTATGCAACGCATGCATGTGTACTTTTGTGTAGCATAGAGTTCGTTTGCATCTTGTGTATGCAGTCATGTATGTACATTGTACAGGGTTGGCACACAAAAAACCGTGTCAATATCTTGGCCAGAAGTAAGAATTTTTTAATGAAATGTTACAGGCTTAAAGGTAATATTACGCATTATGGCCTAATTTCACCAAAATATTTCATCCTATGCGGATGACCTGCAAGCGTATTTGCATTGTCTTGCGCCAGCAGCCCTATCCACTGTTAGGGTCATGAGCCGGACAATGGAGGCTTTGGAGGCCTGGTTGTCCTATAATCGCCTTCGGCTAAACTCTACCAAAACTCAATTTATTTGGTTTGGCACACGCCAACAGCTCGCTAAAATTGACCTGGAGGTTCTTGCTCGAGAGTTCCCTCACTTTACCTTCTCTTCCTCTGTCCGGGATCTTGGAGTCACACTGGACCAAGAACTTACTTTTACGCGGCATATCAACCTGCTATGCCGCAGTTGCTACTACCAATTGCGTCAGCTTAGAGTGGTGCTCCGCTCCTTAACCTTCAATGCTGCCTTAACGCTAGTCCATTCTTTTGTCGTCTCTCGTCTGGACTACTGCAGCGCCCTCTATGTGGGTCTTCCGGTGACTCGGGTTGGGTGCTTGGATCGGGTCTTGCGCTCTGCGGCACGCCTTGTTGGTCGCATCCCAAGATTCGGTCATGTTACTGACTATATGCGGGATGTCTTGCATTGGCTCCCTTTTTCACAAAGGATCACTTACCGGATATCTTCCTTGGTTTGGCTCTGTCTCGCGGGTGTGGCCCCTGTCTATTTGCAGGAGCTCTGTTGCTCCACCCTGAACGTCCAGCGCCGTGGCTCTCTCCGCTCTTCTAAACAGGCTCAGCTTCTTGTCCCCCGATCACGCACTTCTATTACACAGAACCGTGCCTTTTCTGTCGTTGGCCCTGCAACCTGGAATGGGCTCCCTGTGGAACTACGTCTTGTGCCTAGAGCCTTTGAGACTACGTTCTACTCTGCTCTTAAAACTATTCTTTTTAACCGTGGTTGGGTCGGGAGCGCTTCTGAGTAGATACTCTTGAAGAAGCGCTATATAAGTGTTTGAAATGAATGAATGAATGAATGAAACAGAGCAAAAGCTAGTTTATATCACTTCTAGTGAGTTCATCTACTTGTTATCACTTTTGTCCTGCTTGAATTTCCTTGGAAAAATTTGGCTATTGTACGTAAATATGAATTCCTTTAAGACCGGACAATTAAATTTTGATATAAAAATTCGTACTTCTGATCAAGATATTGGCCAAAAACCTTGGGCTACTTTTTGGCCCACCCTGAACATTACTCGGCTCTATTGATCCATTTGCATAGAGACAGTTCTCGAACCATTTCCGGTCTGCAAACAATGCTTTCAGGATCGCAAATCCTTGCCTAAAGGTACGGCCGCTACACAATTTGAGAATAAAAGTTCAAATTTGCCATTTTAAGGCTACTAAACTTTGTGTGAAGTTCATGACTGATAATGATGAAAAATAAGGTTTTAAACCTAATTCACTGCATATATGCTGAAAATGCTCCATCAAAGATCAGCTTTCAGTTTGCAAGAAGATTCTGTGAACAACTCAGTCTAGCTCCCCTTAAAATCGCTTTCCCGTTTAGTTTGATGCTTGTGGTTCTCTGGTGAACCAATTGCTGGAGAATATTGTAACTGACTCGCCATTTAAAAGGCTTTGACACCCCTTGCATGACCCAACTCTGCCAGTGTCAATTTCAAGCATGGATAAAGGAGGAGAGCGACACTAATCATCTTTGATATATAACAATGTCGTTAAACAGCAACAAGCTTGCATGACCCTATAGTATATAAGGTATCTTAAAATGAGGCTCTCATACGAGATTATAAGTTTAGAACGGAAACAGCAAGAAATGTAGACTTTCCAGTGTCTGACCAAAGATAAATCACTTACATGTAGTAGCCACAAATATTTCTGAATATTCAACGGTCGCTTTAATTGATTCTTTAATTTGAGTGAAAAATGGTGAAATGTCAAATGGCGACTTAAATCACAGAGGCAATATAATACAAATAAATTTCATTTCTAATATATATTATTTCAATAATTTTAATCTTGTCCATTCACCGCATAATTTAATCTAATCTAAACCAGAGACTTTAACGATGATTATGTGGGCACGGGCCACAATAGCGCTTCAAGGTAAAATACATTGTGCGACAGACAGAGTATATATATATAGATCTTTGTTCATCTCTGTCATCATGTATGTATGTGTGTGTACATGTATGTATATGTATGTATGTGCAATTTCATGTGTATGTATTGCTGTATGTGTATGTGTATGTATTCATGTGTATTAGATCTATGTGTAAGTATGTATGTATGTATGTATGTATGTATGTATGTATGTATGTATGTATGTATATGTATATGTATGTATGTATGTATGTATGTATGTAGGATCGAACGGATCGAGTGGTCGAGACGCAGCTGTTCCTGCATCGAATAGAACCATCCAGCTTCCGCAAGTACACTCTCGTTGCTGAGAACAGCGTTGCCATAGCGACCGCAGAAGCTGAACTCGTTCGAAGTTAGTAATTTCATGATTCTTCGACTTGTTTCGTGAGTTTTAGGATGGCACACGAAGTCACAAGGACAATGAAAGTCAAGACAATAGGTCAATATGAAGAACAAGACAAATACATGCATGTATGTACACAAGGGCAATCATACGCATGCATACATACATAATACTAATTCCCTTAGATGTCAACGAATAAAACGTGGTGACAACTTTCTGCAAGTCGATAAACTGCTGGAAATTTGCGGTTTAGCAAAAGACCCACCGAGAGTTATTTGACGGCTATAGCTAGTAAAACAATGTTCAGCTAAAGACAAAACGCAGTTGCAATAATAAAGTCTGCACGCTGCTGATTGCACCGTGTGCTATGATCGGGTGGTAGACTCTGCATCTGCAGAGGTCATTCACATGTATTGCCCACCATGGATCTGTTTCCGTCCAGAACGACACACAAACTGCGAACAATAGACCCTTGGTTCAAGTAAAAAATCGTGATGTAATTAAATGAATCTGTGAACAATAAGAGCCACTCTGAAAGGACGTGCAATCTCTCACGTTCTTTTGACTTAAAAATTTATCTCTTTTTTTAACCAAACATTTCTTTCCTTGGTTTCAACGCCGTCGTCTGTTTTTATGTTACTTGCATGATCTGCAAATGTTTTCAGGCGTCCTCAGTCGAGCCATCGACCCGAACAACATGAACATGAGCAACAGAGGTCGAGGAGGAGGAGGGGGAGGCGGAGGTGGAGGAGGAGGGAGAGGAGAAGAGGAGGGAGAACGGGAGGGAGGAGAAGGAGGACAAGGGATGCACAGTGAGAAGGTGAGGGCTTACGTTCGAAGTTCAACGGATTCGTCCTTCATTCGATGGCGCTCCTCATCATCATCATGTGCGCTGGTTGTCACGTGGTCAGTCGTCTGCTGGTCAATCACTTGACCGATCCTCCTTTCAGCGGGAAAAACCACTCAACGCGTCCAATAAAACTCACCACAAAGCGATGATGTCATCCGGATCGCGGAAGAGAGAGAGAGGAAGTCTTTTGCCAACGCTAATTTCTTTGTGCTTGTGATTAAAAGATTCTATTGACCAACCATCGCTGACCGACCAGCGCCTTTCGTGACTTTTGCCTCATAATATAAATAGGTCTACTGAAACAATCACAGTACCTGACGCAAGCGAAATCGGATGAGGTAGACAGACTATACATGACGAGTGAAGGCAATTAGTTTTTATTTTGTTTTGATTGTCTCATTCTCACGCATTGTTCGTAATTATTGTGCGAAGGTTGCAAAGATTTACAATAATTGTAACAGAGTCTGATGTCTGTGACGAACAGATGTTGATATGTGCCTAGAAGTGAATGGGAAGTTATTACGCGTGGCCTACACAGCCCTACAGTTGTATAAATGCTGTAATATCGGTCTATCAATTTTCAATATTATGAAGGAGCATTAACGTCTGTAGAAATGACGCATGATATTAAGCAACAAAACTCACAGGGCAATTGTATTAGCTTTCAACATCGGTGAATCCTACAATAATGGTGCACTGTGTAAAGATCGAGCCACGAAGAAATTGATGCGAAATTCTCGTGAAACAGGGTATTGCTTATGTATGATGATTATTTTTAGTTCGATGACCTTGGAGAGAATATCAGTAGCTAGTTAACCTAGCATTGCTAGACTGTATAATATAGACTAAGCTGGTGTCTTGCTACACTGCGTCTGTGCGGTATAATTCGTGTGGTCTGTTATCCGACGACGGAGGGTTCTAGTCTGGACACGATGTAACGACCCTGAAGTTATCACCGCACCTGTAATTTTCCTCAGTTATAGCATGGTTAATGGTGTATGTTGAGAAGTAGGCCTACATGGCATTGGCAATTTCCACGACCATAATAATAATCGCACGGAGTTTGCTGTCAACGGAATATGGCGAACCTTGGAGTATCAAATGAACGCCTCATATATAATTTGACAAAAACTTTGCTCGGATTTCTTTCTCAAAAGACGACAACTAAAATTAGAAAACTTCATTCGAAATGAATAAAAGGATGGTGAGGAAGCAATCAGCAGATCACTGAAACATCTTTGGAAATTTAATCTCCAGTCAGAAGATGGCGCAATCAGCGCAGCTTTTTTCTGTCGCAATTAGTCTGAAGTAAACGATCGTTAGGCAGTCTTTCGAAGACTCACCATAGCAAGACCATTGACCATACATACATACATACATACATACATACATACATACATACATACATACATACATACATACATACATACATACATACATACATACATACATACATACATACATACATACATACATACATACATACATGCATGTACATACATACATGCATACATACACATGCATACACATGCATACATACATACATACATACATACATACATACATACATACATACATACATACATACATACATACATACATACATACATACATACATACATACATGCATGTACATACATACATGCATACATACACATGCATACACATACATACATACATACACATACATACATACATACATACATACATACATACATACATACAAACATACATACATACATACATACATACATACATACATACATACATACATACATACATACATACATACATACATACATACATACATACATACATACACATGCATACACATACATACATACATACATACATACATACATACATACATACATACATACATACATACATACATACATACATACATACATACATACATACATACATACATGCATGTACATACATACATGCATACATACACATGCATACACATACATACATACATACACATACATACATACATACATACATACATACATACATACATACATACATACATACATACATACATACACATGCATACACATACATACATACATACATACATACATACATACATACATACATACATACATACATACATACATACATACATGCATGTACATACATACATGCATACATACACATGCATACACATACATACATACATACACATACATACATACATACATACATACATACATACATACATACATACATGCATGTACATACATACATGCATACATACATACATACATACATACCTACATACATACATACATGTACATACATACATGCATACATACATACATGGGCGGAGACCTTGGGGGGGAGGGAGACGGTCCCCCCCAATGGAGGTGTTGGGGGGACGGTCCATGCATTTGTCCCCCCCCCCAATCGTTGAGCGTCAAGACTAAAAAAAGGTCATCAACTTTTTTTGGCGGCGAAAATAGAAATTTTTTCGAGATTTCGCCGGTCGTCAAAAATTTTTGCCGGAAAAAATGGAAATTTTTCTGCGACACTCAGCCATTCGTCCATCAGAAAATTTCGCGTCTTTCCGTCCCCCCAAGTCTCGGCCCAGGTCTCCGCCTATGCATGCATACATTATACATACATACATATAATACATACATACATACATACATACATGCATGCACAGGTATGCATACATACCTATCGCAAAGGTTGGTGACACATCGCGCCATGCCTCATCCGATGTAGAAATAAGAAGATACTAAACAGAGTTGATGCACTCTCGAAGTGAAGTTCCTGTCGCCTCTCTGATCCAATATAAGGTCCAGTGATGTGGTCTCGAGACCGCGGTCTTGGTCTCGAGACTATCTCGAGACCAGAAAATTGCGGTCTTGGTCTTGGTCTTGAATGGGGCGGTCTTGGTCTTGGTCTTGGTCTTGAAGGTCCGGTCTTGGTCTTGGTCTTGGTCTTGAAGGTACGGTCTTGGTCTTGGTCTTGAAGGCCCGGTCTTGGTCTTAAAGATCCGGTCTTGGTTATTGCAGCGGTGCGTACGTTAATGACTTTATTACTTAAATTACTTGTTCATAGAACTGCAAACGATTAATAAAACCGTTCTGAGCTATTGAGTCGAAAAAATTAGAATATCGGTGCTGTTTGTTGGCTGCAAAAAATTGACTAAATACATCGATGCAATTGCTCGAGGTAACATTTGTACTTTTGAAAACATTGAGGAGCAAGGATTTGGCGGGTTTTATCACTTGTTGGAAAAGTTTTTTTGTGTTCCTGCCACATCTGCTCCAGTCGAGAGAGTTTTCAGCTGCAGCGGTTTGTTCATGAGACCACACCGGGCAAGACATGGCGACAAAACTTTGTGTGATTTGGTTCTGATAAAATGTAACAAACATCTAATCTGAGATCTACCCGGTAATCTAAGTGATCCAGCCGGTTTTTGTCTTGGTCTTGGTCTTGGAACACTCGGTCTTGGTCATTACACTGCCGACCGTCTTCACTTCACTGTGTCTCTCGTCTTCGTTAGGTATAGACTTAAAGACTAGAATTTGCTGTGATATATACATGTATGTCCCCACCCTCTTTTATGGGTTTAGTTCGTCTCTGGTCGCTTCCCTCATCTTCGATATTTCTCAAGACTTTCTTTTTCACTGGGACCTCCGAATAATCGATGCTAGAGATGCTCTGCATTTTTAGATACGATCTTTACGCGGCAGTTAGAGTTCATAAGCTTTATGAAGATGAACGATATACATGCAATGTCATGCATGGTATACATGGTATACATGGTATATGTTTGATTGGCGTCGGTTCATTGGACGGGACTAGACAACGTAACAACTATGATCTCTCTCATTAACTCGCTTCACTCTTTCAATACTCGCGAGATCACTCTGCCCTTCATATTCTCGTTCTTCCTTTTCCATCAAACCTATACGCTTCCCTTTTATATATAACTAGCATTTATACCCGGCTTCGCCCGGGTTCCGTCAATTTTCCCTCAAATTCCCCCCCCCCATCCCTCCCCACTCCCTCCACAACACCCCACCACAAACTCCAACCTTCACCGGTACGCCACCCGTGAAATTTAGGTTTTCGGGGAAAAAATTCCCCCAAATTTACTCCCACCCTCCCTCCACCAACCCCTCGACAACACGCCACCACTAAATCCAACCTCCACCGGTACGCCACCCGTGAAATTTTGGTTTCCGGGGGGAAAATTCGCCTCCCCAATTTCCCCCACACCCCCTCTCCACCCCCTCCACAACACGCCACCACTAACTCCGACCTCCACCGGTACGCCACAAGTGAAATTTTGGTTTTCGGGGAAAAATTCCCCCCCAAATTTCCACCCACCCTCTACCCCACCCACTCCACAACACGCCACCACTAACTCTGACCTCCACCGGTACGTCACCCGTGAAATTTTGTTTTTTTGGGGGAAAAATTCCCCCCCCCCAAAATTGTCAACCACCCCTACCCCACTCCACACCTCCCTCCACAGCACGCCACCACTAACTCAGACCTTCACCGGTACGCCACCCGTGAAATTTAGGTTTACTGGGAAAAAATTTCCCCGAATTTCTCCCCCCACCATCCACCACCACCACCCCCTACACCCCCTCCCACTCCACTCCCCCAGCCCATCCCCACCCCCACAAAACGCCCCCACTAACTCTGACCTCCACCGGTACGCCACCCGTGAAACTTTGGTTTTCGGGGAAAAACATTTCCCCCCCCAAATTTCCACTCACCCCGTACCCCACCCCTCTCCACAACACGCCACCACTAACTCTGACCTCCACCGGAACGCCACCCGTGAAATTTTAGTTTTCGGGGAAAAAATTTCCACCCAAATTTCTCCCCCCCCACCATCCACCACCCCCACCCTTAAACCTCCCACTCTACTCCTCCCCCACCCCACCCCTCACCACCCACAACACGCCACCACTAACTCTGAACTCCACCTGTACGCCACCCGTGAAATTTTGGTTTTCGTGAAAAAACATTTCCCCCAAATTTCTTTCCCCCCCCACCACCCCTCCTTCCACCATTCCCACCTCCACCCCACCCCCTTCCCCACAACACCCCACCACTAACTCTGACCTCCACCGGTACGCCACCCGTGAAATTTTGATTTTCTGGGACGAAGTGTCAAAATACATCCGGACATCCTGACATCCGGACATCCGGACATCCATACATACAAACGGAAGGACAAACTTTGAGAAATATATTATAGAATATATATATATATATATATATATATATATCTTCATCTCCATTCTGATCCTGTATCTCTCTCTCTCTCCCCTCACACTCCTTTGCTCCTTTCGTCCATCTTGATTTCTATATTCATTCCACCGGTATATCTCTCTCTCTTTTGCCGTCTTACCACATCCCTGTCTCTGTCTCTCTGTCTCTGTCTCTCTGTCTCTGTCTCTGTTTGTCTGTATGTTTGTCTCTGTCTGTCTGTCTATTTGTCTCTGTCTGCCTGTCTGTCTCTATCTGTGTCTCTGTTTGTATTTCTGTCTCTATCTGTCTCTCTATCTCTCTCTCTCTCTATCTCTCTGTCTCTCTGTCTGTCTGCCTGTCTCTGTCTCTCTCTGTCTCAATTTCACGCTATGTACTATATATTTATATATATATAGACCTATATATATATGTACATATATACGTTATCTCCTCTTATACTCTTCATCCTATGCTTGCGGGTTGCTCGCTTCCCTTTCTTCCCCTTCTCCTTCTGTCTCTCTGTTCCTCCTCTCATCCTCCACTTCATGCAACATCCAAAAGCGCATCCTTCTGACCTTCTTTTATTGAAGGTCGCAATGAAGCGACTGGGACGTAATACGGAAGCAACAGCACAAGAACAGAAGAACAGAGGGACAAGAGTAGAAGAACAGAGGGGCAAGAACAGAAGAACAGAGGGACAAGAGCAGAAGAACAGAGGGGCAAGAACAGAAGAACATAGGGACGAGAACAGAAGAACAGAGAGACGAGAACGGAAGATAAGTCGTCGTCAAATGCCGAACCCGAACCAATCGCGTGAAGACAAGACAAGAAGACAACGAGACAACGAGACAGATACACAGAACCAGATAAAAAAAGTCAGACAGAAATACACACAAAGTGACCCACGGTGAGACACACAGAGACAGACAAACAATGAGACAGAGAGAGACAGAGAGACAGAGTTCACCATGCATGAGGCCTTGTCCTCTGTATAGCAGACTCGCACGTCAACCTATTTACTCGCAGCAGCAGCAGCAGCAGCAGCGGCGGCGGCGGTGGTGGTGGTGGTGGTGGTGGTGGTGGTGGTAGTAGTAGTGGCGTCTAAGCCATCTCTCTCCCTCTGCCTCTCCCTGCAATTAGACTGTAGGCTGACAATGGGTTTGTTTCACTTTTTCCTTTGCCCGATATCGATTATAGGCGAAATGACCCGAATGTTTTACAGCAAACACACACACACACACACGCACACGCACGTCACTGCAGCATGCATATTAGTGATACGCATGTTGCTGCATTAGTGACTGGCTGGCTGGTTGTTATGAATAAATTTCCCTCATTGCATATGATGACACTTGTGTTCTCGTGACCTTTCTGGGTTGCGCCGCCGCCGATGATAACGACAATGGAACGCCGAAGGTTCGATGACGACGATGATGCAGACCTGGGATTCAGCAACTGGTGACAAAAGCTGCGGCGACATACAGAGCGTTTTCGATCACATCCATTCATTGGTCTCCGCCGCTTCTGCTGCTTGATGCCAGCAACTTCTACTCATTAGTTGTAACAACTGAGAATCTATATAGCGTTGTAATCATGTAAATCTTTGAGCAACGATTAATTACTCGTTAAGGGAACCCACGCTTAGAAGTTCACCTTTGCACTGATGTGGCTTCTGATTGGATTTTATTGTTTCTCCTCGTTTTAGCGGAAAACCCGATTGTAGGCCTAACTACTTTTTCGTTTGCATTTCTAAAACTCTCTTTACGAAACTCCGATGAATAGCAAATGAATGTGTCTACTCTGTACTCGGAACAGAGCAACTCTTTTGTCTGTGGACAATAATTATTTACGTCGATTGAAATTCAAAGACCCGCAGAAAGTAGACAGAATGATGTCGTCAAAGTGAATGGAGAAGCAGGCGATTAATCGAATAATCAAATTAAAATCGAATAATAGAATAATCAAATTAAAATCTAATAATAGAATAAACAAATTAAACTTGAATGATCGAATAGTTGAAAGATATTGACCCAAGTCAATGTAGACCTATTCTGTGACTAAGTTGAAACGAGCAGAGATTGAGTGAACGAAATATGTCAAATTCCTAATTTCAATAGAATTCAACTGAGAATAAGCAATGCTAATGTCCTACGGTATAACTTAACCGACAGTGTTCTTCGCAGTTTTTCTTACAGCAATATGAGTTACTTTCAATTGGCTTTGGTGGTGCAATCCGTCTGCCAATGAATAGCCAACAGAAGTCGTTTTGGCTTCAGCGTCGGTTTAGCCTTGCGTCTACATGCGCCTGTGTTATTATCGACGCCTTTGCGTCGTCTCTGTCAACGGCAAAAGAAGCGGCGCGGCGCGGCTGCAAGGGCGCGCGTCTTACTTCGCCGTATGAGTTTCGTCACAGGATATCGTCGCTTGCAGAAATCAGTTTAAAAATTAATGAAACCTTTTGAAACACGTTTGAGTTTAACTTCAAATGAACTTTTTAGCATCGAATACAACGAAAAATCACTTGGCCGATTTGTTTCATTAAAGTTTTTGCCCAAAATGAAAGCGGTCAAGTCGCAGATTGTCAGCAACGGCTGAAACCTTGGAGCCATAAAATCCATGGAATTCATCGAGGAAGAAGCGCCACCTAGGCATTGAATCTCGACAGAATTAAAAGTTTCTGATGCACTGAGCCAATGCTGATCAGTTCTGCTTCCTGGCACGAAACGTCGGCAGCGTTGCAGGGTCCTGGGTTCGAGGCGCCAACTCAGCGCTCTTTCCCAACGACGGCCAAACTATTGGGCCAAAAATAGCCATCTGAAATAAGGAAACATCGGCGTACCATAGCAGAATGTTTACTATTCAATTGTTCCCATCGGTTTTCGAAATCCCTTATTAGCCAGCAGCAGACAGGCAGAGTTGGCCTTGCACACGGAGTTTTCTTGAAATGTCTATTTTTAGACGACGGAGGAGGAGGAGGCAGGGCCTGACTCCCTGGCTCCCATAATCGCCTAATGACTTTGCTTATGACCCCCACACGAAACCGGAAACAAGGGAAGCAGCAGCTCTAGGGTTGAAGCCACCCACCCAACGCAGACAAAGAACCACCGTCTATTATTGCTACATCAGTTGCCTTTGCTGTGAGTCTTGAAATAAAACCTACATAAGTATATTTGTCTACTCTAGATATTATACACACGCTTGCTAATATATGTATAGCAGGAGTGGGGTTAAATGGTTTTGTGAAAACGGTAGTAAGTAAGGAAGTCGAACAGGATGTGTATGAGAACCGAACAGCGCACAGCGCAGGTCAAGGGGAAGGCAGCAGCGGAGAGAAGAATAAGAAGGCAACGGAGAAAGACCGATCATCGAATCAAGGAGGTAGAAGTTGGTCATCCAACTAAATGGTCATCACAAGCAGATGATGATATCTCAACGGTTCATATGACAAATCAACTCCCAGACTTATTAAATACTTCATTAAGACGCACAGAGGAGACGAGAAATCGTTTCCTTTTGTGGCTTCCGATTGAGGTTTCATGTCTGCGACCATTGTCTCACTTTCTCTGTTGTCGGTTAAACTGCGTTCATTGTCTTATGGCTGCCGTACAACTTGTCTCTTTCAAAGTGAGCAATCTCAAGAGTGACGAGCCACAGTCGAGCTATGCAGACATTAAGCAAACGCTCGTCACAAAGAACAAATCAAGGAACCACCATTTCAAACAAACCATCGAATTGCGCAGCGGTTCCTGGTTCTAACCTGTTCGCCAGTTTATGGCCAGGGCTCTTTTTAAGGAATTTTTAGAACTGCACAATTCCTTATTTTCTTTCCAGTCCTCCATGGTAAATTACTTCCAATCGGAGTACAACGACCTTTTTTGCTAGTTTTATCTGTAGGCCTACAGAAGTGCTTCTACAACTGCGCAAATCTGTTTAGAACTGCACATTTTGTGTACAACTGCACGTTTAAAAAAACCTGTTTATGGGCAATAAACTATCATGACTAAAATACTTCATGTATTGTTCGCTTATAGAGAAAAACGCGGTATACAGGGACATTCTTTGTCCGCATAAGTGTCGTCTATATCGGTCTAAGTAATGTTTCAGTTGAGCTTAAAGAGAAATACACAGAGAATGATAGAGAAACAGAGAAAGCGAGAAAATGACATAATGCATGAAACGGGCTTTAAGTGCTTCAGAAGATTATTACGGTCTGTGTAACTGAAAGACAGAGTGAAACTTCTGGAGACAGAGGCATCAGAGAGAGGCTGATAGAAAAATAAAAGAGACAGACAGACAGACAGATAGACAGAGAGAAAGAGAGACAGAGAAAGAGACCGATTGAGACGGAGAAAGTGACGGGCGCAAAAGAAAACTTGAATGGAAATGAATGTTCGGCGAAGGATCGGTGGGCAACAAAACGAGTTAATGACGGAATTTAGAAAATGATTTTCTCGAACAAAGTGGTTAGGGTTAGGGTTGCGATAACTTCGAGAAAAGTAAATAGTGGAGTGAAAAACATCTGATCAAAACTGAGACTAGCAGAAGCTGTTACGGTTTCATTGCCAATCGACTCGCAGCATAAAAATAATAATAATAATAATTATGACCTTGCAACTTTCGTATAAATTACGTTACCAGGCTGCAGCATGCCATCACCTCAGCTATATCATGATGCGATTATTAGTGTAAAGACAGAGAAAGCAGAAGAGCAACGCACACACATGCATGCATGCATACATACATACATACATGCATACATACATACATACTTACATACATACATACATACATACATACATGCATACACACATACATACATGCATGCATGCATACACACATACATGCATACACACATACATACATGCATGCATACACACATACATGCATACACACATACATACATGCATGCATACACACATACATGCATGCATACATACATACATACATACATACATACATACATACATACATACATACATACATACATACATACATACATACATACATGCATGCATGCATGCATGCATACACACATACATGCATACACACATACATACATGCATGCATACACACATACATGCATACACACATACATACATGCATGCATACACACATACATGCATGCATACATACATACATACATACATACATACATACATACATACATACACACATTCATACATACATACATACATACATACATACATTAGGGTGTCCCACGATTGCACAGGAAAAATATTTTTCTTGAAACTTGAAATGCAGTCCCTCCAAAAAGTTTCCTTATGGTCCTATGATAGTACCTGCCAAATTTCTGGACATTTTGAAAATATTTAGAGGCCGCTCAAAGCTCACATATAATATGTGTAAGTTGTCACAAATTATACGTGCGACATATAGGCCTATGAGTTTGAAATTTTCGGAGGTCCACACTTTGATCCCACTAGCGTGCTTATGTATTGCTTAATAACCTTATATTGCTCTGAAATACTAAAATCTACAAATATGCAACCTTATTGTATTTGCGAATGAGGTTTTTCAAGCATAAGGACGACAGTTAAGCTCTCGAGCAAACGAATGATGTAAATGTCGTGCACTAGGATTGCAGGTCGCTACCTCCACATGGCAATCATCAGTGGAGTAGAAATGAATAAGGTTAACAGATTGTCAGTCTGATTTTTCTCTAGTTGGTGGAAGTAGCCTACAAACATGTTGGTGTGCTAAAGTTGACCTCTGGACCAGGACAGGAATCAACGGTTGCAGTTTGAACCTTTTGAAGTCGTGAAAGTGTGATGCATTAGGCCTAATTATTGGCAAATGCTTTGAGACAACGGCTTTCAATAACTGCATATTAAATAGAGTTTGCAATGCCTTGCACCCTTCTACATCAGCCATCAGTCGTAACATCTTGTTAACATCACAGAAATCTTTTAAGTCCAGTTGCCTGGTGCATTCTTTGTGTCCTTGGTAAAAATTTGTCCATCAATGGTCTGTAATTAAGCTCTGCAAGCCATTTAAAGATGAATGCTCCAATCTGGTTCACCATCAACCAAACCCTCGACCAATGCTACTGCAGTCTGCATCTAACAAATCATAAGAATTCATTACTGAACAGCTTTAGCGTGGCCATACTCGAAATATGACTATCAAGAATTTTCAAAACTCTTGGTATTCATGGTTGGATTGAACAATTCGGTAGCATTTCGCAAGCCTGTTGCCATCACAGAGCAAGTTGGATGGGTAAGGCAATATAGATCTAATTGCTTTATGATGGAAACGAATCACATATACAGTTGACGACCGTGAATTACAGGGCATCCAACCCAAACAAGTCTCAGATTTGTGATTGACATCTACAGTCAGGCGGTGTTCTCATGTAGAGTCACTGCTCTCTTTGAATTAATCCATAGCTTTATAATTCTGGCAATGCTGCTCTAGATGACAAGTCTGAAAATGATGCAACATCATTCTTGGTATACCAGCACCTAAGATATAAGAGATAGCAATTCTCTCTGTTCTTTCAGTGAGTTCTCATTAATGTGGAATAACGGGGTTATCTCTTCCTAAAAGTTTTTCCCAAACCATGCTGCGTTCAAATATAGTTTTCTCGATCTTTCGGTGAAAGAGTGGCGAGATAGCCAATCGTATAAGACCACGTGTGATTTTTCATAACGTTGGTCTGTGTAAATGACTGTGCTGAACAAACATGACGCAGCTTTGATACAGAATTTCAGCTCAACGATAACGAAGAACGTAGATCGGAGACAATTTCTCGTACAGGTTGTCGAAAAACACAGGCACATGTTTTCTAACCACAATTGTGACAATCTTGTTGACATGTGTAAATGTAGAACGTAGAACTGAAGAACAATTTGAGTGCAGTGATGTAGAATCAGCAGATCAGTATGAGAATAGTAAAAAAATAACGGTCCAGACGTTGATTTGTTGTGTAGCTGCATGGGGTGTGCAATTAAAACTTTACTGTGTGGTCCTAGGACAAATAGGGGTTGAACCTCACAGCCCCCTCAGAATTTCTTACTATGAAGCAGATGAAGGTATGGAGGAGCTAAAACCACGACTTGTTACATTATCAAGAGTTTGTAATGACTACTCCCAATGATTAGTTGTGTGTGCACTGATATTGTGTCCAAAGTTCAAAAATCTCAAATTTTTCTCGATTTTGCATTTTTTGAGCATAAGACTATGCCCAAAATATCCATTGTATCCAATAAAGTTAAATACCTGTTAATTCTACCATTCACGAGCTTTCCAAGGGTAGTAAATTTGTTATAATAGGATCAACGATTGGGATATAAAGGCATTTAGAAGTTGGACACATCAGGCGCAAATTATGCCAATATGGGTTAAATTTGGGCGGCTTGAGCCACCCCTAAATATTTTTTTAGTGTCATAAAACTTTACAGGTGTTATTATGGGACCATATGGAAACTTTTTAGGGGGACTGCATTTCAAGTTTCTAGAAAAATATTTGTTGGGACACCCTAACATACATACATACATACATACATACATACATGCATACATACATACATACATACATACATACGTGCATGCATACACCCATACATACACACATTCATACATACATACATACATACATACATACATACATACATACATACATACATACATACATACATGCATACATACATACATACATACATACATACATACATACATACATACATACATACATACATACATACATACATACATGCATGTACATACATACATGCATACATACACATGCATACACATGCATACATACATACATACATACATACATACATACATACATACATACATTCATACATACATACATACACACGTCTATGCACACATGCATACATACATATCCAATTATACATGAACGCATACATACATATGTATGTATGTATGTATGTATGTATGTATATATTTATGTGTGTATGTATGTATGTATGTATGTATGTATGTATGTATGTATGTATGTATGTATGTATGTATGTATGTATGTATGTATGTATTCTCATATATTTTACTTGACTTCACTTCACTAGATGCATTCGCAATTACATGTATTTTCTATGTTTATTGTACAAGTATATCAAGGCAACTTCCACACACATTTACGCAGCAAGTAATACGCTTAATTGCTGCTCTAAATAAAACGATAAATTAAACCTATGTAATTATTTATTTGCGTCGTTGTTTTCGTGCACAGTTTCGCAATAAAATGTGATAGGCCTACTTCGCTTGGTGTAAATAAGATATGCAGTTTTATGTTTAAACTGTGTGCCGTGTTTTATGTAGGCCTATAATTCTTATCTTCTGTGTTTGTTTTTTGCGTATAGCCTACATGAATCTTTGCATGCTTTTCAGATCGCATGTTTGCACGTTGGTTTGCAAGAATATTTGCATCTTTGTTTGCAAGTATACATGCATGATTGCATGTATGTGGGCTTGTATGTATGCATGAATCAGAATTTAGGTGGCACTCCTTCAAGATCCCTACTCAGAGGCTATATGCCTGCATGCATGCCCACATGTATATGAGTGTGTGAAACTCGTTTATGCGTTGTTTTTTTTATGAATGTGACAGACGATTTCAGTGAGAGATGGAGAGACGGAAAGACAGAAACTTTAATTTAGCCAGAGGAAGAGTGACAGAGCACAGAGAGAAAGGTAGACAAACAGAGAGACAGAGACGGGGACCGACAGAGTCAGAGAGACATAGAGAAAGAGGCACAGAGAGAGGGACACATACAGACAGACAGAGAAAGATAGAGACAGAGAGAGAGACAAAGAGAGATTGGGAAAGAGGATAGAGAAAAGTAGGTCTAAACAAGGAAGCGAGAGACGTACAAAGAAACTTGTATCTATATTATTGGAATATGTTTTGTCACCATAAAAGAAGACGCCTGTCATCTCTTGAATGTCATGTACAATAATATTGAGAACAACGCAATAACTTATAGCATAAATATACAGATATGCATGTACATATACATTATATACATATATGTGTATATCATTATAATATGTGTGTATGTATCTATTGGTACAGGACCTCACGATAGGCTAGTTCAAACTAAGTGGCGGACCTAAAGGTCTAACGTAAGCCAATCAGAAAGCGAGTGGCATCCGAGGCCTAAAGACCCGAAACACTTAAGCGCAGTTGGTGACAGAAAGAGGATTCTTTCGATGAACGTTGTCTATGGATGCGAGACGCATTCAAGATCGGGGCTTCGTCGGCGGTCTCACGGTGGCCACCCCTGCCTCTGCCTCCGTCTCTGCCTCTGCCTCTGCCTCCGTCTCCGTCTCTGCCACCTCAGCAGGAGGCCTTCCACCGCCGCCACCGCTGGCGTCACTCCAGGACGATCCGACGGACCATCGATGCACTGGTCGAGTGCGCATGCGTCGATGGCTTATGACGCAAGTCATGTCCGGAAGATACAGCGGACTGAAGTGGATTGACCGCGAAAAGTCGCTGCTACGCATTCCATGGAAGCACGGATCGAGGAGTGGATGGTCGGCCGAGGATGGAAAGCTGTTCGAGAGTTGGGCCATTCAGTCAGGTCAGTCCTTCCTTCATTCATTCATTCATTCATTCATTCATTCATTCATTCATTCATTCCTTCCTTCCTTCCTTCCTTCCTTCATTCATTCATTCATTCATTCATTCATCTCTCGACTAATGCTGCTGCTGCTGCTGCTGATGCTAATCACCATGGAAGCAGCAGAGAGGATGTTTGATCATCCCAGTTTAGTTTAGATTCAGTTGTTTGCTCTTTGCAGTTGTTTGACTTTTCTACTGCATGCATGCATGCCGTACTGTTTGCATGCCAGCGAATGATGAATGCATCGACGTATGTCCTACTCTTAGCAGAGAGATTCCTCTGAACTAAGCGCTATACAAGTGCACAATCACGATCATATAAACGAAGGGGTTAAGTCTGTGACCCAGATGAACGCTATTCCCACTGATAAGCGTGTTGACAAAGTCTGAGCTGTAGTACTACATGGTCTAATTCGAACCAATCCTGTCTTTTGCAATGGATGTATCGATGCCTGGGTTACTCTACAGAATGATGGAGGAAGATATCGTATACTCTGATGATTCGTCAATTGACGGATGATTTCTAAGCTGCCACTCACTCTTTCATCTTACTACACAGCGTCATAATTATCGACCAAATCATCGTCCGGTATATATAAGCTTAAGATCTGCGTCGAATTTCCCTTCTGTCTATTTTCTGTGTTTGTTTCATGTGTTTGCTTTATGTGTTTATTCTGTCTCTATTTTGTTTAGCTTCTGCATTTATTCTGTCATCCTTCTGTCTCCTTTTCTGTTTTTGCTCTGTTTTTCTCCTTTTATTTTGTCCTCCTTCGGTTTATCTTCGGTTTTTTCTGTGTTCATTGTGTGTTAACTCTGTCTCTATTTTTTGTCTTCCTTCTGTCATCCTTCTATGTTAATTCTATCTTCCTTCTGTCTTTATTCTGTGACAGAATAAAAACAGAATAAGGACAGGATTTCTGTCTTCATTCTGTCTTTATTCTGTCTTCATTCTGCTTTCTGTCTTCCTTATATCTTAGTTCTGCCTTTTTCCGCTTCGCGGTTTGTAGGAAGTGGATTAGCAGTTCTTTACGATGCATTTACTCTTTCGAATCCTCGTTACGGCAGCCTGAATCGAATAAAAGATTCTTTCCGCAATCTCACTTAAAGCCAACACTGGACATCATGCCGTTGGAGATCTGTTTAATTCTTTTTCCATCGTATTAAATTTATTACTTCTCACCTTAAAGAATGCTGGTGGCTAATGGGAGACACAACAATTTGTGGAAGAGAAAAAGAGACAGATATCGGGATTTCAAAACAAGTCATTTTAGAAACAGGTTACTCAATGTATTATATGTCAGGATTTGACGTAATTTAACTGATTCATAAAACCCTTTAGACACGCAGCATATTGTCATCAGAAAGAAATTAGGTTTGAAACGAACCAAAGTGACAAAGGAGGTACAGAGAACGTGGAAAATGGAAATATTTGAAATCATCCAAGGTCAAAAGACAATATGGAAGACGGATGGACAGGTCCCTGTGTTATTCAAGTATAGGCTACGGTTAGTGACAATATCGTGCATCATCAAGTGACCAACTTGTCCGCGATGGTTGGCCCGCAGCCGTCAGACAACAAAGCAACAGGGATTGAGATGATGATGATGATCCTCACCAGATGATGATATTATACGAATCCGACTGGTGATCCATTCTCTCAATCTGATTTAAAGCAGAAGTGAAAATACAGTTTCAGCTTCTCTCCATCACATCATGTGGGTCACAAATAGGATGCAGCAGCCACATGTAGTCCCCTTCTGCGATTCAGTCTGCAAGCAGCTTTGATAGATGTTTTGGACACCAAGACAAAAGGCTAATATGCTTTTAGTTTGATTTACATAATCAGTACATGTAGAGAAAGTAAAACAAACATTAAATAAATATTCGCTTGGCCTACATTTGAATTACAAAAGAAAGAAGCTTATTTACTTATGAGTAGGCCCTACTCTGTATAAGAGTGGGGTCTTTCTTCCATTCGTGCTTCTGCTTATGGGGAACTTTTGGTTCTCCGCGCTAGTATATACGCCTCAACTTGGCAGCGTTGCGCATTCTCGATAGTTGAACATCCACATGGAATGGTCTTCTCCGTTGGAGATTCGCTCAGATACTCCCTAGAAAGTAATGCCAATGCAGTTTACAAGTTGCTGAAGGGATGCTACACAGAGTTTTGAAAAGAATGAACGAATGAATGAAATAGATTAAGCACATATTATACAGTATTCACTTTGTAATATTATTATTGCCGCCATTCGTTTTCTTTCAGTGCATTTGAACATTAAGCGACGGTTACATAAAATTGTATCTTCTCTTATAAGTTTGGCAAATTGCCTGAAACGAAAAACCTTTGTTGATCCTTTTTAATTGCTGTGTATGAAGAAAATTATTGTAAACAAACTGTCTGAAAAATGAAATTGACCTGATATGCCGCCGTTAGTAGATTATCTTTCTATGGTTCCAGCGTTATTTTTGCTGGATAGCAGCAATAATTATTCGTAATCGCAAGAATTCAATAATTATTCGCAATCACATGAATGCAATAGGCCTAATTATTCGTAATCGCAAGAATTCAATAATTATTTGCAATCGCATGAATGCAATAATTATTCGTAATCGCAAGAATTCAATAATTATTCGCAATCACATGAATGCAATAGGCCTAATTATTCGTAATCGCAAGAATTCAATAATAATTCGCAATCACATGAATGCAATAATTATTCGCAATCGCATGAATGCAATAATTATTCGCAATCGCATGAATTCAATAATTATTCGCAATCGCATGCATGCAATAATTATTCGCAATCGCATGAATGCAATAATTATTCGCAATCGCATGAATGCAATAATTATCTGCAATCGAATGAATGCAATAATTATTCGCAATCGCATGCATGCAATAATTATTCGCAATCGCATGAATGCAATAATTTTTCGCAATCGCATGAATGCAATAATTATTCGCAATCGCATGAATGCAATAATTATCTGCAATCGAATGAATGCAATAATTATTCGCAATCGCATGCATGCAATAATTATTCGCAATCGCATGAATGCAATAATTATTCGCAATCGCATGAATGCAATAATTATTCGCAATCGCATGAATGCAATAATTATTCGCAATCTCATGAATTCAATAATTATCTGCAAGCGCATGAATGCAATTCGCAATCGAATGAATGCAATAATTATTCGCAATCGCATAAATACAATAATTATTCGCATTCGCATGAATGCAATAATTATTCGCAATCGAATGAATGCAATAATCATTCGCAATCGAATGAATGCAATAATTATTCGCAACCGCATGAATGCAATAATTATTCGCAATCGCATGAATGTAATAATTATTCGCAACCGCATGAATGCAATAATTATTCGCAATCGAATGAATGCAATAATTATTCGCAACCGCATGAATGCAATAATTATTCGCAATCGCATGAATGTAATAATTATTCGCAACCGCATGAATGCAATAATTATTCGCAATCGAATGAATGCAATAATTATTCGCAACCGCATGAATGCAATAATTATTCGCATTCGCATGAATGCAATAATTATTCGCAATCGCATAAATACAATAATTATTCGCATTCGCATGAATGCAATAATTATTCGCAATCGAATGAATGCAATAATCATTCGCAATCGAATGAATGCAATAATTATTCGCAACCGCATGAATGCAATAATTATTCGCAATCGCATGAATGTAATAATTATTCGCAATCTCATGAATTCAATAATTATCTGCAAGCGCATGAATGCAATTCGCAATCGAATGAATGCAATAATTATTCGCAATCGCATAAATACAATAATTATTCGCATTCGCATGAATGCAATAATTATTCGCAATCGAATGAATGCAATAATCATTCGCAATCGCATGAATGCAATAATTATTCGCAATCGCATGAATGTAATAATTATTCGCAACCGCATGAATGCAATAATTATTCGCAATCGAATGAATGCAATAATTATTCGCAACCGCATGAATGCAATAATTATTCGCAATCGCATGAATGCAATAATTATTCGCAATCGAATGAATGCAATAATCATTCGCAATCGAATGAATGCAATAATTATTCGCAACCGCATGAATGCAATAATTATTCGCAATCGCATGAATGTAATAATTATTCGCAACCGCATGAATGCAATAATTATTCGCAATCGCATGAATGTAATAATTATTCGCAACCGCATGAATGCAATAATTATTCGCAATCGAATGAATGCAATAATTATTCGCAACCGCATGAATGCAATAATTATTCGCAATCGCATGAATGTAATAATTATTCGCAACCGCATGAATGCAATAATTATTCGCAATCGAATGAATGCAATAATTATTCGCAACCGCATGAATGCAATAATTATTCGCAATCGCATGAATGTAATAATTATTCGCAACCGCATGAATGCAATAATTATTCGCAATCGCATGAATGTAATAATTATTCGCAACCGCATGCATGCAATAATTATTCGCAACCGCATGCATGCAATAATTATTCGCAATCGCATGAATGCAATAATTATTCGCAATCGCATGAATGCAATAATTATTCGCAATCGCATGAATGCAATAATTATTTGCAATCGCATGAATGCAATAATTATTAGCAATCGCATGAATGCAATAATTATTCGCAATCGCATAAATACAATAATTATTCGCAATCACATGAATGCAATAATTATTCGCATTCGCATGAATGCAATAATTATTCGCAATCGCATGAATGCAATAATTATTCGCAATCTCATGAATTCAATAATTATCCGCAAGCGCATGAATGCAATAATTATTCGCAATCGAATGAATGCAATAATTATTTGCAATCGCATGAATGCAATAATTATTCGCAATCGCATGAATGCAATAATTATTCGCAATCGCATGAATGCAATAATTATTTGCAATCGCGTGAATGCAATAATTATTAGCAATCGCATGAATGCAATAATTATTCGCAATAGAATGAATGCAATAATTATTCGCAATCGCATGAATGTAATAATTATTCGCAACCGCATGAATGCAATAATTATTCGCAATCGAATGAATGCAATAATTATTCGCAACCGCATGAATGCAATAATTATTCGCAATCGCATGAATGTAATAATTATTCGCAATCGCATGAATGCAATAATTATTCGCAATCGCATGAATGCAATAATTATTCGCAATCGCATGAATGCAATAATTATTTGCAATCGCGTGAATGCAATAATTATTAGCAATCGCATGAATGCAATAATTATTCGCAATAGAATGAATGCAATAATTATTCGCAATCGCATGAATGCAATAAATTATTCGCAATCGCATGAATGCAATAAATATTTGCAATCGCATGAATGCAATTAAATATTTGCAATCACATCAATGCAATAATTATTCGCAATCGCAGGAATGCAATATTTATTCGCAATCGCAGGAATGCAATGGGAAGAGACAATGAACTTAGGATGTGTCACTATACTTGGATTTTTTTGAAATAGTCGCACGCAATTCCTTATAATAGACATGGAGTTGCAAGCGCTACTAGGCCTACTTTCAATCGAATACGTCATAGGCTACTATAGATGTGTAATAACAGTGCCTTTCAAAGTACTTTATAAAACCCAGTAGGCCACTGCTCAAACTATGCGATTCGATGTCTGACAAAACAAACGAGGTTCTAATAATAACATAAACTGCATTTAAAATTTAGTTATACTTTGCTGCTATGAAAATTAATGAAGTTGGAAAGGGAAACGCGATTAGAAACCGATTGCTTCAGTTCGTTTTATGACTTAGCATATGAGGTTGATTCGTGACCCGTGTCTCTTCAGAAAACATCTAATAATCATGTCCAATATTACTCGAATTGTCAAAAGATCACGCGCAACAACTGCCGAGGATGAAGCAGAGGGAGGTTCTCCACATCCACAGTAACGACAACGAACCTACGTGTATGTGGTAGGCAGCATAGCAACATCAAACCACGACCGTCTGAATTCTGATGTTCAGACGGTCATGGTCAAACCCTGCGCTGACCAGTAGCGTAGCCAGGAATTTATGATGGGGGTTATGGTCTGGCCGGATGCCCTTCCTGACACCAACCCAACAATATATTACAGTAAAATGAAATAAAATAACAAAGGGAATAAAGTATGAAAAACAATTGTTACCCCAAACAATAATTGTTTTGGTTTTTCTTATTTAAGTGGATAAGCAACCTTTTAAAAGCTCTTTCCTAAGCCAAAGGGGTTTTAAACCCCTTAGCCCCTCTTGTCTACGCCACTGGCGCTAAGCCAGCGTTTTGTAACTTATCCGTGAATTACCGCGATTGCACCAACCTATCACTAACACAGGTCACCAAGAAGTTGGCAAGAACACTCAAATCGGTAGAAAAATCAAAAAAACACAAGAATAAGAGAAAACAAGTTTAGGTTACGTGTTCACATCGGATGTGGTCGATATAATGATTTTTATTTTAACCCTTTTGGTTTTGATCACTTGAAGTGGCTCTATACACCCACAACTAAGCTATTGCTTGCTACTCGTTATAAGTATCTAAGTAAGTAGGATTAACTAACAGTCATTTATATCGGCAACTCTAGGCAACCATAGGCAACTAGGCTATTATTATATCGGCAGATGTTATAGGCTACGATAATATTAACTACCTTGGTGACTATGAGTGACTATAAGTAGCTATATTAATAACTATAAGCGACTATAAATCAGCTATTATTATCAGTGCCTATAAGTAGTAATAAATAACTGTAGATTAACTATTTCGGCAACTCTAGTTACTATAACTTAACTAAATCAGTAGCTATAAGTAGCCTATGAATTTAAATCTCGATCCAGCACAGTTCATGTACGGGGTTTGTACAATCAGGTGGGGGAGCGATTGTGATCAATCTCACCCGATCATCTCGTTGAAAAATGAAAAGGGTCGAAGCCATAATCATTATGCGGCCACTCTGTAAAAACCTGCACATTTACATTGACTATACTGTTCAAAGTAGGCAAACCTTGACGTGGTCGGTTCATGATTCACCGCTTAGCAAAGCGTTTTCCCTATGCGGAACTCTATGGCAAAATAATGAACATTAATTTTAGCACATGCCTGGTGATAAGCATTTCTGATAAATGGCTTTGACCATGTTTTATTAATCGTTGTAACGTGTTTACAATTGCGACATGCAATTGTTTGATTGGTCTAGGTGCATTCACTGAATCCTGGTAGCCTATATAACAGCTGCTTTTTTTATTTTGCATAAATATAATTTGGACTTCATCGATAATTTTTTTATAGACACGACGAGTTCAAAGTTGTTCAGTTTGACAGCATATATAATTATATATATATAATTATATATATAATTATATAATTATATATACATGTATGTTGTTGTGGTATCGGATCTCTGTTAGATCATTTGCGGCAGTTCGATCGATGGTCTTCATTATCATTCACCCATCATTCCATTAATTAGTCAGACAGTGAATTTATGCAGCGTTCTTGCAATAATATTATGTACATATAGGCCTATATATAGAATATATATATATATATTATATAGCCTAGTCGTATATTTTACAATATGTACATGGTCGCATGAAAATAGCTATAATTCAGGAACGTTTTGAAAAAGCAGAATTTTCAAATAATTATGATGAAAAAGGTGCATGCATTGTTCTTGAAGGGCTGCCTGCCTTCCAGAGGTGGCCTTTCCAGATGGTTGTTGATCCAAACACAGAAAGACGTGAAGCTCTCAAGTATGGTTGGCCAGCCAAATCCAAAACAGGTTGGACCCACCAGAAAATCTCTAATTCTGCTGACACATCCACTGTTGCACATCGTTCAGATACGATGAAATTGAACGTGTAACATGTTCACACGTCCAGCGGATCCATGCAGCATCCATTCCAATTGCCTCGTTTCAATTCAGGCTGGAAATGCGGTCAATTTACATGTAAGATTGGCCTACGACGCTGTAAATGAGACCAATGGTGGTCAAATCAGTGCAGTACATGATTTTAAGTAGATGGACAGGAGACTTAAGTGAAATGGAACAACATCACAAAGACATCACAGGTTTGCCTGCAGTGCGGAAAGAGTGAAGTCAATGAATCGGCTTCCAGCGGCAGAAAATAGTCAGATATGCGAAGTTGAATTCCATTGTAAATTGTTGTCATCAAGAGGGTTAAGCTGAGCTGTATCCATGGCGATATTGTGTATCAGAGAAGACTGATGACGATGTGTATCATCTCCATGACAACCAAAACGTATTTGCGATGATTGCCATTTGCCAGAGGTCACGCGGATTGACCGTTGCTATGGAAACGTTCCCAGAAAAGATGGATTCCTCTTCGAGAGCGTTCTCCTAAAAGAAAAGATATCTGTCCGCACAATTGTCACACAGTGCAGGGCCTATTGCAAATATCAACGCAATAGTCCAGAAGAGTATTTCGCTTAATTGAAATAAATTTAAGAAAGTTACAATATAGCTGTCATCATCATCATCATCATCAGCCACTTTTCAGAGATCTTCTCTGAGAGGTTTTTATAGATGGGCTGCGCATCTTCAATGCTGGTGATCTTGAGTTTGGGTCCATGGCCAATAGGAATCGATTTCAATTCTGTCTGTGATCAGGTTTCTTGATTATTTTGAGTTCTACAATCTACATGTCACTTTTCCGAACAAAGAAATCAGCTGTTCACTCTTTATTCAGATTTGGAATCGGATTATAAGTTTTTGATTAGTTGAAGATTTCATTCAGTTGGATGAATGGATCGATATTGATTGATTCTACATAATATAATTATGATATGTAGACTACTTCATTGGAACCACCAAAGGGGCAGTCAGATAATTGTAGAAAGATGTCAGACTGCTATGAAGATGTTTGCAAGAATCTAAATCCCAGCAGGAATATGTCGCAATTAAGTTATGATTGCAAAGTATTGGCTATACAGTATACACCCGATAATATTTTGTCCTTGAAATTAATCTCTGAAGGAATCAAGGAAACAGGGTGACTGCATTTAATTATGATAATAATTTTTGTTTACTACCGTATTTCAAACTGAGAAACGGTCAGTAGGATTGCATGATAGTAGTCTATAGCCGTTGAAGACGAGTGTAACAGAGGTGGAATTCAACTGAAGGGCAACCTGCCCAACAGTCCTACTACTCATTAGAGTTTGAAACAGAAATTCAGGTTAATATTTTATCTGTCGTTGTCAGAAGGTGCCCATGCATCCTATGTTGCTCATTAGGGTTTGAAACAGAAATTAAGGTTTATACGTTTTATCTGTGAATGTCAGAAGCAGTTGTATAAGCTGTGTATATGCTCTTGGCATTATCAGATTATTTTCCATACAGTATACAATCGTGTCACTTTGGAGGAATCATGTGCACGGATGCATACATACATTCTGTGTTTTTCTATAGAGGAACTACCGTTCTACTATTTATAGGAAATGCCAGACAACAAATTTAGAAGAGAGGTGGAAGGTTTCGCTATGTTGAGGCCAGTGAATGTTGTCGTCAAGTTACTGCGCGCCTGTGAGGATGTCGTTTGCCACAGAGCCACACAACTCATATCAACCATTTGGCCGCTAGTTGCCGAGAAGGGAAAACGACTTTATTATTGCATTCTAATTGCACCATGTCCAGACAAAAATTAGCTACGATTGTGCACTTCTTTCATAAAAAACATTCAGCAATCAGCAAATTACAGCGTTTCGTGCTCAGATATGGGTTCAATAAAGCTGTGGTCCATGTGGCCTTAAAAGCAATCATCCCGCATCGCTGGGAAGCCTGGTCTGTTCGAAAGGCTCGTATCCTGAAGCAATTAGACTTCAGTCAGCCAGACCCTTGTTCTGCATGTTAAAAACTAAAATCCAAGTTGAATCATAGCCCGCCATTGACCAACTGATGCAACCATGAGGGCAGCTATCCGTGAGCCACGGCAGCTGTAAGGGAGCAGGGTGGGACAGAAGGGTCTTTGCTCAGAGGTCCGGCTTCTCTCTCCACCTTCCATCGCCTCCATCATCGACAGTAATGACTGCCATGCCATAGGGGCAGCTTAGAATTTAAAGCTAATGACAGGAAGTGGGACCGTCAGGGTTCAGACTGTCTCTTAGCAGTTGATGGACAGGTTAATGTGTGAACGGCTGTTGGTCTGTGAACGATTGGCGACAATCAGCCAAGCAGAACGGATGCCATGTTTTGAAGGTCAAGCAAAAGCAATGGCTAATAAACAGCAACACTGTGATGGAGTAAGGTTTCGAAGATCTCGTAGGTTGATAGTTCAACTTTTACACTATTCTGCTTATTCACAAACGCACATCTCGCAATAGATCAGTTGGGGGGGCCCGGTAGAGTAGTGGAGCTGGTGTAGAGTGCAAAAGGTAGCGAGTTCGAACCCCAACGCGTTGGGCGGATTTGCTTTGTAGACTGCTATTAGCGCCATGTAGGCCTATTGCAGGCTGTCTGTTCAGTTGGTATAGTTAAGATTTGTGTATTCTGTGATCTCCGTTCTTGTGAATTGCTTAAATTGTGTGATTGTACACTATAACCGGTTGTTGTCTGTCAACCGGATTGTTGAATAAGGAGAATATTATTATTATTATTATTATTATTATTATTGTTATTATTATTATTATTATTATTATTATTATTATTATTATTATTATTATTATTATTATTAATCAGTTGTTCAGTTGGTCTACCGTCTCTCATTTCCCTTTTTAATACGATTATAATTTGGTTGCCAAGTTAAGCGATTGACATAAACGAAGGATATACCTACAGGGTCTACAGTGATTTTGTTGGCTTCTTCCTTCCCTCAACTGCATAAAATTCCATAAATTATAGGCATAAGCGCGAGTCTCCTATAATAATCCGACGGAGAATAAATGAAGTCAGAGATACGAGAGAAAAATATAAATAACCGTAGATACAAGATAGAGAAAAGTTGCAAACCTACAGATAGACGACAGGCAATCAGACAATAAAACATGCAGCCACCGGAAAAAGACAAATTGAACGAAAATACTATAGGCCTGTACGTATAGTTATAAGAAGCTGTTGAAGTTCTGTTTCTTGCAGGAAAGTTCGATCCACATCATCCGAATGCTCGCAAGTGGAAGGCCAACTTCCGTTGTGCGCTGCGCTCTCTACCGGACGTAGAAGAAGTGAAAAACCTCAGCCACAAGACGGGAAAAGACGCCTACAAGATCTTCAGGTTTCTTCCGGAGAAACAACGAAAACGATGCTACAAAAGTAAGTAAGAGCTTTGCATCGGATTGATGATTGATGCAACCTCTTAATTGATAGCCACATGATTAACACGCAATGCAACATGATTTAATTTAAAATGAGTTAAAGTAGGGCATTGTAAATAAATGTGGCGTAAGGTGAGTTGATAATTGATTCTATTGAACAGCATTGCTTCCATGCACTAGGCGCGAAGAGTGCCTGTTCAATGGAAAAGAAGAGGTGTGCATTGGAACCTGGAACGTGAGGACATTGTATGCAGCAGGGCAGCTAGATGTACTCTTACATCAATTGAAGAGGATCAAGTGGAGTGTGATAGGATTGGCAGAGGTGAGATGGCCAGGAGAAGGAGAAATCAACAAAGAAGGATATAAGATAATATATTCGGGAAGGAAAGATGGAGAACACCAAGGAGCAGAGGCAACGAAGGCCCTCATTGGATACAGAACGATTGGACCAAGAATGATGAAGGCAAGATTTCGTACAACGTGCGGTAAGGCCACAATAGTGCAGGCATATGCACCAACAAGCAATGCGACAGATCAGGAGATGGACGAATTTTACGAGACACTACAACAGACAATACAGGGAATACCAAGCCAGGATGTGACTATAGTAATGGGAGACTTCAACGCCAAAGTGGGGAAAGACTGGAAGACGTGGAGAGGAGCACTAGGGAAGCACGGATATGGAGAAGAAAATGAAAGAGGAGAGAGACTGCTGAACTTTTGCCTAAACAATGATTTGCGCATAATGAATACAGTGTTCTTCCAGAAGAAGGATGGTAGGAAATGGACCTGGGAGTCACCGGACTGCAGAACAAAGAATATGATAGATTTCATCATGGTAAATAACAGGTGGAAAAGTGCAGTAACAAAATGTCGGACATTTGCAGGACCAGACATTGCATCCGACCACAGACTAGTGTTGGCAGGGATCAGAATAAAGTTGAGAAAGATGGACAGAAGAGGAACAAGCAGAAGATTTGATATGAAAGGACTGGAGGATGATATAACCAGGAACCAATTCAACACACAACTGGAGAGCAGATGGAAACGTAGCAAAGAAAGGAACATGAGTACAGTGGAAGAAATGTGGAGAGAAATAAAGAACATATATACTGAGACGGCACAGCAAGTGTTAGGACATGAAGAAAGGAAGAAGAAAAAACCATGGATAACCAGAGAGGTACTGGAACTGAGCGACAAAAGAAGGGACATGAGGAAGACAAAAACACACAGCGAGGCAAACATGGAAAGATATAAAGACATCACGAAAGAAATTAGAAAGAAAGCGAAAAGATGTAAAGAGGAATGGATAGTTGAAAAATGTCAAGAAATAGAGAGCACACCAGGAGCATTAAACACAGGGAAGCTCTTTCAGGTGGCAAGGGAAATATGCGGAACAGTTAGTGTAAAGTTAGCCACAGTGAAGAGCAAAGAAGGAAAATTACTGGAAGACAGAACAGAAATCAAGCAACGATGGAAGCAACACTATGAGGAGCTATACAACAGTGGGAACCCGGTGGACAGAACTGTGCTTGAAGAACTACCAGAAAACAACAGCCAAGAACAAATGCTAGACATACTGGAGAAGGAAGTAGAAACAACGGTTAAGAACCTAAAAAGGAAAAAAGCGCCAGGAGAGGATAACATCACAGCAGAAATGATCCAAGCAGGAGGGAATTGTTCAGTGGAGATGCTGCATAAACTGTGCAATAAAATCTACTATGACAAAGAATGCCCCAAGGACTGGTGCAAAGCCATAATAGTACCATTATACAAAAAAGGAGACAGGACAGAATGCAGCAACTACAGGGCAACCAGTTTACTGAGCATACCAGGAAAGGTCTACACTGGAATATTACAGAGAAGATTGAAGAAGTATGCAGAAGAAGCGATGAGCGAGGAACAAGCGGGATTCAGAAAAGAACGGGGAACAATGGACCAGATATTTGTAATCAGGCAACTATCAGAAAAGTATGTTGAAATGAACAGGATGCTGTACAACAACTTCATTGACTACAAACAGGCGTTCGACAGTGTGTGGCAAGAGGGGCTTTGGAAAGTACTAAGACACTGTGGAGTACCGGAAGAGTTGGTAGTGTTGATAGAAGACATATACAGCAAATCAGAAAGCGCAGTGAGAGTGGAAGGGGAACTAACGGAATGGTTTATGATAAAAGTAGGAGTAAGACAAGGATGTGGCATGTCATCGGACCTGTTCAATATGATACTGGAAATAGTAATGAGGCTTGCTAAGAAAGAGGAAGAACATGGGATAAACCTAAATGGACGTCCATTAAATAACCTCCGTTTTGCAGACGACATAGATTTGATAGCTGATACACAAGGGAAACTACAAGATATAACGAGCAGGGTAGATAAAAGCAGTAGGAGAATGGGTCTCAAAATCAATGTCGAAAAAACAAAAACAATGGTCATTGGAAAACGTCATGAGGATTTACAGATAAGAACAGAGAACGGAATATTAGAACAAGTTACCAGATTCGTCTATCTAGGAGGCCTGATAACAGAAGACGGAAGGTGCGAAGAAGATATCAAACGAAGAATTGGACTGGCATGTACGGCATTCGGAAAACTGGGGAAAATGTGGAAAGCAAGAAACATATCCATCAGAACTAAGATGAAGCTCTATCATACCTTAGTAGAACCAGTATTACTATACGGATCAGAGTGCTGGTGTTTACGGAAAGAAGACGAACGGAGACTGTTGGTAGCAGAGATGAGCTGGCTCAGGAGAATCATAGGTAGAAGCAGGAGAGAGAAGATCAGAAATGAAATAACAAGAGAAGAACTAGGAGTCGATGAAACAATAATAGAAAAAATCAAGAAGAGAAGACTCAGATGGTTCGGTCATGTGAGAAGAATGACGGAGCAAAGACTACCAAACGCTGCACTGCATGGGCATGTAGAAGGAGAAAGAAGCAGAGGGAGGCAAAGGAAGACCTGGATGGACAACATCAAAGAAGATCTGAGAGAGAAGGGCACCAGCTTGGTCGAGATCGGAGAAATCATCAGAAGCAGAGAAGTTTGGAGGAAATTCATACAGGCCTCATCGTCATATCGATGACGGAAGAGAAGATAGAAGAAGAAGAAGAAGCTTCCATGCATCTTTGCGATGTTATGCTTCGTCCTCTCTCTGCCGCTTCGCTACTTCCTCTCAGATCCTCTGATCGGCTTGAACTGTTTGTTCTCCTCGTCAGAACAGAATGGACCAATTCAGATGCATTATCCCTCTGTATCATGGGCGGACACTTAGGGACGACAGGGGGACGATCCCCTTCAAAGTTTATGGTGGGGACCGTCCATGCATTTGTTCCTCCAATACTTAAGTGTCAGGACATGCACATGGTTAATTGCTGAATATACTGGTAACGTTGTAAGAAGAAGAGATTTTCGAGCAAATGACGAAATGACCAAAAAAGGTGTCATCAGCTATTTTGGGAGGGAAAATGGTTTGTTTTCAGAAAATACTGACCACTTGATTAAAAAAGGTCGTCAGAAAATTTCGTCGATGAAAATGGAAAATGTTATCGACCGGTGTCATGAAATAAAGTCTCCCCAAACAGTCTCCCCCTTGCTGATACAGCAAGGGGGAGACTCTGTTTCGAAACAAAGTCTCCGGGAGAACTTTTAGGGGGGGACTCTGTCACGCGACACCGGCGACTTATCCGCCCGACAAAAATGTCGCACCTCGGCGATTGTCCTTCGGCCGCTCGTTCGTCCCACCCAACTTCTAGACCAAGTCTCCGTCTATGCTTTGTATGGATATCATCATCAGTTTGTTCCGCCTTTTTCTCGTGTAAAGTCTTTTCTCATCTTTATCTCGCATCAAATCAACTGCCTTTTACCTCGGGGTCGATCGCACTGGGAGCGATTCTGAAAGACATGTTACTGAAAGAAGCACTTTATAATTGGTCATATGCAATACAATACAATACAATATTGAGTATAGCAACAGGTATAATCATGTATAAAATAGATGATTTTAAAACAATTTGGTTTGAGTCGCTTGCCCAAGTTTAATTGTCAAACGTCAGTTTGCTTTCTGTCTGTTGAACTCGGTGAATACGGTATACGCCTGTGCTTTCGTGTGCGTGGGTTAACGGTGAACACGGCATACGGATAAGCTTTCGTGTGTGTGGGTCAAAGCATCACGATATACAGCAGACACATCATAATGTCATATTATATTATTATGTACACGTGCAGCATTTAGACGACTGACAAACAATATCACACTTTTCTGAACCGGATTCAACAAAATCTCAATTCCCGAAGCTCATTATAGACCTACAATTCATCACAAAATGAGTCGATGGGCTTATCTATACTTAGGCATTGGCCTATACAATATCATAGATGAGGTGGTTGGGTGTGTGCTTTTTTCCGAAAACTATTTCTAATCCATGGGCGCACTTTCCAAAAAGACCATCAGCGAAACTCCGCATTTGCTTTGGTGTCCGAATGACCTGTCATCAACTGCTGCGGCGGCCATGTCTGATTTTCCGTAAATCCATTCAAAACTCTTGACCGTTTTGAATTAGAAGATTCCATTAACATAATATAATTATATCCGATGTCAGTTTTACTGATGAATTCGGCTGGGTGCAACTTGAGGAAGTTAATTACATTGATAGCGTTATAACGATTCCATCTCCTCTGATCCTATGATAACTCGACTCGACCACCTATGGACTATACTCTTACGGACAACCCTTTTGACTCAACGCAGCGCTCGTGAATAAGCTGGTGCCCTCGGGCTTAGCTTTCGAGTAGCGCTTCAGAAGTTTGGAGATTACGATTACGATTATTTAAAGTTGTTTTATTATAAGACAGAGCTGCAGTTGCTACAACATACCGTGCGTATACGCGGTGACAGCAACCCCGTAGAGACATCTATTTGACAGAATCGTTGCATAGCTGGCCGTACTTTACATAACAGTCGTTTTCTGTGTTTGAAGACATCTGCAAACTAGTTTTATACAGGGTGTTGAAAGCGCAATGTAAGATGGCCATGAAAATAGGACTTGTAGATTGCTCTGGCAAAAGTTGGAAGGGTTTCATGGCTTTGGTGAAATGAACCGTCAAACAGTTAAATTCGATTCCTGTGATAACTTCACGTGCACGCCACAAATTGCAATCATATTATTGCGGTGTAATATCAGTCTGAATTTAAGCGAAGTTTGATGTTATCGCCGATCAATCAATCAATAATCAATCAATCGATCAATAATCAATCGATCGATCAGTGTCGGTAGGTGTCCGATGCCTCTCCAGCTGAACTCATCCAGACTTCCAGAGCCAGATATCTGAGTCTCTGTAGATCTTTTCCACACCAATCTTCAGTGTCGTCTGTCCAATGTGTCCATTCCCTATGTGGTTTTTCTCTTCTGTTTGTGCCCTCCATCATTTCAAACACCAGCGCCTTCATTTCTCTCTCCTCTTCCTGTCTATTATGTTGTTAGAATCCATGTTTCGCAACCATACATCATGCTGCTGAACACACGGGTTTTAGCATAAGCCTACTCTCATCTTTGTATCAATACCGATTACACAACTCTTTCATATTTTTGTCCATAGCTTTCAGCTTAGCCGTTCCCTTGACTATTCGTGCTTTTATTTCACTTTGCAATCCAGCTCGAAAGTTCTATTGCTTCCCAGATGAGTAAGCTTCACCACATTTTCTACTGTATTCATTACAAACAAAAATTATATTGTTACCGGCAGATTCAGAACACTTGGGCCTATATCACGCCTCTCCTAATTAACCAATCATAGACGCTCCCGACACTAAACTCTGGCGATAGGCTAATGGCGGTTCGAATCCTTATTGAAGCTCAAAAGCAGACGCAATCCTATGGATGTAATGTAATGTAAATATTCTAGAATTCATCAGCGCTCACAAAAGCCACGTCAAACAGACCAGTTTATTCACCGGCGCTAGATCACAAAAGTCCTATATGCTATTTGGATGTCATTCATTACATTTTGCCTTCTTCTTCCTTGCGCTGTATATTTCAACTTAATTCAATTTAATGCTCTCGTTAAAATATTCAGTAATCATGCAGAGTGACTTGAGACGAATTAATTTTTCTCATAGCTATCCTTGCACACATTGTAGCATAACGCCTAATTACAAGCATGTTATAAACTCATACATTTCATCTGCGTAGTCCCCAAAGACTTTCTAAATGGAATTTGCAGTTGACAGGCATGCCTCCTGCAGTGCAAAAATCGCATGCTCAGAATTGAACGTACCTTCCTCAAGTATATCCCAAGCAAGCAATATGTTTTGCCTGTCAAGTCACCTTGATCATTTCGGCCCGTTTAATCTATCACACAAAGTTAAAAAGACTCTGAAACATCAAAAAGTTAAGAACTCTTTGGCTAGATTCATAATCGATACGAAATTTGACCATTGCCTAATGGTAATCTCTGCACTTTAAGCAGAAAATGATGAACACATAGCCTAAGCACTACGCTTAAACACTGGAAAATACGAACCTGTGGCCACTATGCTTCATGTTCAACTAAGGTTTTGCTAATAAAATAACGGTCAAGTAAGCTAAATCAAACAAACCCCTATTTCCTGAATCATAATATTTTAATCTGTTCATCAGATTATCGCTCTTTGATCAAATTCAAACCCTAGAATTGTTCTTGATTAACGAGTTAATTGGTTTTATAGTTCTCTATGTCATGTCATGTCATGTCAATCACCGACGTCGCTGCGCGACGGTTGGCCACATGCATGGACTATAGCTCTCCACTGCTGCCTATCGCGTGCAGCGGCGAGGAGATGGGATCCGGACAGGTGAGACCAAGAGAGAACATTGTCAATCCAGTTAATACGCGGTCTGCCCTTGCGTCGATATCCCTCCACGTGACCCAGCATGATGGCTTTTTCCACGCAATCCTGAGGGAGCCTGATGATATGACCGAAATAGGAGAGTTTACGAGCCTTGATGGAACTCAAGAGCTCCGGTGAAGCTCCGGCACGCCGATAGACTTGCTCTGTAGTAAGCTTGAGCATCCAAGAAATGCGTAAAAACTTACGGATACATTAATTTTGTTCTCGAAACTTTGGATCTGCTGTTCCTCTGCTTTTTTAAGCACCCATGATTCACAACCATAGGTTGCGACTGACCAGAACAAGGATTTCATCAAGCGAAGCTTGGTTTGGGTACTAATGGATTTATTTTTCCAGACCTTCGTAAGCTTCACCATGACTGCCATAGTTCTCTAACAATCTAGAAATTAATATTTCACACAGGGCCATCATGCGCACTTAGCATAATAATAAGTTAAATCTGAATGAAGTACATTGATAGATTTTTATTTTCTTGAAGCGACTCGAAGTTCTTGGCGCCAGACGTATTCATCGCGGCCTCTTCTCAAGTCGGAAGGTGGATTCATTCGACCGGAAATTCCGGTTCTCACCCGGGTTCCCACCAACAATCTGAACGCCATGACAGACGGACTCACCGACCGGAAACTGACTCCAGGCGATTTGGTAAGATGACTTAATCGACTACTAGGTGATTCTAATTTAGCTGATTTCTGAGAAAGCACTCGATTCGGTTGATTTGAATACAGAGCGGACATTCTTACTCCTGCATGTAACAAGATTGATAAAGATTCTGCAATAATTAATAATAATAATCGATGAAAGTCAAGAGGAGGCAGTAAGCAAAAACTGGCAAAATAAGAATGCCCAGTTTTACCGATTTGCAGAGGTTGTCAAGAACAATAGCGCCTGATTTTCAGTGAACACAAACAACTAATTTCAATGATTTAGCAGCAAACAATTTTGCTGAAACACCGGATGCAGCAAAGAATTATAGGCTATATAGAGGCCTGTCGTGTGCATTGTGCAGCTAATAGGTTCAACAGGAAATTAGCGTTGACTGTCGAGTCAAGTAGGCTATATAATGGGTCGTAGTATAATGGCCGGGAAATCTATTGTTGCGAACAGCAGCCCTTGCTTTCAATAAGTAAACATCAGACTCTCACGAAGCTTCAAATTTTACTTTCAGTTTTATTTTTGGCTTAAGTTTGACCAGCCACCTTGCTCTGTCTTTACAAACCTATATCCACAGCAGCTGTATTCAGACGATTTACTCATTCAGGGTAATTGCAAATGATTCGATTCTTCAGCCCATGTAATTGGATTCGAACCTCCCCCCTTCGTCACCTTACTTACCTAATCACTGACTCCATTTCCACCCTTAAAATTTCTGCGCAATTTTGTGCAGACGTCGTTGAGAAGAATTCGTGAAAGCGGACATGAACCCCGCTGATAGTTTTACATGCAGGAGGGGAACACATTGATCGCGTTGACATTTTTAGAAAGAATTTAAAATGACAAGGAGGAAATTAAGAACATGACTTTTTCATAAAAGTTTCATAATATTACACTTTATTTATCATCAGCATAATTAGTGCTTTGATGCGGATAAATTTGTTAAAAACCAAAAGGGAGTAATTAAAAGAAAAGGTGTCGATTTTCCAGGAGAGGTATCCATGTGCGAGTGCCCTTGAAAACGGACGGACCCCAACTATAGGCTATGTGATCGAATATGTACAACTTTTACATGCAACCAGATGGCACAACCTAATGATTTTATGTTATCACCGGTCATTCATACATCAATTATTGCATGCTATGATATAGGCAGCTAAAAATTGTAAATTCCATACGGGGTCCAGGGAACCCATGAAATCAAACTGCAGAATAATGGTATGTTAATTTTAGTTTTGTGAGGTTACTGGAGAATGCATATAAGGATACCTTCAGCGCTGTAAGGGTAAATGGTGAACTCTCGGACTGGTTTGAGACCGTGGTGGGAGTACTGCAGGGGTGCGTTCTGTCACCCTTACTCTTCAACATATTCCTGGAGCTGATCATGGCTGCAGCCCTGGATGGAATGGAGGAGGGGGCGGTGATTGGAGGAGAGGTTATAGGAGACATAGCACTGTTGGCAGAACAAGCAAAGGGTTTACAGGAATCACTGACAAGGGTAGTGGAAGTGAGTCGCAAGATGGGAATGGCAATAAATGTCACGAAAACAGAAAGTCAACTCCTGGGAGGGGATATAAGAGGTTTCGACTGGAGGTGGATGGGCAGCAACTTGTACAGGCAGATAGCTTCGTCTATCTGGGAGGAAACATCAGCACGCAGGGAGGATCAGAGAAGGATGTGGAAAGAAGAACTGGAAAAGCGAGAGGAATATGGCAGGCACTGGGGAAAATATGGAACGCAAAGGAAATAAGCAGAGGCACAAAGATCAAGATGTACGAAACGTTGGTGCCAAGCGCATTGATGTACAATTCCAAGACCTGGACGTTGAGGGAAACCCAGAAACAACGACTGAGGGTGTTCGAGATGGCCTGCCTACGAAAGATAGAGGGAGTTTCAAGAAGAGATAAAATACGAAACGCGGTCATATTATACAAAAGAGAGTGCAGAACAGACGACTGCGCTATTTTGGGCACATGATCAGGATGGAGAGCGTCAGATTTCCAAAGATAGCATTCAATGTAGAGGTGCAGGGAAGGAGAAAAAAAGGGAAGACCGAAGAAACGATGGAGGGACATGATCAAGGAGGACTGTCGGGAGATGGGGATGTCGATGCAGGAAGCTGTACATCGGGCGGAGAACAGAGGGAAATGGAGAGCTTCCATAGATGAGTGGCTTATAATAAAATAATAATAATAATAATCTTTTCTTTAATTGAGCGCCTGCAAGACGCACTGCGCTTTACATTTACAAGTTATACAGTAATCTTAATTAAACTTAACTACTAACTGAACAGACAGCTTTGTAATTACACGGCGCTAATAGCAGCCTACAAAGCATATCCGCCCAACGGGGGCTCGAACCTGCTACCTCTCGCACTCATGGCCAGCGTGTTAACCATTACTCTACCGGGCCCCCCAAATGCGTGCTGGTGCATCGCCAAGGCCATAAGTCAAGTAAGTCAAATCAATTTTGTTCATGCACCGTCGACAAATGATGTGATGATATAATATAATTATATATATATCATTCCCACTTTAACAAATCAAGATGACCACTTAAAGAGTAAACGAGATGACTTATATATAGCCTACACCGTGTCTCAAAAAACTGTGCAAAAATGTTTTTGTCAGAACTTCGTCAAATTTTTACCAATCTTAATAACTTTTGGTAGGTAGACGACAAAATGACTGAAATTTTAGGCTATATATAGATTTTTCACCTCACCTGATTCATTTCACCGCACTACTTTGTAAAGCACAGAAGTACCAATTTTCCATATAACGAAGCTTGGCTGCACTGAAATCCATTGCATCGAGCCGGATGTCAAAGTGAATGGGGCATAGGCCTACTATCGCGACAACCTTCTTGCCCAGAAGATACCGTCAGACATACGCAGGATATCTCTGGGCGAGTTTATTATCTTTCAACAGGATGGCGCCCTGGCGCATCAAGCGCGCGACACCGTCTCTTTCCTGGAGCGAGAAACGCCCGACTTCTTCCCTCCAACACTGTGGCCACCGAATTTACTGGATCTTAACCCAGTCGACTATAGCATATGGAGTGTGCTGCAGGAGGTTTACCGGTCCAGAATAGCCAACGTCTACGAACTCAAAACGCTCCTGCTTGACGAGTGGGCGCGCTTTGATCAGTCGATCGTTGATGCTGCTATCGGCCAGTTGCGTCGCTTGAGTCCGTGTATTTCGAGCACCAATTCTAGCACTTTTTAGCAGATCTGTCGTAGCAATTAAAACACTCTGATAAGTAAACCATATTTTACTTTATTGCATGCTAATTCAGTCGTCAGATTGTTTGTTGTAGGTAAAAAAGTTAGGCGTTATATGAAAAATTGGTACATCTGTGTTTAACAAGTTAGTGCGGTGAAATGAGTCAGGTGAGGTGGAAAATTTATATACAACATAAAATTTCAGCCATTTTGCCGTCTGCCTACCAAAAGTTATTAAGATTGGTGGAAATTTGACGAAGTTCTGACAAAAACAATTTTGTACAGTTTTTTTTAGACACGGTGTATATATTATGCGCATGTTTAGTGATGGCGAAAACGACGATGACGATAATTTTACAATTGATAACAACGTTGATTGTCGTTGTTCTCCTATTGTTAGCTTCACTGTCCAGTTTCTCGAGAGGATCATCATCATCACCACCACCATCATCCTCGTCGCCATTGTTTTCCTTCTCCCTCCTCATCGTCCCTTGATACTTCTGACCAAACATCTCCCTCTCACTACTGGCCCCCACCGCCGCCCCCACCACCACCACCGCATCCTCCGTCTCTCCCTTCTTCCATGTCCTTCTACCGGGCTCATCCTCCTCCTGACCCCCAATCGTCCATCGGCAACGACCTGCCACCATGGCCGATGAGAGTCCATCACCACCCGCCACCGCCCCCTGGCAGCCACCCCCAGTCCTCCGTCTATCCCGTCGCACCCTATAACGACACCCAGTGCGGCGACCAGTACCCCAACCCCTCGTCCTTCGCCAGCCCTGCGTTGGCCACCGACCCCCCACTGCACGGTGCGGGGTCGTATCGGGGAGTGGGTGCCTACATGACATCCCCGCCGGAGAGCTACATCTTCAACCACGATCTATATGCCGCTGGGACGGGAGAGTACCCGGATATGGCCGCTTACCCACCACCTCCGTACTTTGATGAGATGTCGCCACCACAACCGGAAATGACAGGTACGTCTCAATAGGTCACAATCTAAATACTATTCATCATTCATGAGCCCACAATTTGATGACTTGTGTCCAGTATATACATAGACAGAAGGCTGATTTTAGATAGAAAGCAGCTCCCACGATTACTGTATAATCTTAAACTCGGAAGTTTCAAAGCGCCTCTTTAAAGCCAAACGCGGGGCACTAGCTTGTTCACGAGCGATGAGTCAATTGCAGCAAGAAAGTGATCATAGGAGTGGATTATGCGCATGTTCGCCGGATCATCAACGCAATCATCCGCGTCGCCTGAAAAGAAAGATTAGCAGAAAAGTTTGACTAAAGCTTAATAAATGCTACCTCGGCGCCTTCTCCATCTCAGTTCTCACTTCGTGAGTGGGTTAATTGACACTAAGCTTCTGATTGGGAGGAAGGATATTATGGAGGAAGGAGAGGAACGAATGAACAGGATTTAGAGTCCTTCAATGATTGATTGATGATCTTTGATGTTAAGGACAAATTGAGATCAATCCACAGCGTGATTATGAGAAGTGGAGAATGTGATAATGTGACCGAGTTTATGATTCCTACTGATGTGAGTTGTGATGTTATTGTGTTGGACGAAGTTGACTGATGCGAAAAATTCAGTAGGCGTATAGGTCTACAAGTGAAAGAAGAATAAGCTTACTATTGAATTTTTCGCATCAGCCAACTAAAGCTCCTTAACATTAAGCAACTCGAGCAATCCTTTCAAGCTCAGTCGTGCTCCATTTATTTGGCGCAAGTAGACTAATTATAAATTCATATATTATAAGATCTGCTAGTTTTTAAGGTACGTCTGAGTATCCTGTCAATTCCTGTTTAGTTTAGCAGACGAAACATTTCTGTTTTGCGCATTTTTCAATGTCGTATTTTTTAATCATTATATTCATTGCAGTCATATTCAAAATTCAACTGATTAGACTCTATATATACGTTCAATCCTAAACCAACCTGACGTCTTACATAGATTTATGTTTGTTATTCCACAAACCGTTGCAGCAGACCTACTATGAAGAATCATGCCTTCTTGATCGAAGGACGTTGACCTGGAATGGCCTCCCCTTGACGCTCCGCTCTCTTCCTGGAACTCCTTCCCAGGCATCTTAATACAGTTTTACGTGGCTGCATTGGGGTTGAGAGTAGTCTGAGTAGTCCCCTTGAAGAGGCGCTGTGCATATTCATTTAATGAAATAATGAAAAATAGTTCTTCTCCATCTTCAGTCTGAAACAGACACATGGATTCAGTTTATGGCAGTTCATATTGGTTATGGGTCAGATAGGATTCTAGTTAATGTTGGTGTGATCAGGCTACGATTGTTTGAAAGCTACGTTGTCTGTGTTCATGTAGATATCTCCAACCTTGCCAGTGTTCCTCAGTGGACAAGTGGAACGTCAGAAGGGATCATGGAGTTCTTGGAAGTAAGTAAGCATTTCATTTAGACGTGTGTCGCTTTGACTCAAAGCACGTAAAAAAAGAAGCAAATGGTTTTCGTCGATTCCTAATCCTTTAGATACGTTGAAAGTGCAAAGAAGGCAAAAGATCGGCTGCAGTTGCGTAATTTAAATATTATTCTGTTAATCGCTAGAGCATCAAATAAAAGTGATCGATTGCAGGCAACTTTGTTGCTTTTTTCAACTTCAAAATTCAATTGAATTGCTCAAACGCTATGAAAATAGAGAGGAATGAATAGAAATAACTTAGGATTACTCTTTCAATCGTTTAAGCAATGATTCAAAAACTAATAGTCTTCTCTAGCAGAGTTTGCGTTAACGATTGTGTAAGTCTTCTGTTGCTCTGCGCAAGGCGACGTGTCAGCCTATATATCTTCATCCTATTAAACATATGGGTGAATCGCCACTTTTTACTCTTTATAAAAGCGCTCTGGTGGTTATCAATCGCATGACCACTGCAGATGCACATGTATTAGATGTTTACCGTGATCAACTTATTCTGTTTGGAATTTATTTTGTCCAAGCAGGCCGTGCTGAGAGACAGGGGCAGTCTGGGTAACGACATGCAGTATAGCGAAGCTGCCTGTATAGCGATGGAGCAGTTCGAAACAAAGCCAGGCCATCCTTAGCAGCTCATCATCTCCTGTGGCTACGGTGTGTAAGTTTTCTAACCTAATAATTACATATGCTGTTCTGTTATAAACGCTTCTTCTTCTTCTTCTTCCTCCTCCTCTTCTTCTTCTTCCTCTTCTTCTTCTTCTCCTTCTTCTAAAACACAATCATCACAGTCAATGATGTAAAACTCTGTTGCATTTATGTCACAGGCTCACAGCTCAATCGCGAAGTGCGAGTTCAGCGTCGGTGATATCTCTATAATCGATAGGTTGCTTACAGCTTCTTTTACTGATGCCACACGTCAGCTGTAGCTAGTAACCACTGGTAACATTGCATTTGAAGACACGTCTGTGGATTTTAATGTAACCCGAAAAGATTAAAAAGCATAAGCTAATGAAAATATATCTTTACCTATATTATTTTAAACTGGCATGAACGGCATTGAAACGCAGTAGGATTGCAAGCTAATAGTATAAACGGACGATAGCTGCCTGCATGATATTACCACAGTCGAAGTTAATTTTATGACAGCCATACGAGGCGTCTATCACGTCCAACTACCTCGCTTACCAACAGCTACCTAGCGAGTGACGACTAACTCGACCTTTCACATAAACATAATAGACCTAACTACATGTACATGTACATGTAACCTACATCGTATGTGCTTTAGTAGTAGCTCGGCTTAGTGAGATACGCAAGTAGATGAGTCTTCAAGTTCTTCTTGAAGCTTTTCATGTAAGACCCCGAAACATAAAATGCTGTTCTATGGCATTTCGTATATACCGTTGAACCAGAGTCATCGTATGCATCTCTCTATGCGTCACAGCGATGACTCAAAGTGAGTCGTTGCTCTTTCGACGGACTGCACGACTGTTATGCTGGCACAAAGTCTTTGACAAACAATATACGGTGTAGACATTTTTCTAATACGTATCACACAAGAGTCTAGATACTGTACAGAATGAACCGATTCCTAACCACCCCAAGGGAATGACCCAATTGGATCCGTATTCCGTAGGATACATTCTTAGAGCGAATAGAGTCCTATGCCAAGTTAGACGTACATGTAGCCTCATAGGTCAACATCAATCCTCCTCTCCAGCCTACAGCTTCAGCTGGCGCTTGTGTTTGCGTAATATGCATGGCTAGAAAGATGGTTGGCTACTTGTTTCCAAGACTAATAAGTTTTGCTGTGACATGAATTGAATGACATTATAATAAACGCTTGTGCTGGACTATTCGGCGCTTTAATGCAATCGCTTTCTGCAGCACTTTTCCTATCGACGAAACCATCTGCGAAGGCTAGCCATTCGAGAAAGTCGTTCCTCTAATTGCTGCAATCCCGAGGAATCGTATGTTCATCGGAAAAATCATTATCTTCGTTTAAGTTCAAACTGACACAAAGCAGTAGAAGCATAGTATGAACGGATAGGAAGATGCGGAGAGTCAGCTGGAAAGAGCACAGAACAAACAAGTCTATACTGGAGGAGCTGAAGCTGAAACAACGTCTGTTGGAGGTGGTGAAGAGAAGGAAGTTGAAGTACTTTGGACACATGATCAGAGCGGACAATCTACCGGCCTTCATATGTCAGGGATATGTGGATGGAAAAATACCTCGATGAAGGCCGAGAAGACGCTGGATGGACGATGTTGAGGAATGGATGGAGTTGTCGATGGCTGATTGCACAAGGAGAGCGAGGGACAAAGAGGGATGGAGGAATCTGACGTCGTTGGCTCTGGTCTCCTATCCGCAGCAATGAGGATGGTCAAGACGATGATGATGATGATGAGGAGGAGGAGGAGGAGGAGGAGGAGGAGGAGGATGGTCAAGAACTCCAGATGATGATGATGATAATAAAATGGATGATAGCAAGTTATTACAAAAGTTGAATTTAACTGTCGGCAGCCGTGCAAGGCGCCCATCACGACCCACTCTAGCAGCGCAATCCGTCGAATGCTGAGTCTACCTAATGGGCGACAGCGGGAAGCTATCCCACCCTTGCACGTGTGCAGTGCACGCTTCGTGTCAGAGAGTTCGTCAATACCTAAACATCCCTCCCTTACTGTATATGCATGCACAAAGATAGCCATATAATTATATATAATATATAAATATATATATATAAATATAGAGCCAAAGTTGCAGAGCGATATCAAGAAAGAGAGATAGAAACAATGAGACATATGAACACAAGCAGAGACATATCCAGAGGGCTTGATATAGAATGCAAAAAGGTAGGCCTAGTCGAATAGAAAGAGAAAGACAAAGACAGAGAGACAGAGAGGCAGAGAGAAAAATAGACAGATAGATAGAGACACAGAGAGACAGATAGACAGAGGGATAGAGAGACAGAGACACAGAGAGACAGAGACACAGAGACACAGAGAGAATGAGAGACAGATGGGAGATTATTGTGATGGAGGACAGAAAGTGGAAGTAGATAAGAGCAGTGAAATAGTGGGGAGAAGAAGGACGGGAGGGAGGGAGGGAACGAAGAAAGGGAGGGAGGGAATGAGGAAGAGAGGAAGTGACAGGCTGGCAGCAGAGGACAAAAGAGCAAAACATGAGACGGATTTGCAGACTTTAAGGGAAGGCAAACGAACTAAGGTCCGGTCATTGCTCTCTGTTTAATGTCGTCAGAAACGACATCAAGTCTAGACAGGTGTTTGACGAATCGTTATTAATATGGAATTATTAGCTTATAAATATTTGCAAATATTTGCCGAACACTTTATTACTTACCCTTTGTCACCATTTCTGCTTTCACAATATGCGACGTTTTGCACGTCGCCAATAATTTGTGAAAGTTGTTTTTCACAGTTTTAGGGCACATGTCTAATATTGTCTATGTGCCTTCCTTAACTACTCTATCACGCATCTATGCTTTTATATCAATTAACTTCTTGCCATTTTGGCCATTGCAGACATATAAATAGAGGTGGCGCTATAAGTGTCAAATGAAGTCCATGCTATAGTTTCGCATAAAATTTAATACGAAGTTCTTTATTAAATTTGAAGTCACGCTACCCGGTGAAATTAGAACATTAAACAATGTTGTATTTGTTTATAGTGTTATCGATTTTGCCTGACGCTTTAACCTTGCTATTCCCCTTGCTATTCTAAAGTCAATGTATCTTCCTATCCTGGTCTAAGATGTTATTTTCCGCTCTGCAACAAGTTTCAGTAGAAAAAGCTAAAAGATTTTCATTCAACTCACAGCAATCTAATGTTGTCTTGGGACAGTCATGGATGGAATTCGGACATTATCTCCCCCGACCCATTACCACCCTGCCATTGCCCCTGCCATTACCCCACCGTTGCCCTCCCGTAGGACATTACCCCCGCCTTTACCCCCGTCTGTCTACATTTAGGGCCAGTGTAGGCTTATGTATGTACTATGTATGTTTGTATGTATGTATTTATGTATATTATATGTACATAAGTGGTAGGATAGAAATGATTTGAATGGCCGTTGTACATTGTAAAAGTCAGATCAAAGTCGAACGGTACAGATATAGGAAGATCCGAAGATGAAATAGAGATTGAAGAGCGAGAGTATAGAGTTAATTCGATAACAAAGTTCAAGACTGCCGTCTTGCAATTTGGTATATTATTCTAGTTCTAGAAACAGTATAGAGTTAAGAAGATCATACAAAATAGAGTTGTAGAAGTCAAGTAGTCTATCACTAAAATAAGGTGGTTAATCAGTTTTTTTAACGATGCTGAGTCCAGAGAAAATCGCAAGGCATCAAACCGTAGACTACTTGTCAGGTCAATGAGTCACCTTCAGAAGTGACCGGACATTCAGTGTTCGCCACTTTCAGACGATTTATCATTTAGACACAGTGTCTGGATATTATGTGATCCGACTTGATAGAAGTGTGCAATGTGCAATGTTTAGTTGACTCGGTAAAACAGTCACTCATAATTTACTACAGGTGAATGCACATGGGGGCATGTACTGCATGGTCTGCATTCAGCAGACCATGCAGTCAAAGCCGCCTTCTACCACTTGTGCCCACGGGTCCAAACCGCTCAATTCCTCCGGTAGATGATATGATGAGAAAAACTTTCATCATTAGGATTTTACATACGATTTTGGGTTCAGCATATTAAAGCGTTTTTGAACATTTTTACTGTCTTTATCAATTCTATGAATTATATATGTTTTAATACCGCGTCTGAAAACCAAAATGCGGAGAGCAATTGGTCCAATAAAGAATATTCTTATCTTATTCTTATCTTTTTAAATGTACCTGCGTAACATATGATTATAGACAACGTCGCTGCGATGACACATCAACGATGATTTGCAATGATTTTGAACTTTTTTCCATATTCTCGATTCAATCGTTTCCAACAGTTTTTGACCGAACTCTTCTCTAAACGACAGATACACTTTACTATAATCTAATGTGATTGTCGCAACTTATATCATGTAGCAAGTCCTATCAGTGTGAGAATTGTGGAAAAATAACTGGGGGGGTTGGACCATTATCCACTTGGAATTGGGGTGTAAAAAACATACTTTAACATGGGGCTCTAAGAAAGACTGGGGGGGTCGAAACCCCCAACCCCCCCGGCAATTCTCACCCTGAGTCCTATCTTTATTGTTTCTCTGCAGGTTGAAAGGACAAATCAGGACAAAACATTCTGCCAGTGAATGCGATTTCTATTTCTCGGATCCTAAGAGACAATGGAAACGTGGGCTTTGTCTTATGAAGCTTCCGTTTCCAGAATCGTTTATCGATTCCTTTGGTGTGAAGCAGATCATAGTGTGCCTCAGTCTATTTGCTTTTGTCATTGCTGGTTTGACTAGATTAATGACTGATATTGCTGTTGTTGTTGTTGTTGTTGTTGTTGCTGCTGCTGCTGTTGTTGTTGTTGTTGTTGTTGTTGTTGTTGTTGTTGTTGTTGTTGTTGTTGTTGTTGAAGTGTGTATACGCCTTACTCTGCGAACGGCTTTGATTTGACGAATGATGAATTCACTGATGAATAAGCTGGCTTCCTTCCTGGCCGGGTTTTTGTGAAGCGATGAGAAATTTTGAAGATTTCATTTGCATTATTTCAGATATTATCCGTTTGCTAAAGGATGGTAAATAATGCAGGACGAATTGTTTCCTGTCGTGTAGACCTACTCACTCCTTTGACCCTTCTTCAAATTCAGCTAAATAATATCGACGCTGGATTGACAAGATGCGATTTGAAGACAAGTTGGTAAATGGGAAATAATGATAGCCTATTTTGGTTAAATCCAATTAGAACCAATTGGTCGAATACTCTGTTAATGGCTCTTAAGTAGGCTATAATTGCTTAGTTTATTCTTCAGTTCATTTCGTCTCTTATGCTACCAGACTATTTTTGTGATTAAGCGTTTGCGCATGTTTGTATGTATGTGCACTTGTTATAGCGCCCCTTCAAGCTATCTACTCAGAGTCGCTCGTGATTACATGCTAGCATGGTTGTATGGTTGTTTGAAAGATCTCATAAATCTCTATATTATTATCTAGTTGATTCTCTCTGTTTTGAGTCAAGGTCTCATGCAATTAGGTCATATCTGTTGTCATTTTGAATACCATTATTTTTAAACCAAATGTTTATACTTCTTAGGCTATGTAGGCTACTTTTGGGTGTTACAGCATTTTGAGCAATTTTTTTGTCCATCTTGCGAACTGAATAATTTTGTTACATGTGCTTTGTTTTTGCTTATAAAGTTATACGCCCACAGTTGTTCTTTGTCAAACATTTTTAGCCTGTTTCTAATGTTTATTTTACTTATTTACTTTATTTTTAAGTGGGAAAACTGTTGTTAAACTAAAGACTGTTTCATTCCAATCATCTTACACGGAGAGCAAAGCAATCAAACACTACATCGGTTGTGACGATTGCACCGCTGTACAAAGTAGTAAAATTAATGTTTGCACAATTTTCTCATCAAACTTTAGTTCAAGACGATGATCTCTCACGTTGTCTCGTGGTTACATGATTAAATCTCACGTTGTCTCATGGTTACATGATTAAATCTCACGTTGTCTCATGGTTACATGATTAAATCTCACGTTGTCTCGTGGTTACATGATTAAATCTCACGTTGTCTCATGGTCACATGATTAAATCTCACGTTGTCTCATGGTCACATGATTAAATCTCACGTTGTCTCATGGTTACATGATTAAATCTCACGTTGTCTCATGGTTACATGATTAAATCTCACGTTGTCTCATGGTTACATGATTAAATCTCACGTTGTCTCATGGTTACATGATTAAATCTCACGTTGTCTCATGGCTACATGATTAAATCTCACGTTGTCTCATGGTTACATGGTTAAATCTCACGTTGTCTCATGGTTACATGATTAAATCTCAAGCACGAATTCAATACTTTTAGTCTGATCTCTATTTTCAGTTTTATATTGTGACCTTGTGGCAGTCATTTTAAATGTTGCTCAGCATTCAATTCAGTGCGCGAAATATTAAGTGATTATTATAATGAGGAAGATTGATTAACGCGATGAATGAATGTCGGTTGAATGAATTAATCATTTTGTTAGCCAGTGATTTTCTGTTATTCAGCGATTGATTGCATTACTGTAAATGATTATAAGAAGAATTGTTTACTCAAGAAAAGTGCCTTGTTCCAATAAACTTTGTCGAGAGACATTCCAGGATTATTGCATCTTGTTGACGATTAGACTTGCATGTAAATTTTCACTTAACGATGGTCATAAGTCAATTGCTTGGAAGAATACATTCGGATACAATGCATGCGGTTCTCTTTCGTTTAATCGACATTACATGTAGGGTGATATGTATTGCCGCATTTTAAAAATAAACGATTGGTTTAGTCTAAGTCTAGTCAGCTAATATCTATTTTATTTCTAGCAACTTCGATTGTGGGCACTGTTTTGAGAGTGGATAAAGGAAATGTGTGACTTCTTGAGGACCAAATATTTTATAGTTGCCATGTTCCAGGAAGCCAATGTATATGTGGCCCGTGAAATAAAGGTGATTGATTTGATCAGGAATAGCACCTATTTCGACGTCAATTTAGCGATTTACAGTTTAATCTCGTCCATTCATTGCAACGGAGCAAAACATCCTCAGACGAGGTCTGAATCATAAGCGTCAGATCATTTGAAATGAAGCAGAACAACCTGACAGAATTTGTGTAGGCCTACTTGGGTGGTCTGATTACGGAGGATTGGTCGCTGTACAAAGGACATTAAACGCAGAATAGGTCTGGCATGTGCGATGTTCGGTCGCCTGAGCAAGGTGTAGAAATCAAACGGAGTGTCGACAAGAACCAAGATGCGACTGTATGGAGCCCTGGTAGTGCCTGTGCTGCTTTATGGATCGGAGTGCTGGTGCTTGCGCAAGGCGGACGAAAGGAGACTACTATAGTGGCCGAAATGAGCTGGCTGCGGGGAATACTGGGCAGAAGTAGAAGGGAAGGGATCAGAAATGAGAAGACCAGAGAGGAACTGGGAGCGGAGGAAACAATAGTGGACAAAATCAAGAAGAGAAGACTCATGTGATTTGGACATGTATCAAGGATGGACGACAGAAGACTGCCAGCTGCGGCTCTGCACGGCAATGTGGAGGGATGGAGAAGTAGAGGACGTCAAAGAAAAACATGGATCGACAACATAAGAGAAGATCTAGAGGAGATGTGCATGGATATGAGGAATGCCATGGATACCATCAAGGATAAAGCAGCGTGGAGACGCCATGTAAATGCCTCATCGTCGGCGCGGCCGGACGGAGAGCAATCAGGGCCGTCTTATCCAGTAGGCACAGTAGGCACTGTGTCTAGGGCCTACGAACTTACCAGGGGCCTACGAAATCCTGAAAAATATATTTAAAAATAAATGCAGTGATTGGTCAATGACCGGAAAAACAAAGAGAAAAAGAAAACTTGCAAATTTAATTTTAGCGAGCTACCTTATTAAGGCTTAAGTTAGCTAGCGAAATAGTAACATTGGCTAAGCTATATTATGTTTATTTTGCGGCTCTTTCCATTCGCGAAATCGCTTATAACGTCTTCAAATGTCATTTCTCGCATTAAGTCGTTTTCAATTGAAATAATGCACGGGAGGATAATCGTGCCTGTCCCCAGTGGCGGCGCCAGGATTTCAGTTTTGGGGGGCTAAAGGGCTAAATCGTCCAAAAATTTTATTTTTACATGGGAAAAAAAATGGATGGCCTTTTTTAGGGGTGGCTTAGCCCCCCTAGCCCCCCCCCTAGCGCCGCCACTGCCTGTCCCATCGCTGACCGAAGGTAATTTTTGATAATTTTCAGTTTCGAAAAAGAACGTTCACCTTCACAACTTGTTCCAAAAATAGAAAGATAAATTCGAAAAGCAATATTGACATTTGGAAAACCGGAGACCAGCTTGTCAGCTATTTGTGACCTAATCATTTCAGCTACAGATTTATTGGTTTCTCAAATCCAGACTCGTGTTTCCTCTTATAATCATCAGACCTGATTTGCTTTAGAAATTTGTATTAATAATTTAACAAATTAAAATTTAAAAAGCGATGGCGATTTTTCAATAGAATTTAGACCGAAACGCCGCGCACCGAAAGTCGAAAATCGGAACCGTAAATATTACATTTAGCGGATATCGAAAATAAATATTACAAAAAGTTGATTCAGATTTAAAATAAAAACTGAATGCGTTCCCAAAACATGGTTCAGCAAAATGTTAAGAAATAATGTAAATATGTTGCAATTTGAATTAATACATAGTTGAGGTGGATAGACCCTAGGGGCCTACGAATAGATTAATATGCAAAAGTGCCTAGGGCCTACAATGACCATAAGACGGCCCTGAGAGCAATGATGATGATGATGATGATGATGATGATGATGATGATGATGATGATGATGATGATGATGATGATGATGATGATGATGATGATGATGGTGGTGGTGGTGGTGGTGGTGGTGGTGGTGGTGGTGGTGGTGGTGGTGTGGTGGTGGTGGTGGTGGTGGTGGTGGTGGTGGTGGTGGTGATGATGATGATGATGATGATGATGATGATGATGATGATGATGATGATGATGACGACGACGACGACGACGACGACGACGACGACGGCACATTGAGAGGAGTACGAAGGTATGGAATGCTATAGGCTTGGCCTAACTTTTTGTTGTGACGATTGTATCCAGCCACTACCAATTCTTAGTCCTGCAAAGATACATTTTTTTAACACCTGGCTATCTAGCGTATTCATGCATACATAGCATCGCAATGTCGGCCGAGCTGATAGAGGCTTCCATATATAGTGTGTTCACTGTCCACACACCTTGTCACCTTGTGCTTTCAGCTCTCTGAGCTCTAGCGACCGACATGATCCATTTTCTCCATATCTTTCTTTCTGATGTCGCCTGCCTTAGTTCTTCTAAGTTCATTCCTGTTGTTTCGTGAACCTCATCCATCCACCTTTTCCTTGGCCGCCCTTGTTTTCTTCTTCCCTCTCCGTATGCCAACACATCATATCTTTTTCTAGACCATTTGAACGCATAACATGCCCAAAGAAACCAGTGGCGGCGCCACGGGGGGCTAAGCTCCCCCTATCAAAGGCTAAGCTCCCCCTAAAAAGGCAATATTTCCCATGATTTTCTTGGATTTTCGACCTGATGACTAAAAAAAGGCCGGTCAGAAATTTCGGCGGATGAAAATGGGAAATTGGGAAATTTCCATGAGATTTGCGGCCGATGACTAAAAAAAGGTCGTCAGAAATTTTGTCAAATGCAAATATCAAATTTCTTCCAAGGCTTCAGCCCCCCCCAAACTTAAATCCTGGCGCCGCCACTGAAAGAAACCCAACTTTCTTCTTAGCATGCCCTTTTTGTTGTAGCGACTCATCGTTTTCAGTACCAATCTCTATGCGTTTCCATTCATTTGTCCTTTTTCCATCCAAGATATTCTCAGCATTTTCCTCCAAATCCACATCTCACAAGCGTTAGACTTTTTTCTCATTTTCTTGGTCATTGTCCAAGTCTCACAACCATATAACACTGTCGGTATTATCAAAGCCCTCACCAGTCTTTTTTTCGTGTCTGTACTCACATGCCTGTCCTTCCATATTTTTTTACAATCCATTCACTGCAGTTTTTCCAATAGCCACCCTGCGTTTTTTTTCCGTATCGCACCCACCCTCTTTCTCTATTAGCCTACATAACCTAAAAATGTAAAACTTGGGACCACCTCGATTTACTCTCCGTCTATCTCAAAATTGTCTCCCCCAACTGTTGTCATAATCAATTGTCTTCTTTATGTTGAAATAAATACCAGGTTTTTCGCTTGCTCTCTTTAACCTTTTTATCAGTTGTAACAAATCTGCTTTTTTCCTGCCAATAATGTAGTATCGTCTGCGTATCTCAAGTTACCTCAAACTACCTTCAAACAGTCCTTAATAATAGGCAATAGCCTGTGTTTGGTTTCATTATTAGGTGAAGTCAGTCATTGCGAAATCGAGATTCTAAAAAGAGATCAAATTATCAAATTCACTTGGAAAAATATGAACATGTTCTGTTCGACTTTGCGACCTGAAGTAGCGGACAAAGCATATTGTAAATTCGTATTTGGAGAAGGGATAGAGGAAGTCAAAGGCAGAGAGATGGGAAACGAAGTTTGCAGAGCAGCAGAGGAATAGTCAACACCATTGCATCTCTGGAGCACAATAAAGCATTGTGAAATAATCTTATCCAACAATCCTATTGAATTTGATTTAAATCTCTAGCACTTTCTGAACAATCGCTTGAATTTATCATTGCAGCCAATGAGCCAAAACTGTCATCGAGAAGTTGTAATGGTAAGAAATAGCCTTGCATCTTCTCACCTTTCTTGCATATTTCGCATGCTTTCAGATTGTTAGTTCCAATATTATAGTTTGTATGCTTGTATGCGCATTTGTTATAGCGCCCCTTGAAGCTCTCTACTCAGAGGCGCTCCCGACTACAGCGCGGACACTGCTTCGGAGTTTCACGCCGAAGCGCTGAGTAATTGCGAGTGAAGGACTTGCTCAAGGTCCCTGGGCGGCGATTTGAGGTGGATTCGAACCTGCAACCCTCCGGCTGCAAGGCGACGAAATACCTACTACACCATCGCGCCCCACATAATGTATATGAGCTAAATTCGAACTGAATTTATTCTCTAAGAAATTTGAGTAACATCTGTACGGAAATTTTCTGAGCAAAAAACTCCCAAATTTGCAATTCTGCTCAAACATAATTATACCTAAATGAGGCTAAATCACCTAATCACAATTTTGTCGAGTCGTTTGAACGGTTAGATAAGAATGTCGCGCCAGACATCAGATGTGCGATCAGAATGAAGAGCCGCATGTCTGCCTTGGCGTTGACACAGTGTACTGCAAGGAAAAGTTATTTTCGTGAATCTACCTTCACAGGTTTGTTCAAAGCGGCAGAGATATTTCAGATTCCATTCCACGGGTCTAGTTTGGTTTTGCATGTATTGAATTTAGGATCGCTGATCTAGTTAGGCAATGCCAGCTTGGAATTGCCCCACACTACTAACTTGCGAGAGCTTTGTTGCTCAACTAGTACCCAAGACCACCGCCCCCTCCGTTCTGCACAGAAGGGATTGCTCTTGGTCCCATTTGCACGAACTGCAACGATGCAGAATAGAGCCTTTTCTGTGATCGGCCCAATTGTCTGGATTGGGCTCCCACAGGAGCTACGTATAATTTCGGGGGTTATTACTGACACATTTTTTTTATTAAGATCAAAACTGTTCTTTTTGCCGTGCTAGAGTCGGGAACGCTTCTGAGTACGGTAGTCCCTCTGAAGAAGCGCTATATAAGTTCTTGAATGAATGAATGAATGAATAAAGTACGAAGTGTAAGAGCTCAAAATGACAGCTCATCAATCACGTTTGTTTAGGACATATCGATTGATTGATTGATTGATTGTTTCAGCGCAGCTCTTAAGTAACTGTTGTAGTCTCAGACAAAGTTGAGGCGGTGCGATGCAAGAAAATAAGTGAAATCACTTTAGCTTTCCACTTTCTTATCAAAAATTAAATTTAAAGAGCGTCACTTCGCTAATTTTATGCAAATGTTCATGCAACTCCAGTTTCCCAATATTCACAGATGCTACTTATGATTCTTACCATTATTTTGTGGGGGATAAAATTACTTCCGGACCAGGGTTTGTGAGGAGACTTCTATAATCTGTGCCAATATTTCATGTAGTTTGTTTATCAAGAGCTTTAGTACGTCTACAGGATGTCAGTCTATGCTTAGAGAAAATAACAAAACAATTGTTAATTATAAACAAAACGGTTTCTAGTCTGCTTTTCAAAAATAACGACGTGGATCTGTCATAAACAAACTGAAAATCCAGAAGTTATTCTCAAAATTTATCTGAACAGTTCTGCCACTTACCAATGTTTCTGTTTATCGTACTTTTGTCAGTTCTCCTTCAGTTCTTAAGCGTGTTTGCTTGCCAAGGATTCTAACTATCCATCCATCCCATCATCCATCCATCCCGTCATCCATCCATCTATTTATCCATCTATTCATCTATATATATATCTATCTATCTATCTATCTATCTATCTATCTATCTATCTATCTATCTATCTATCTATCTATCTATCTGTCTGTCTGTCTGTCTGTCTGTCTGTCTGTCTGTCTGTCTGTCTATCTATCTATCTATCTATATCTATCTATCTATTTATCTATCTATCTATCTGTCTGTCTGTCTGTCTGTCTGTCTGTCTGTCTGTCTGTCTGTCTGTCTGTCTATCTATCTATCTATCTATCTATCTATCTATCTATCTATCTATCTATCTATCTATCTAGCCACCTATCTACCTACCTACCTACCCACCTACCTACTTACCTACATGTACCTACCTACCTACCTATCTATCTATCTATCTATCTATCTATCTATCTATTTGTCCATCTATCTGTCTGTCTGTTTTCTGTCTATTTGTCCATCTATCTGTCTGTCTGTTTTTCTGTCTCTGTCTGTCTCTTTTTCTGTCTGTCTGTCTATCTATCTGTCTATCTTATCTATCTGTCTATCTATCTGTCTATCTATCTGTCTATCTATCTATGTATTATTCTATCAACCTATCCATCCAAATATACGCATTAAAGTATGAAGGGCAAGCACCGAAAAGCATGCAGTCGAACGAGATTGACTACAAGTGGGAATAGATCTATGCAAAATGAAAACAGTGAGATTGCCTATCTATAATTATTTCAGTGTTTACCTTTCATACTTCAATGTAGAATTGATTGCGTGGTCTACTCATCCATCAATCGAGATTTCGTTGCCCCGTTACCTATTATAGGAAACACTTTGCCCATCCTTCTTCTCTTGACTCATTCGGCGTTTCTCAGTGAATGTAGGTGTCATGCCTTCAGACTTAGAACGCCACTCATGGCTGTTCAGTGCTCAAGTGTCGCTACTGAAGTGTTTTATTAGATTACCTTACATGACTCATATGCGTAAGTGACAGCCTCCACCTCAGTTATCATCACTCATTCTCATTTATTAACGCGTCAATAGGCTTAACGTCGTTTTTGAAAGACAACGTGCACACCAATTTCTTTAGGCTACATCAGCAGTTTTAAAAATGACAGCAGACAACTTTCTTGTATACAGACAAAGGCACAATTCAATTTGAATGGTGCATATTATGGGAAATGTTTATACTGTTTAATTTTAATGGGACATGTTTATACTGTTTAATTTTAATGGGACATGTTTATACTGTTTAATTGTAATGGGACATGTTTATACTATTTAATTTTAATGTTTGTTATGCAACAGGTTTATCGTAATCGTAAACTCGGAATTTCTACAGCGCCCACAAAACCAAGTCGCGGGAACCAGCTTATTCACAGGCGGTCAAACAAAACAAAATAGATAGGCAGGGGATCAAGGTCCGAAGAGTCAGGCGAGGAAATAGATAGACGTCTAGGGTGAATGATGTTTAGAGCTTAAACGGCTTGGCAGATAGAGGGAGGTGGCTTGAATCAGGACAGGATCTGTGAAAAAGCACTAGTTTCAGTTTCAAGTGTAAGGCCTGTGGGGATATAGGAAGACGTGGGGTTTTGGTGAGTTCGTAGGATGGGTCAGGTGTTTGTCGTAGTGCTGGAGCCTGGCGGAAGTTTGTTCCAAGGAGGTCTGACAGTAATGGATAGAAAACAATTTGCAAATTTAAGGATGATGTGATGGAAGGGCGAAGCAGTGTAATGGAGAATGAGGAGTGAGTTGAACGGAGTGGCTGGATGGTAAACAACTGACGAAGATAGGACGGCTGGGAAGATTGAAGTGTAGCCTATTGTAGGCAAGTGAAAGGACTTTGAATTCTATTCGGTCAGGTATTTTAAGCCAGTGGAGTGATTTGAGGACGGGGAGTGATGTAGTGGCACCTGGAGTCTTGGTGACAGCGCGGGCGAGGGCATTTTGAATTGCTTGGAGGCGGTTTATTTGAGTGATGTCCATGTTTAGGAAGAGAGAATTACAATAGTCAAGTTTGACATGTGGCGATTGTGAATGCAGTTTTAAAGTCAAACATAGGGCGGATTCTGCGAAGATCACGGACATGCATGAAGCAAGAGCGGTAGAGATGGTTGATGTGACCAGAGAAGCTCCAGTTTTGACAGAATATATATATAACACCTAGGTTTCTGACAGAATAATTTGGAGTAAATGTGTGAGTGGATGCGGAGTCAAGGTTGGTGGATATAGAAGGATCTGGGATTTTCCTGAGTTGTTCACGCAGGCCTATAAGAATGAATTCAGCTTTAGAAGGGTTCAAACAAAGAAGATTTTATGTTATCCAGGCAGTGGCGTAGCCAGGAATTCATGATGGGGGAAGGGAGTTATGGCCTGGCTCGATGCCCTTCCTGACACCACCCCAACAGTGTTACAGTAAATGAGAAGGGAATAAGGTAACAAAGGGAATAAAGTATGAAAAACAATTGTTACTACAAACAATTGTTTTTTTCTTACTTAAGTGGATAAATAACCTTTTTAAAAACTTTTTCCTAAGCCAATGGGGGAGTTTTAACTCCCGAATGCCCCCTTGTCTACGCTACTGTATCCAGGAGGAGATTTGGGTAACCACATTATGAAGATGATCTATTGAGTCTGAGAAGTAGCTTGGAGAGAATGAGCAATTGGGTCAAAATCAGCGTATAGGTGATGGTCAACTGAGGATGCTTTGATGAGGGAGCTGAGTGGAGTTGTACGAAGGATGAACAACAGAGGCTCAAGAACAGAACCTCTTTTAGCCATAGCCAGACGGTGATGGTATTTGTTTGTTGCAGTTTTTAGATCCGAGAGGAGTTGAGGGTCATGGGTTTGTTTGTAAGTACGCTCAAGGCGTCGACGGAAAGATTTGAAGGCCTGGAGGTAGGAGTTATACCAAGGTTGTCAGAGTGAGAACCAGATTTGGTAACAGTAAGAGCGTGTTGTCAAGGACCAATAGTGTTGTGACAGTTAGGGCAGTGGTGGAGGACGAAGATGCTTAAATCTCCCTCAATATTTCATTAATATTTCATAAATATCATCATAGATTTCTACAGTGTTACCCACTGTTTATCCATAATGAGCAATTTTTTTAAGATGATAGTTTAAAATTTTACAATTGAAGTATGCAAAAGAAAATTAATTGAATAATGGGGGGCATTTATTGAATTCTTAAACCGCGTCTCTGAGCACTGAAATCATGAGCATTTTCTAAGATGTCAGTTTAAAAAACTATGGTTACAGTGTGCAAATCCAAAACAATTATGAGCATTTGATGGGCGACATTCTGAAGTCTGAAACCATGACTATCAGCATTGAAAATGATAATTTTTTTATTAAACTGACAGTTTAAAATGCTGCCAGTAAAAATTAATAGGCCTAAATTAAACAACTAAATTGATGAGATATATATTGAAGTCTTAAACCGTGTCTTTCAGCAATACAATTAGACCATGAGAAATATTTCTGAAGTGACAGCTTAAAATGCTACCATTACAGTGTGCAAATTAAACATTGTATAAACAGTCATTTATTTAAGTCACTTAGACCATGTCTCAAAGCATCTGTTTAGACAAGTTTGACTCCATAAGAGCGAAATATTTTCAATGACAGAATATTATTATAAAGCGGTTAGTGTAACGCCTGTCATGAGCTGAAAAGACACGTAGCCTACTGAAAGCCAAAGTTTCAAAGTCTGAGAGCAGATCTCGTCAAATCTGTCCAGGTGGTGATAATTTAGAAATGTTAGAAATGAAGGCATGATGTTCAGAGAGTAAGAATAAAGAATTCTGTTGATAGCCAGAATCAACCGAATTATCAAAGATAACATTTTGAAGAGGACTTGAAGAGGACATATTCGTGATCCATTAAATATATCAAGATGACACAAAGTAATCTATTAAAGACGCAAAGAATCTGTGTTTTAGTTCATGTCGCCGAAAAACAACACTAGCCTAGTAGCAAGACATCGCGATGCGCGTCAACCCTGCTATTGATTTTAGAGTTGCGAAGAATGGTGAAGAACGAATGGCACCAGATAAAATGCACATTCAAGTCAAGTAGGGTTGGTTGCAACAGCGATCTGAAGCGTTGGCAGGAGTGCTTTGGGCAATTATTATACTATAATTATTATAGTAAAAACTTTGACAACTGTTGAATATAACGTCAGGTTAATGCAAGCTGTGTAGGTTGTGGAGAAAGGACTGGCTTGTCTTCGATCAACACCAGATGGCTAATGCGAAAGAATATCCAAAACGTGTATTGAGAAAAACAGATTCAGAGGTTCTAAGACAAGTCTTCTTGTTGAGTTGTTGTGATTATGCTTCACTTGCAGATGAGCCTGAGCTATTAAAACACGGCTCTGAGTAGCCAAGTGTTCACGATAGTGTGTTAGCTTTTTTATAATGTTCTTTAAAAGCTTCAGATGTGGACGGACTATTAATCTTTTACTTTCTGCAGTGAGGTCTATGAAACCTTAGAACATTGAAAGACCAAACCAAAGTAATTTCATTAGGCCCTATCACCCTTCCTTTGTACACTTTCCTGGATGGCTTCTGGACTATCAATGTATCTAAGCTTTGCTTTGCATTCGTCTTCTTGTTCGAAATTCTTCGCATTTTTTTAATTTTACATTTTATTTTATCTATAATATAGATAAAATAAAATGTAAAATAAATAAAATGCGAAGCATATTATGCGTGCCTGGCCTGATTTGTAAATTATTTTAGTCCCTGTCTACTCTAATGAATAAAATCGATTAATTTTAAGAGCAGTTCGGCGACATTTTTGGAGTTTTCAAATCGCCATCTAAATACTGTAGTCAAATATACAAAGAAATGCCACTCCCAGTTGATTCGCTATTCTCATCGTTTCAAACCGCATAGGGCCTACAGTAAAATTTTCATTGAGTAGGCTACAATCCGCACTTCTTGCTGTTCATCAAACTACAAAGTAATTAGTATCATAATGATGAGGGTAGGCCTATTGTCATTGGTGAAAGCATTTGTTCCTCTTGACACATGTTCTGCTTTTGGATATCGTTGCTTCAGGGTCTTTTGCATTGCTTAGGGATTTCCGGTCCTGCACTGAATTGCACTGAATTGCACTGATTTATATTAGTCTACGCACTCAATGAGCATCTCAAATTAATTTTTTTAGCAATTTAATATAGCACCCATTCAACGTTGCCTATACTAAGTGAAAGCCTCTGCAAAATAATACAAACTTCATGGAATGCAAAGCTACGGATTGCACCAACCGGGGAGTCTTGAAAAAGAGAAAATCAGTCCTCGAGAAAAGCAACTTTAGCTGGTGGGTCAAACATAGGCAAAGATGAGGCAGTACGCAGACAAGAGACAGTCAGGAGTTCATGGGATCAGCCGACGGAAAAGTGCCACGAAATGCAGAAGTTCTAAAGATTCTGTCTAATAGTTGGTTGTCGTGTAGCGTTCTGCGCGGTTTCATGCTTATGTTTATACCTAACATTCATTTGTAACATCCACAAACCTTAAGTGTTTTTATCCCATGTCTTTACGGATATAGCTGCAAAATGTTCGATTCAAGTCGTCTTGACTACTGTCACTCGCTTCTTATTATTGTCACAAAATCAAACATAGCTAAATCGGTTCAGAACCTAGAGCCAGAACTACGTTAGTACGTTACTGTAACTATGTTAGGCCTACAGTATAAACATAGCCTAGCCTGTGTTAAAATCTTTGTATTGGCTTCCTGCCCAGCAAATGGTTTGTACTAATTGGGGTAGGCCTACTTTGGAGCCTGAAGCGATTCTGTCTCTCTCACCTTCTCTGTCTGTCTGTCTGTCTGTCTGTCTGTCTGTCTGTCTGTCTGTCTGTCTGTCTGTCTGTAACAATTTTATGAGGAGTTACCTGTACTTGCGGAAGATAATAGTAAATTAGCCAAGGTGCCCAATTTTGTTTCGTGATTAAGTTTCAATTTAAATTCATCTAGTCTAAATGTACGTGTTTACTTTTGATGGCGTCCTGTCATTAGCGCGTGGACCAAAGCGCGCCGACATAAGCGCGCCGACAAAGGCGCGCCGACATAAGCGCGCCGACAAAATTTGCTCGATAAATGCGCCCCGACGAAAGGGCGCAGAGTAAATTATAATGACAAACATCAAGATATTTTCTACAAAACAGCAAATATTCTTTACATCAATCCAGCTTCTGTTTAGCAAGGAGTATTTTCATCACTGCAGCTTCCTTTCAATCATGAATTATTTTCAACAATCCAGCCTCTGTTCAAGCAGCAGATATTTTCATCAACCCAGCTTCTATTTAAACAATAACTATTTGTGTGAATCCGGTTTACTTTTAAGCATGACCTCTTTTCATTAATCCAACTTCTATCTTGGCAAGAATTATTTTCATCAGTCCAGGTTCTATTTAGCCTAAATATGAATTCATTTAATCAGCCTATTAGATTCTATTTAATCGACTATTTTCATCAATCCGAATTCGATTTAAACATGGCTCTCCTTTATCAATCCAACTTCTATTTTTACAAGTATTATTTTCATCTATCCAGCTTTTAATCAGTATCCTTTTTATCATTCCAACTTCTACGTTAGCAAGAATAATTTTTCATCAATCCAGCTTCTATTTAATCGGTATTCTTTTCATCAGTCCAGCTCCCGTTTAGGCAACAGCCTTTTTTGTTGATCCAGCGTCCATTCAATAACAACTGCTTAGGCAAGAATTAGAACGGGATAATTATATTCAGACTTAGCCAAAGCTTGCTAGCTTTGGTTCCACAATACCGTAACCTGCCATTGCCTTTGACCGCGCGCTTTGGTCGGCGCGCTTTTGTCCTGCGCGCTAATGAAGGGGTACCACGTTTGACAAATATTAAGGTTAAACACGTTTTGGACAAACCCAATTATTGCCACGGAGTTCGAATTGCATTGCACAATAAGGGCAAAATTAGGCCTACATGTAGGAAAATTTGTCCTGTTGTGGTATTCGTGCATTTTACTTCTCGATCATGTTGTAAGTCCTTGCAACTATGCTGAAGACGGCTTGAGACGACACAGGTCTACTGCTGGGTAGACTCAGCAATGAATGACGACCGATACACGAATTTCATTTATACCGTTTTCAGAAAAGTTTCCTGATGTCAAGGCAGCCAATCATTCATATTCATTCTGCGTCCTCAAGGAAAACGGAGATTTTCAGCAGCCCCGAGTAAAACTATACGGGCCAGTGGAGCTATTGAAATATATCCGAAAGGACCGTATAGTCCTACAGTGAGCATGCAAAGGTTTTCCATCTGCTTCTTGAAAGGTTCATCTGTAAAACAGAAACGAAAAACTGTGCACTGTGTTGTTCTCCTATAAATGCAGTGACTCTGCGAACGGTGCCTTCACATATAATTATACGCTGTCACACCATATAAGTGAACTTCCTAGATAACACTGTATTTAATAATCATGCAACTATAGTCAAGAAGAGAGCAAACTATATTTGAGCAAAGACCAGGATACAACTCAAATGTAGTTTTCTTTTAGTGTCTCATCATTCATATAAACCCGTTGTGTGTTTGCATTGTCTAAGGTCTACATTACAGCACAATATAATTTTTCCTACTAGAAGAATAAGCTTTCTATATTGTTGCATATTTACTGTAGGCCTATGCTTCTCAGGCGCTATGCATGTTTTAAGGCGTTTATTCGAGATTGGGGTTCCGCGAGAAAATATTAGGACGCGAAGGGTTCCGTGGCCCAAAAAGTTTGGGAAACGCTGGTCTAAGCATTCGACCCAGAAAACCATTCGATTCAGCGAATGATTCACAGTGTTGTATCATCCACACACTCCCCCACATGCACCCCACCGCACATGCACCCCCCCCCCACATACCCAGCTGATGATTGCTATGTGGTCAGTTACAGATGAAACATTTCCCACGATAAGTGATTATATCTAGTTACAAAAATGCAATTGACTTAACTTTGGCATTTGTCACATAATTATTTGTTACAAATTTTTCTCGAGCAATAATATGTTATGTTTATACTTTATACAGAGTCGAAATTATCAGTTGACAGATTAGAAATTATTGCCTTGGTAAAGGCTATATTAAATATACGGGGGGGTGCTACTGTATATTTTGAATATGTGTGGCATAATTGTGACGAAATGATTAAGGGCCGGATCTAGAATCAAATTGTTATGGATAAGCTCATATTTATTATTAATATTATTATGTCATAGTCTATCTTTTTTACAAAATAGTTGCGCGAAAAAGCAAAATAAACAGCCCTCACCAAATCGTAATAATAACAGATGAATGGGTAAATCATTAAATTTTATGTTCTGTTTGCATAACTATCTAAATTGTATCGAACATACAATAATCACAGCAAAAGAGCTTTGCAAAAGTTACATGCGGGCAAACACGAAATAGCAGGAAATACAGAATAATGAAGCTGACGCAAATCCAAAGCGTTGGATCTGATGAAAATAGATTCCTAAATGAATCGGTTAATATGCTGCATTGAACAAAATTAGTAAAACTTATGGATTTCGTTCATTTGCGACAGACCTTCATTAACAACAGTGGTGTTATCCTGTTTCCATGCAGAACAGGTTCAAGACAAGTTGGTGATGGATTTTTGGCGAATGGAAATTCAACACACAGACACATTATTCATTCATTCATTCATTCATTCATTCATTCATTCATTCATTCATTCATTCATTCATTCATTCATTCATTCATTCATTCATTCATTAGATGATTTATATAACGCCTCTTCAAGGGGGCTACTCTCAGGCGCTACAACATATGTGCTACTATAGAAGATATTCTGACTAATAATACTCTTGATTTCAGCATTTCACCATTTTACCACGGACGACGGTTTTCGATTAAGCCTACGCGGCAGCAGATGCAGATAATAAGAGTAAGTGAAACCGAATATGGTTTGTCCGACATATTAACTCCGTTTCCATTTCTACATGAAGAAGTCCATGGAGCGGAAGTTCGCAGCGCACGTTTCAAGTGGCTTCTGTTAACGAAACTATCGTTCAAAATGTTGAACACACACTCACGAGCAATCACTTCAAAGCACGATTACGAAACTAGGTCAACTTCCTGAACGTCGTCTAAATGGATCATGTCAACAGCCGTTGCCGTACGCCAACTCATCGCTGCTCGACTACTACACTAATAAAGGACGTTGTTCGTTTGCGAAAAGCCACTTGAATGAGCGCGCGCGTTCCATTGTTAGGTAAAGACAGAAAACACAAACCTCTGATGAAAATAATATTAATTCATTCATTTCAGACATTTATATAGCGCCTCTTCAAGAGTATCTGCTCAGAAGCGCTCCCGACCCAACCACGGCTAAAGAGAACAACAGTGATATTATTTCTCTGTCTATTAATTTTTTTCTTATACACCCGGTCAGTGGACTTCTGAAGCAATGACAACGTCGTCTTTCTGTAGTGCATTATCCTCGAAAGTGCACCTGCAACGACTGAACCTCTGAACAATGCGGATTGTAGAGTATGTACAATCATGAGCCCAAAAACTCTCTGATATGTGACGTACACTGCTAGCAAAATATTCAGAATGTAAAAAGTGACTAACGAGTCTGTCTTACGTCGTGCACACCGCCATTGCATGATGCATCGACTGATCTCATTGCGCATGTGTGACGATCGTTGGCGGAGCACGTGACAACAACTATTCATTCAGAATCGAAATTTTTCTTAGGCCGAAAATTGCCCCGAAGCAGGGTTTACATGTGAAAATCCCCTTGCTCTTCCACCCCATGCGACCCTCAAACACAGAAAGAGAAAGAAAATGAGAGACAGACAGACAGACAGACAGACAGAGACAAAGACAGAGAGACAGAGAAACAGAAAAAGAGATGTGTTGAATCTAGATGTCTCTTGGGGAAAGGTTCCCCCTCCGGAATGACATTCCCCAGAAAAAATCCTTAATTGCTGTTCACCTGTATAATGTATATAGGTAGGCCTACCATTCCCCAGAAAAGAATACATGAAACATTGGACCCCTTCCCGAAAATTATAGTCTTTTTTAAATTTCCGCGTTAGGCTAATTCGGCAGCGGTCCATTGAAGTACTCTAAAAGGTCATCAGTAGTTAAATTACGCTATGCTTTGCGAAACTTTGGCACAAATCCTAAACAGGTCATCAGATTGTAAAGCACCGGAATTGCTTTTCAAACACATTTTTGGAGAAAACTGAATACTGAATCAGGAACCCGAATATAATCAAAAATCACCTCAAACATAGTCAATCATTTCGTTTTCAATGTGGCGGCCTGGCATTCCTCCTGCATGAGTCGGCATCCATGTAGCAATTCGTTGAAGACGCCACTATCTTCAATATCTCGATCCACAGCTTCATGTATACGTCATCAGCACGATGTCTCATAGTAGATGCTATAATATCCCGAAAGAGTTCACTTTGTTCTCGAAAGTTCAACTCGTAAGCCCCTTTATGGAGAAAACATGTCAAAGAGTTGATCCGTCAGGATGATGGTCTCTTCTAAGTTACTGAGCAAAGTTGTCGAACACATTTTGCTTTTGAAACAGAAACTAAATTTGCGTCAATCGTCGAATCTATTTATTTCTTCGATCGTCTGAATTCAAAGTTAACGGCACCAAAATCTGACGAATTCCCGCCCTACTTAAACCCCTGAAACGACAAACAATGCCAGTCGGCGGCATTTTCGTACTATTCTAATTGTTACACACAGTCACGCAGCTTTGAATGAAGCATAATTCGGAATAGATCCGAATTAGAATTCGGGACTTTCCGTTGGCCACCGGCTGGCCAATAGCATGCGTCTCCGTGGCCTACGCCTCGTTGTTGACCTTCCTCTATGATTTCAGAAATGTCGCCGCTGTGTGGCGCTCTATTCAACTTTCAGTTGATACGGCATCGAACCGAACAGGAAGCTAGAGAGCACAGCGTTCAGGAAAGTGGCAATCAATATCATCAAATTAATGGTTGACAAGGAAGTCTTGACGTGACACTCGCGCGAAACCATTTGCCAGATGAAAGACGGCCGTTTTGACTGAAGCCAAGTAGGACAACAATATAGGCAGCAAAACTACGCTATATACAATGTATCATATAGGCCTATATAATAGGCCCTATATGTATATTGTAGGTGACAGGTAGCAAACCTACGCTAGGCTTATATAAGCACTCTACATACATAGGCCATATATACATATACAGTAAGCCTATGTAGAGTGTAGGCATAAATACATATGTAATATGGCATAATAGGCGCATTACGTAATATCGGCATAAAGATATCAAAAATTATACATAAGGGGCCGTCCATAAAGTACGTCACGCTATTTTGACCATTTTTGACCCCTCCCCCTCCCCCCTGTCACAAACTGTCACAAATCTCGGACCCCCCCCCCCCCTAAAGTACGTCACACTTTCGAACAAAAAATTTAAAAACATAACCATTTTACCTAACCCTCTAAACCCAAGGATACTATCCCTAATCCCTCTGATAGTGACGTGTGTCCCTAAACGCTTTTATAGTGACGGGAAATCAACTTTTATCCCGCCAGGCCGGGTTTTAGACACGCCTGGCCGGGCCGGGTCGGATTTTAGGTACTAAGAACAAAAAAAATATAAAAGAATTTAAAAAATCAATGTGTGACGTCACACATGGCCTGACCCCCCTCCCCCTGTCACAAACTGTCACACTTTCTTACACCCCCTCCCTGCCCCTGGAGCGTGACGTACTTTATGGACGGCCTCTAACATAATACATACGACACGATATACGACACAATATATAAAATAAAACAGCTTAATAAGAGTCTTTCAATATTAGACATAGTTGATATAAAGATGTTTATTGTATAAAACGCTTTGAGAGTCGATGCAACTGTGACAAGAATAATTATTATAACAGCTCTAACGAATCGTCTTTTAAGATGCATATAACAGCTTCATTCAGATGCAAGCTGGTGTATGATATGATGATAGCTCCTACAGCAGTGGGTTAAATAACTGACTATCCGTGCCTCAGATTCACATTTTGGTGTGACATTGCGCGCGTTACAAATTTATTTAATAATAATAATAATAAGTTAATGTAATTGCCACGATTTCAGTTTCGTTTTCGTTGCCTCTGTCTCCATGCATGATGTGTGAATAACTGTTTGCCTATAGGCCGTATACTAATGGCTTCCCTACTCCAGGTCGTTCATTGAGGAATATGGAGACAACAATGCAAATACATGTATTTTCCACAAAATCTCTGTTGCTGTTTGTTTACCAACTCAAGACGATATTCATATCTTTGTCGTCTCAATTAATAGTAATATTAGAAGACTGTTAACAAGAAGCTTTGACTAACGAATGACCCTTAAAGCTTGAGGTCGCCGGGTATTCCAATAGACTCCAGCAGGGGTGCAATCAGAACATTTTCCTCAGAGGTGCTCAGATTGTTATCGCCGCATGCGCGAAGCTTCGAGTGCCGGAGGCACGAAGACCACACCGACTAGAAATAATTATAAATATCAGTGAGACTTACACATTAATTTTCTACAACGTTATCCAAAGAGCATCAAGCATCAAAAGAGCATCAAGCACCTACGGGCGATGAACCCATGGACATTGATGATGATGATGAATGTTATCCACTGTATAATTGAAAATGAACAATTTGTTAAGATGACAGCTTAAAATTCTGCATTATAGTGTACAAAAACGTTTCTTAAACAATGGAAGGGGACATTTATTTAAATCTTAGACCACGTCCTCGAACACTGAAACCATATGTAATGTTGTTAAGATGACAGCTTAAAAAGCTACCAATACAGAGTGGAAATTAACAAAGCTAAAAAAATCGGAGGGGACATTTATTGACGTCTCTAACCATTTTTTCCAGCAATGAAATAGTGAGAAATAATGAGAAATTTCATTGAGATGACAGCTTAATAGAATGGTACTGTGTACAAATCCCAAAAATTGTAAACAAGTGGGTAGCCACACTTTGAAGTCTGGGATTACAGTGTATGGCTATCAGCATCGAAAAAATTAGCAATTTTTTTATTAAGATGACGAGTCTAATTATTTAACCTTAGGCATCTGTCAAAAGCTTTACTATAGTATCTTTGTCACATAAGCGTCGACATCTCAATGACCTATTGTAGGTCGGCTACCGGAAGTGTTATTGTTGCATTAAGCATGGAGACTAATTTTATTAGTGGTTTAGATGATTTGAAGCGTTGGAATGTCGATGCCTTAAGAAAACTTTGTCGTAATCGTGGATTAAAATTGTGCAGAAGAGTTAGTGGCACTGCGCACGCGCGCACGACATATCAATTCCGCCTATTAATAGGCTACAGTGATTAGTCCATTGACTCAGTTAAAGCAGCGAATTAAAAGATGCCAGTCTGATTAGAACAGACACCATCTTGCGAATGAAGACAAGTAATTTCGCGTTGTGGTGAGTTCGCTGGGTGGGTCAGATGTTTGTCGTATAGTGTTGACGGAAGTTTGTTGTTCCAAAGAGGCGGAACAGCAATAGTAGCCATAGAACGATTCGCAAGTTTTAGTGATGGAAGGGCAAAGCAGTGTTATGGAGGATGAGAAGCGTGTTCAATGAAGTGGCTGGATGGTGAACAACTGACGAAGATAGGATGGCTGGAAGCAGGGGCGGATCCAGGGGGGCCAATCCGGCCATGGCCCCCCCCATTTAAAAATTTTAAAAATTGCATGGGACGTGGCCCCCCATTTGGTTTCAACAAGCCATTAAATAAATGTAGAATTGATCGGTGACTAAAAAAAAAAAAAAAAAAAAGGTCATCAGTTTTTTCGGCGGATGAAATGGTATTTTTTCCCGGAAAATTGGCCGATGACAAAAAAAATTTTCCTCTCTCACAAGACCAACAATTTTGGCCCCCCCCTCGAAAATTCCTGTATCCGCCCTTGGCTGGAAGGATTGAAGTGAGTGATAGGACTTTATATTTAATACTTGCAGGCAGCATGAGGCTACTTGATCAGGGAAGTTTAATCTTCTGATCAGCTGTGCGACTTAATGGAGAACAGTGGTATTATATCATAAGAGGTTGAAGGTTGGATGCATGCTGCAGGAAGATCAAATAGCGTGGCGTCTATATTCAAACAGGTATCGGTGGTCAATGATCTCAGTAGATCATTAATTTAAAGCTGATCAGCATCGAGGTCACGAGGTCGCTATAGAAAATCGAGTACATTCGCATTAAATTTTATCATCTCTCTCCTCAACCGTTGCTCGTCTTTTGGTGCACTTTCGGACAAGTAGTAGCCAAGCCTTTCGTTCCCGTTAATTGTCAGTTGTCTTCCCATTTGTTTCCATCCTTCAATCCACCTTCGACACATAATAATATTATTATGAGCTCTCAACGATTATAATCTATGTGCAGTATAAACCTATATACTATAAACCTATATGTATATTATATTCAGTACTTTGGTCGCTAGGTTTAGAAGACTAAATTGAAGGTTCTGACAATTCAAGACAGTACTTCAGTTAACAATTAGACATGATGAGTGCTCCAGACTTCAGAGAACCAGTCGTTTGGCCTACGTTACAGGAAACACAAACTGCTTCTGCGTAGGCCTATTGCAATAGAGTTTCTGCAACGTTTGGTGGATAGTCGTAGATCACGATTAATTTAAGACGATAAGATGCCTTATATTCGTATAGATTGCTTATTTGATGTGCAATAATAACGTTATTCAAAAAGTCAGAAATATGTCGAGGTAGCTTATTGCTTTAGATGGCTATAATTATAGATGCATGTCAGACAGCCGCACGGTATGTACATGTATGCACTAAATAATTCTGTGGCATCATGCTTCCATTGCTTCGTGGCTGTTGAGTCTGTTTATCTGTTTCATAATTGATAAAGTGTTTTTGATTTCAGTAGGATAATAATTCGGTGAAAGATAATTGACGAACCCTCGACCACCGTCTCTCGTTAGACTTTTTTCCATTTTCATGCACGAACAGCTTGCATTGCGAATTTCAACCAACGTTGACTGTAGATATATAAAAATTATATATATATACATTTATATATATATATAGCAATTTAATTTGATATGAAAGTCAAATTGTAACATCGAATACGCAGCTTAGACAAGATCTTAATATAGCTTATAGCTTATATCCTGTTTAGATTCAATGATGAAGTATATCTCTTAAATGGAATAGTCTCCCAATTTCCATTCACCAGTGCACATCTGTTGTGGAGTTTAAATCTAGGTTAAAAACTCATTTATTTTCATTACATTATAACTAGATCTGTAGTGAAGCGCGCTCTTGTGCAAGACTTTGTTTTGTTAAAGCGCGATATAAATGCTTATTTGTATTGTATGGTATCGTATTGTATTGTATTGTACAGCGGAAATTGTCCCAAAAACTTATTGCATCCATTGCGATTGCCTCTTTTATTAAAGTCGACCGACTGACGTCACATGCCCAAATATGACGTCATCGCAAACTGATGCAAATGTCGTTATTTTGTTCTCGCATCATCATTCATTTCTGTCAAAGGTCACGTATGAAGACGACAACTAAAGCGATTAAAACGACGACAGAAACGATTAAAACGACGACGAAGATGATGAAGAAAGCGACTTACGCAGAAAGTCTCAGCTTAATTGTTGCAGCTATAATGTGTGAGTTGTTCCGGAACTGAGCTGCAATCGATAATCGAAATGAGAAAGAAACGATTCGTAAAGTAAGACCGGGTGCGTAATTGCAGTATCGTGCACATGTGTGTCGGTTATGGTCAGATCAGACGTCGTGAGAGTCGGTTAGGATCAGGTTATGCGTCGTGAGGCTCGGTTAGGGTTAGTGTCGTCATTAGATACTATATATACTATATTAAGATAGTGTGTATGCTTCGGTCCCTGATACTGCAATTTCGCCCGGAATTTTATCGCCATCATTTCTGACAAAAAAATGAGGAGTCCATTAAACACGAAATTGTGCAATGAAAACCGTTTAATTTGACAATGTACTAAGATTGATGCAGAAATATCCCAGCAGACCACGCGGTTTTATTCTCACCCGTTTAAATATTATTTCGGTGTCTGATGAATTCCGTTTTCTTCCTAGTCTGTGGACTTACGCAGAAATTCTCAGCTTAATTATTGCCTTATTTCCAGTTATAAACTCGCATGTGTCAGTTCTCGCCAGCAGACAGCTTTAGCCTAAAGCTAGCTATAGCTGATAATTATGAGAGGCGACTTAGACAGACAAGCAGACAGAATAAAGAGACAGAAAGATGGATGATGGTCAAAAAATATTAGCATGCAGTCAGACATTTATTTAATTAGGTAGACCTACATGTATATATAAAAATATAGCCTACATGTGTGGAGAGAGAGCGACAGAAAGAGAGAGAGAGACAAACATACAGACAGACATACAGACAGACAGACAGAGAGAGAAGTAGAGAGGGAGAAAGAAAGATGCAGAGATAAAGAGATAGAGAAAAATGGAAATGGATATATATTATTGTTATCTCTCGTCTAAACGGAAAAATCCATTTGGTCGTCTTACCATCGTCGTTGCGTCGTTGCATAAAGCAAGACGCTCGTCATAATAAAAACAGATTGGTGCAATTAGGGAAAGTCAGCCGACGGAGCCATCATCATTATTATCTTGCAAACCAGACGTAACCAACATCTGCATCTCTCATCATCATCACCATCATCGCCATCACCATCACCATAATCATCGTCACCAGCATCATCATCACCATGATCATTATCATCGTCACCATTATCATCGTCACCAGCATCATCATCACCATTATCATCGTCGCCGGCATCATCATCACCATCATCATTATCATCGTCACCATTATCATCGTCACCAGCATCATCATCACCATTATCATCGTCACCAGCATCATCATCACCATTATCATCGTCACCAGCATCATCATCGTCCGCATCATGACAAGTGGTAGCTGCATCCGGGGAACGTTGCTAGGCAACGAGAACCTGTCGATGAAGCTGGAGTCAGAAGGACAATTGAAGTGAGGCGGTCATCGTGTAGAAGGAAGATGACTGCTGCTGCTGCTGCTACTGCTGCTGCTGCTGCTACTGCTGCTGCTGCTGCTGCTGCTGCTGCTGCTGCTGCTGCTGCTGCTGCTGCTGCTGCTGCTGCTGCTGAAGGGAATGAAGAAGAAGGCGTCGCCTCGTATATAGATTTGCCCGGCTGCTGCTGCTGCTGCTGCTGCTGGAGTTGATGCGGAAACATCGTTGGTCGTGTCTCTTGCAGCAGCAGCAGTAGCTGCTGTGATCTTTTGCAGCTGCAGCTGTTGCAGCTGTAGATCAATTTTTGCCTAGATTCACTGCGGTCTAATGTTGAAATAATTTATATAACATTTATATTTTCTAGTCTCAAGTTTTAACATCAATCATTTACACTGCATTATTTATTCAACATATATAGTATACACACAGTCTAGGGCGCCCGTTAAACCAGTGAAAAAATTTGAAGTTCATAATTTTCAATGCGGTACCTTCTGAAGTTGTTACCCCTGTTGAGTTAACAAACAGTGTAAAATTTCAGAATTCTATGTTAATATTTATTGGTAGCTCAACGTATCCAAAGTTTCTGTGATTTTGCAATTCTTGCGCCTGCTTCAGTTTTATTCTGTACTGCAGTTTGCTTCACCTGTATACCTGCCATTTACTGATTTAGTTATTTATTTGGTCTGATTGATCTGATTACTATCTAACTGCAATAAAAAAAAAAGCCCTGGAGACGACATTTATAGATTCCCTTTAAATCCTGAATCAAGCAGACAAGCTAGACTACTGTTTGACGAACATTCGGCCCAAACAGCAAAAGTCACTTTTAATACATCCGTACCTTGAGTACACTGAAAGGCACTAGGACGGCAGGATGTTGCTGGATATAGGCTAATAGAGAGTGAGTGGGTTGACCCGTACCAGACATAGATCAGGTTTGCTGCTTGTCATTGTGCCAAAACTTCCATATCCATGGTATGGGTTCAAACAAACTAGTGATGATGAACACTAATATAATGAAGCAAGTGTTGGAGATAGAAAGTCAGGTCAGGGCCATGTGATTCGACCCCACAGCTTCTAATGCATCAATAGGCCTACTAATACTAATACTGGCAGACGAAGTTTGGCTTGTGGTGATAGAGATCACCTTTGGCAAGAATCTATTGTGCCGGGAAAGTCAAGACCATGCGCACCAAATTGTGATCAGAGATGCGTCCAAACACTTCTTTAGTTCATCATCTGGTTTCCGACTCTATAGTTTTTTCAAGACTTTTCGTGACTACTATGTCAGTGAACTGATAGAACCCAGTATCAGATTGTAAATGATGACCCGCAGTCAAGAATTGTTAGAAAAGTCCTTATGAAATTTGTCGACTTGACGGACAATGCTGTTTTCAAAAAGCAAGTTTCTTTTGTCCAGTTAGCAGACGAGTGATGAGTACCGTGTACTGCTAGAATTAACAATACTACTTGTGGGGTTGATGTGCTACCAAGTGGGGGTGCCATTTATGGCCCCCAAAGTGATGCACAGATCTCGGTGGATATGGTCATTGGTCATGTTGCAGTGTCTTAACATCTGGATCAAACTGGATGTTCAAACTAACCACTTTAATAGAAACAACGTTGATAGAGGGATGAGCCTTTCTTCTGCCTGTTGTACACAAGGCTTGGGCATAATCCTCAAGTCCAGCAACTGCACCAGTGGGAGACTATAAAGAAAGGACTTTTGGATGCTATAGTTCAATCACTCGTCAGATATTTTCGGCATCTTAGTGAGGAGCCAATGGCCCTTGAGTTTTTGTTGATGCTGTAAGCAGTGACACTAACAGATATGTGATCAGCACTTTGAGGACACAAGGTTCTGATGAGCTACTCAGAAGAATCCATATGGAACCAAGTTGTTGGAAAGGAGCTTGACAACCTGGAAGTATCTTGTCATTCTTTCACACCCGTAGGTTGATGCTTACTTTCTTGGATAAGATGATCCAGTCTAGCAACATACCCGGGGAGATTTCCAGTTAAACAAGAAATTGACCTATTTCAACAGTCAGGAAGTGGTAAACAACCGAGTAGAGCAAGCTGCGGAATTGACCTAGGACCTCAACAACTCCACTACACCAAGTGAAGAGCAGAAAGAGTGTCTGCTGCTAATTCTGCAAGCCAGAAAGTGAAATACCCAGAAGCGAGAAAGACGCTGTTTATCAGTGATGATATTCTGCGGTATCAGAGTCGGACAACTGAAAATAATTATTGATTGATTATTTTAAATGTTTGTCAGAACTATGCTTTTATCAAAATTGATAAAGAAATTGCCTTACCAGAGTTAATCTGCAGACATTTTATAGTGCTGTTTTAATAGAATATCATAAATATTTGGTGATAAAATAAGTAAGACATAAGCACGAATAACATACAGTTGGACCAAAAGTTTGCAAACTTCTCAGGTGTTGAGCTACCTTCAAACATGCATCCAAAATTCACAAAAAATTACCACGAGGTGCTCTCATAACAGATAACAAAATGGGAGGGTACCACAAAAGAAATTCAGAAATTTATTTTTAACGGGCACCCTAACACACACATATATACATATATATGTATATATAGTAAACACTGCAGGTCTGTTTCGCAGACGCCAAAATACCAGAAAATTATTTGTTTTGGTCGGGATTCCGTCAGCAATAATTAAGATCAAAAAATTTCGTACGCAAAAAATTCCAAAACAACGTTGTAAAGAAGACTTAGTAGCTTTCTATTGACGATGCCATATAAGTTTAACCTTCGACCACTCACCACACATTTCTTTTCGAATAGCTTGAACCTGCAACTGACCTCTGAATGTTTATAGATGTTTGTCCAAACACATTCTGAGTTAAACAAGAGGAGACACACATACGACCACGCACACGGAGACAGTGTAGAGACATAA